>CM035431.1:89419714-89537214 GCA_020310875.1 Ceratopteris richardii | reverse complement strand
AATGCCTTCATTGTTCACCACCTTGCATATGTTTCTCACTTTCGATTCAGAGACCATCTAAATTAATGGCCGTTCAAAGATAAATGGACTCAACACTGAGCCTCAAGTAATATTTTATGTTGATCTCCTGGGAGACATAACATATTCACGTACAATATCTTGGTGTACCACAAAATTGTCTGATATCTTGGGATATTAACACATCTTATTTTCTTATTCTTTATGTATGCACAAATAATTGTTTTCTTCCAAAAAAAGATCTTTTTCATCCATATGCATAAAAGCCATTTCCCATAGAGTACCAAGACATACATATAACAAGAGAGTGCACAGTACACACAGCTATAATCAATGATATCCACGATGTAATTTAAATGAACCTTTCTGTTAGCATGTAAGTATGCAGTATATTTTTCAGCAGCTTTCAATCGAATATGTTATGGATTAGCAGTCTCCCTTCAAATATTCTAGGGAATTCCAATTTCCAGATGAACCCATAGAATAAGTGTTCTCATCTAGTTCTAAGACCCAACAGGTGGCCTCATCCCAACGTTCATGAATTCCAATAGTAACTTGGAACTTGTTGATGTTCAGAAACCAAGTGGTCTACACTTGACATACTTTGTTTCACCATATATAAATACATGCATCTCTTTCCTGAGGAAAATATATTCTTTAGTTCAAGATGTATAGACATCAGAGCCGCCAGAAGACAAAAACTAGGTACACCATACGTCTAAACCAGCTTTTCTAAGCCTAAAGAATAAAGTGTATAAGGTAGTGCCAATGAGATGCCATTTCAGCATTCCGACACAGCCCATCTGATACTAGCTATCATCATAACTCTGATGAAACGATGAACAGCTGTGCTCTTTATGGTTATAGTGAATGTACTTTGAAGTTCATTTTTGCACTTGCAATCTTGCTTCCTTCTGTCTAAAGGTACTCAAGTAATTTCTGTTGCTTCCCTGAGTGTAACTCCTATCACTAAAATCCATTTCCAGACGTGATATGCAGCAGGTTAAGTTTCACAACATGGATGTCAATACTGTGAGATGCATACTTGCAGATGCTTTGTGAGAAGACAAAAACATCAAGAAAGGCAAACCGCCTGTTCTTCACCCAAAAAACATTTTGGAAATTTCTACACCATTCACATAAAGTGGTACTTTACTTTGCAATCAAGGTACCTACTGTTGTCGAATAGCATAGAAAAATAGATAAAGGCTTTGCAGATTCAGCAATAAAGTCCGATTGGCAGAGGCTATTTGAGGTCGTCCTCAAAGACTGCAAGGAGAGAGGGAAAATTCTCGTGCATTGCACCATCATGATGATTAAATAATACAAGTCCTGGAATGGAGTCCTATTAAGCTCATCAAGGAGGATACCATTGTTGAAATGCACAATATGGGTAGATGTGATTGACTTACCTTCATTTCTATGAAGGATCATCAAGAAAATCGGGAAAACTCTGGAAAAATTCCATATGCCTCCCCATCATAGCAAGCCACAAAGTAAAATACATCTTTTGTAGCATATTGGGAATTCATTGCCGGATAATCTTATTGTTCACATATAATGAGTTGTTGCATCCCAATAAATTCATAGGAACTAGTAAGTTCCATTTTGATTCTCGTTCCATTTATTAGCTATTGTATACCCCTTTTTCCTCCTTTCTTTGTATTTTTAGATGGTGAATTTGTGTGTGTGGGTGCCGAGAATGTAATTGGAGTGCCAGGAATGCAATTGCACCACTCCTCGAGTATGGACTATAAATTAAATTTCACTTTAACAGTTGAGATTCAGCGAGAAATATATGAGAACACATAGGAATAAGCAATTCTATTAGTGAGAAGAGTTACACACTTTGCTCTTCCCTTATGCTCCAATGGTACCCTGAGCCCTCTAGCGAGCACCAGTTAGCAGGGACTTCCTCACTTCATGGCATGGTACAAAGATGGAGTCCCTCAGCTGAAAATGTTTAACTCTAGCTAGAATTCTCTAAGTTTGTCTCTTTTAACATGCCCCTATCTCAGTATCTCTATCTGGATATGTGCATGCCTTGGGACAGTGAAGAACTCACTTTTTACAAAAAACAAGGGATAAGAGATTACAAGAGTATGTTACATGAGTTTGGGGGAGTTAAGGCCACTCTCCTTGACTGCCACTGCCTTGAGATTCCCTATCAGAATCTGTCAGCTGCCTGCCTTGTCAGAGCCGGCCAATTGCCTTGGCACCCAGAGAGACTAGCACCAAAGAAGGTTGGGCAAGTTGTGGCATCCAAAGAAATCGGGTAAACGTTGATGGCCAAGGAAATTGGGCAAGTGTTAGCACCCAAGGAAATTGAGCGAGTAGTATGCCCAGGTCCTTCCAACAATGGTCTTTAAATTAGTAATATTATTAAAAAAAATAAATAAATAAGAAATTAAAACAAATATCACTCCACTAATATCTCTCCATCCTAGAGAGAAATATGTTTTGGGAGAGATATGAACATACATTAGCTGAATATTTACCAAAAAGCGATTGCAAATATATACAGTGATGTTTGCAAAGGAAAATACATAGATCATCTAAGAAACTTTTCTAAAAGTGAATCTGTGACACTATGCTCAAATAAACATTTCAGAAACATCTTTAGTCTTTTGCCCGTTCCTTCCCTGGCTGGTGATGGACTTCTTCTTCCTCTTCCACTGGATCGTCCGAAATGAGAGACCGAAGTGAGAGAAATCTTGATTTGTAAGCATCCCTTCTGGTTTGAGCTCTTCCATATGTACTTTGGAAGCCTGTAATTCATCTTCAAGTTTTCTTATCTTTTCCTCTACAGTCTCCGCTACTGCCTTGTGCCAAGATAGATCTTTGATTTGTAAGCTCATTTCTTTAGTTACTGAGCATACTCTCAAGTATTCATTGGAAATCACTCTAATATGCTTCCTCATTCGGTATTCCATATCGATGAATGACAGTCGATCATCGCCCACTCGATTTAGAATTTTCTGGAACATATGTGGGGCAATTTCCATCAGTGACTTGCCATGAAGTTGGCATGCAACAGTCTGCCACGCATTTCTTTCCCACCTTTGCTCGACCGGTAACAACTCTAGATCTTCAGGATTAGTTGAATATGGTCTAAGGATATGATGAGCTCACAACTGAGGGAACTAGACGGATAGATGGAAAAGAGGCTTTAGCAGCTCTATGTACCTTTTTGGAGGAGCGAGTGTATCCTTGTTCTTTTTGTTAACATAGCCAAATCTTTGGGAGCATCCTTCTACACATGAGTCCTCGATCTTTTCTTTGAATACACTGACTGTTTATGAGAGATATGCAGATCTGGTGGTGTTTGGCATAAATGGAGACGATGAATCCACAACATCATATGGGATCCAATTACCCGAAATGTAAGTGCCTTTTTTGTTCATTTGTTGCCCATATCTTTCCTTTCTCTCTGCCAAGGACAGCTTCGAAATTCTATGCAAGGGAAAGGGCCTAGCGTAGACAAAACAGTGTAAAGGCTCACAAATCTGGATGTCTGTAAAATGCAGATTGTCTTTTAATAATAGAAAAGCCTTGAACAATGTGAATAACTGCAATAACAGCGGATCAGTATCAGCATTTGAAAATATATCCGCACATTTGGTTAGTGTCTCTTTCGCTGGCTTCTCTGAGTATATGCCCACTTGCCTAGAGTCTACAATTTTATTTGTTCCTATCAACGATGTGAGAAGGCCTTTTGTAATCTTCACACAAAAATTCTACCAAATCAACCACTTATATTATATCCTAAATCTGTCCACACTTTGATCAATTCACACCAAATTGTCCACAACACATACCAAAAGGAAATAAAACCTCAATGTGATGCGCCTCAACTTTTCACCTAATATAAAAAATCTGGTCTGGATTTTCCAGTATTTATGCATGTGGAAAGCAATAATTGTGCCATATCACTTAAAAACTGCCACCACATAAGCACCTTGCCAAAAGCATATGAAAAGCCTTCACTATCTCACATAGAGTCTCACGTAGGGATTTTGGAGAGTTTTCGTCCAATTTGATTTTATATAAAACCAGTCTCCCATCAACCATTATAAGAGACGTCGTCTTGCTCTCCACTTGACATCAATTCGAGGTGATCCCTATCACGATTCACACCTACTCTCGTAAGTGAGGAGAAGTGGAGGAGTTCATGGAGGAATCGCTAAATTCTTGGAGGTTCTTGGAGTGCTTGGAGTAGTGTATGCTCATACACTTGCGAAAGGCTCCTCATCTCTTGTTGAAGGTTTGACTTGGAGTTTCTTGTTAGCCTAAGCCTCTTCACGGATCATACGTAATTCCCTTGCCTTTCACTTTCTCTCTTTGGTATTCATGAGTTGTTAGCAGTTTCTTTGTTACTATTCGTAGTTATTTGGAGCATATCATCATCTTGTACATGTATTATCGTTAATTGGAGCATATTACTTTTGACTCAGTGTATTTCTTCCTTTGTTATCTTGGTTATGTGTGCTTATTCTCTTGTGTGTGTTATTATTTGTCTACTTGGGCTAACACTAAGGTCTTTGAGGCGAAAGACAAGGTAAATCTTCTAGAAAAAGATCTATCAAATTTAGTTTTAATTTATGTTGTGCTTTATAATTTCGGGATAAATGCTCATCAATTCAATAAAGAACAAAATATAGTAAAAAGAGATACTTACATTCTATTTTATTTGTCTTTGCAAAAATAATCATCCGTGTTGCGTTGGACCATTGTTATTTAGCCTCACAAAAACGAAAGACTTGGGGTAACTAACTAGCTTTGCTCAATTTCTAGCTTGCCATTGCACTTCATTTGAAATCTCTTTCATTCCTCTTCAACTTTGGTATTATGATGCACAAAATGATTGATGCAAGCTTGTGTACTGCAAAGGATTTTGAAATATAACTTGTGGTCCACATTAGTTTCTCATGACCCCTTGAGGTTTTATAGTTTATTCTTCCACTACTACTTTGTTTTTCATTCATACAATCCTTATTTCCTCGCCTGCAATAGCATGGTAGATTAGTGAGCAATAACAACACCTTACAAGTCCCCATTTTGGTCTCTTTCTCATATGTCTCTAGTTGCTTTTTGTCTCAAATCCAAGGCCCGTTACTACCAAAAGAAAGGACTCGTGACTTTGATCCATTGTTTTCAAGAAAACAAACAATGGATGGCTTTTCCTTACGGATGTAGATTATGGTATTGGAGCTCCTTATAGAGCATCATGGATCCTCTTTCATAGTACATATGATTCACTTGCTTTCCCTTCATGTTCCATCGACACACATCATGAATCTGATTGAAATTTATCACCAATGAGAAAACAGTTCAATGTTTTTGCAGCCTCTTATCATTCAGTGCTTCTTCCTCATTCTTGCCATTGAGGTTAGGATAGATCCTCTTCTTGGTGGAAGCAAAAGATGCTTTGATATATGTTGAAAACAACTCCTTCTCCATTAACATGTTTTACTATGAAGAGCAAATACTAAGGCTTTATCTACTAGCACTTCCATGCAACAACAACATCCTCCCACACCCCTTTTTCCATGCAAGCATTGTGGCACTCTCATTTTTGAATGGTGGGTTGAAGCCACATCAGACATGTAAGTTCACAAAGTTAGGAAATTATAGCTATGTGGGTCCACATGTCCACACCGCTGATTGTTCTCTGGGTTATATGCGTCCGGTCCTCCCTGTCACAATGATCTATGGAATGTTCATGACCCAAATCATGTCCAATAATAGAAGAAGGTGTTGAAGAGCTTTGAAGAGATTGTTGCAGACCTTTGACTGAGGACTTGTTCTCAGATCTCTCTGTAATTGATGTTTAACATAAGGCAGTTATATCCCACAACATGTGTGTATACATATCAATTAGGGCATGCAGAAGTATGAAGAACGGTATTGAATAAAGCACTAAAATGCTCAAAGAGATGTGACAAAGAATGAAAGATGAAGCAAGGAAGCAAATCAAACAAGGATTCATGACAGAAATATCACATACTGAAGTTAGGAAGATGTTGGTTAACCAGGTTCACAAGGACCTAGGCATAGACGGCAAGACAGGAAGAAAGGCATGCTATCCTGTTCATATGAAGATACTGCCCAACAAGATATTGTTATTATCCAGAGCACACTAATCATGTAGAATAAGACTGCTCGATTCGACATCTGCGACAGACATGTATGCATATATGACTATTGAATAAGGAGATGAAGTTAGAGACGAGAATTAACATACTGGGTTCACTATCTACCTTCTAGCACAAATCCTGAGGGGAATCTAACATGCTACAAATAAAAGCTGATAAACGTGTATATTGCAAGAGCACAATGCAATGAAGTTCTTCAATGAATCTAACAGCATGTACAGTAACTACTCATAGAGGATAACATCTTCACGCACCTTTTTCCTTCGATATGCTTGAGCAAGTAACTGGAAGGGAAGTGGCTGCTTTGATGATTTGTCTACAGAAGGTAATATGAGAATAATTACATTTGACTGAAAAAGAGCATATACTGTGTACAATTTTCCAATGCATTGCAAGATAAATTGATCTCTTTGTGTGCATAATTTACATCTGTTGTTCTGTGATATACAGTCTAAGTCAAAATTATGAATTCTTCTAGATATATACCATCTGAATCCCCTTCTTGCACTTGTGCATCAAGCTTTGATGTCATAATCTGAACAAACTCTGGATACTCAACCTAAAATGGGACATACCATCCTTCATTGTAGTCAACAAAGACTTATGTTATCAATTTTATACTTACATAGCAGGTTAATTGCTAAAAACAAACCTCTCCAGAACCATCTGCATCAACTTCTGCAAGCATTTTTTCCACCTCCGATTTCTTTACTCTCATGCCCAAAACATTGAAGGCTGTTAAAAGTTCATCAGCATCGATGGCACCTGACAAACAAAACAACTAATTTGACTCAAACTTGCAAAATGGTGATGAGTTTGAGAATTATCCATTCGCCTTCATTCTTTGTCTTTATTCGTGAAAAAGTGGGTGTCCTCTTTTCTTCTTACATTAGATGGATTGCAATGGATGCAAAAAACCCTCCAAAATCTACAATGTGGATAACACCACAAAGGAGAAATCACCCTTACCAGTACAAAACATAAAAAGTGCAAATAAGCAAACAGCTACTAGAATGGGGTCTAGGCAGTTCAAAGCAAGTCCTTGCTGTCCTGCTCAAACTGTTTAAACTTTATGAGAAGACTGCAAAATGGTCATCTGTCTCTGAGTCACTTAAACAATGATAAGATCCATCAAAAAGAACAATAATCGGTGCTAGCTAGAAATTGACAGTTGTATAAATAAGTAACTACCAAAAATCAAGAGGTCACTTAAGCATTGATAATTCTAGCATCATTATTTTGTCTAAGAATGAGCCATCTCCCAAATAAATGAGGAGCAAGTCCTCTCCTTCTGCTGCCAGTGTGAGCATTGTGAAAATAAAGGGAAACAGAGTATAATCATATGCTTGTACATTTTTCCATAAAGGTATCTTCATGCAGTACCAAAACAAGTAAAAACTATGTGAGAAATCATTCAAAAACCATATTCAAGACCAAAGCAAAGTGAGTCTGGTGCCAAACTGACAAGATAAGATATGTACATCTAAGTACGAATAACCTTTCACAGGAGATAATCAAACACGCACAAAATTATTTATGAATGTATACAGAACAAAAATAAAGACAGAAAAATGTTTCTGCTTACCAGACCCATCTGTATCTATAAGATCAAAGCATTCCTTTAACTCTTGCTTCTGTTTCTTTGTTAGTTCTGGGCGCACAGTTTTGCCATGAGCCCGTAACCAGGAATCAACTCCGAACTTTTGAAGCATGGGCTGCTCATTACAACAAGCATGCATGCGGTGAGTAGCTTTTGCTAAGGGTTATTTACAAGCAAGCATACAGTTAATAAAATTCATCCACATTCTCTCAGTCCCTTTCTACCCTATCAATCTGGCTTTTCTCCTTCCCCCATCTACCTCCTAGACCTTCTCTCTAAACTCCATCAGCACTGAAGAGGAAGCTCCAAAACTTCAGAACTCAACCACCACTCGCAGGAAACATCATTGACCTGAACTGCTTAACAGGAAAATTTTGGACGGATTCACAAGTATGGAGCAGAGAAAAGTAGAGGAAACATTTTAGAATGAAAGAGAACAAATAGAATATTATATTAAACACCACATGATACTAATGACCAGTCCCTAATGAGCTGGCATATGGTTAGGACTTTTCCCTTCTGACCTCCATGTCAAATCTTCAAATCCCTTTGTTTTAGTCTCAGGAAAACTGGAGACTTATGGATGATCCTCATATGTCTTTGATAATATTGTGCACATGAACGTATGTGTTGAATCTTGAGATGCTCAAACAATCGCACACGAAAAGAGAAAATGGCAATAGACAAACAAGCAGAGATCTGTTTATAAATATGAACAAGAGATTAAAAAATTTAATCATTCGATTATGAGCATGAACAAAAATATTTGATGACAAAAAGCACATAAGATTCAACTCCAAAGATAAAAACCACGAGCAAAAAAGAAAAAAACATCCAGGATAAATTGAGCTGATTGCGATGAAGTGTATTTTGATTTGTGTAAAATAAGGAAGAAAGTTCTTGATATGGAGACAGGAGGAGGAGAGAGGTGAAGAAAAAAAAAAGTGTAATAATGTCTATGGAGGGCCAACTTGGCCCATGGGACAACTCATGCAATCAGTAAAAGGTAAATTCTGTCATCATCAGAAAGTGCAAAGTAATATGTTCACTGGATACAACATAAGCCTGATGGCGTTTTCAATGACAGGATAGCGAGAAAGAAACTAAAACCCATTAGAATATAATCATGGAGATTGCATAGGGAATCCAAGCTCCTTGGGCATGGGGCACGCTATAAAACCCATTATAAATATAATCATGGAGATTGCATAGGGAATCGGAGCTCCATCTTGGGCATGGGTCAAGGTATAAAGTAAGAGGCGTGTATAGCAGCTCTCAGGTATCTTGTCGCCTGATCCTTCAGATCTTTTACTCATGAGATCTGATGTATCTAAATCCAAGTGCATGCCGTCATCTGTGTGTTCTCTGCTTCTCTCCCTCCACAAATGTAAGTCCTGGCTAGGAGGATCCGTCATAATCGCCCTTAGACTCTGGTAGAAATGTGTGACAGTAAACTCTCCCAATCCACCAGTCATGGAATGCTTGGTCCTGTAGTACTCACAATCTTCCTAGCTTCCCAAAGTCTGCTCAGCAAACGTTATAATGAGGGGGATTCACAAAGAATATCATTGTCTCCTCTTATATTCTTTTTCTCCCTCTCGCATCTCTAAAATAAGCAGGACATCTGCAAGTAAAGTGTTCCCCACACTCGATCTCAACCGGGCATATTATGCAAATCCTCCGCTTTCTGGTAATCCCCTCGACTCTGCCTCTCTAAAAATCTCAAATTGGTGTGAAGAGACTCTGAATCGATCAATGGCAACTCTCATGGCATGTGACAAAGGTACATCCAAATAACCAGGCCTCTCAATGAACCCCATCTTTGCTGCCTTTAAAAAAATGCTACCTAATAATACTGCATTTTGAATGGGAAAGGTTCTCACAGTGAACCCCATCTCTGATACCTTGAGATAAATGCTCCCTTCTATACTGCAACGTGAATGGGAAAGGCTAATCCATCTATGTATATTTGCCATATCTACTGCCTGACCACTCTCTTCCGCTCACTATGTGAATCCAAAAGTGAATGTATTAGCTCAATATCCAAAAGTCAGGGTAGGTGATCAATAGCAAGTTCGTATGCTAAGAGACATTATATCATCTGACTATATCATGAACTTGTATCCCCACTGTCGCATGAGACTTTGGATGCCTTAGATGTTGGTGGTACAAACCAAGTTTGTTTTCGCATAATATGTTTGTATGTATGCATACCAAAAGTAATTATCCAAGTTCTAATACTCACTTACCAGCATGATATCCGATCCATTATTAACCATGGGAGAAGGTTCGGCAGCTGCCATTTCCAGATATCAAATACAGAGAGCTTGTACTCAGATTTAGTTAGGAAGGAGAAAAAGACACAGCTAGAGCTAGAACGCTGTTAATCCATCTCCCATAAACCTCCACAGTTGCAGAAAGACCTTTCATTTCTTTTTTCCTGCGCCAAAAAATAAAAAAGGTTAAACAGCATAATTGCCGGGATGGAGGGTGGAATGTGGGAAACATGTGCGCGTTTGCGTGTGTTTCTATGCGCGCGCAGGACAGAGATGAAAAAGATGGAGAGAGAGAGAGAGAGAGAGAGAGAGAGAGAAGAAACTCGCAACATGTGTAGAAAATACAAAATAGAAAGCAAAACCGAGCAGCAAAAAAGACATATAAATTGCAGAAGGCAAGCAAATTATAAACAGAACTGTTATCATCTCGTTATTAGCTTCATACTGTCGGCATGAACTATTTGAATTTGTTCCAAGATCGAAAGGATTTACATCCTTTGAACTGGAGAAACCAAATGCGAAATAGAGAAACAGGATGATATGAGCAGGGCCGCCGTCGGGAAGAGGAAGCCAGGAAGAGAAGGTGGTCGATTTTGCTCATTTGTTTGTGACAATAATCGGGGATGTCCGGACGAATACGCTTCCGCGGGACCATGCAAAAAAACGACGTTTTCCCTTTTTTTTTTTTTTTTAAGAGTACAATGAATTGGAAAGAGACACATCCGACCTCGTAAGATAGAGGCACTCATCTTGGGGAATTTTGAGGCATTCAGTTCTAGGCGGGATTTGAACCCTGGCCATCTGTCTAAGAGAACAAGGCACATATGTTAAACCATGCCCGCTGGATAGACGTTTTCTTTTTTGGATAACACTAACAACGAAAACCGATAATGAAGAACTTGAAAGGAGAACACGGGGTTGCTTCATAGTTCGGGAAAATATTGCCTAAGCTTGTGCCGGTTGAAAATCTCAAATTCCCTTTTTTAAAAAGAATCTTAAAAAATCAAAAAACCATAGGAAAAGGAAATGTACTCTTTCTCTTTCTAATTAGAGGGAAAATTTCCTATTCAAGAGTATATGCAAGAGGAAACATGCCCTTTCACAAAGGAGGCAAGAGGATATTTACGCTTATAGTATATCATAGAGTAATCTAAATTATAGCATAAATATAAAATGTATTACAAATGCTCACATACCATTGGTCAGTGGTAGTTCCAAATGCCCACATGCCATGGGTTAAGCTCTAGTGGTAGTTCCAAATTCCCACATGTCATGGGTTAAGCTCCACTGCACACTAAACATCATGTAATTTGTAGCTTGTAAAATTATATTTATAAATTATAACTTTGTGGATTGTGATGAACATGGTCATGGCTTGTGGCCTATGTAGCATGCGGCATTCAATATAATTTTGAATGTCCACGCAACAAGCCAATGCACATAGGGCTCTAGCATCTCTTCGCAATTACAAAACTATGTTGAAGTCGAATGATTCATCAAGTTGTTAACAATCATTCTTACAACTCTCTCCCTTTTCTATTGAGTGTTTATTATCTACATTGATATCAATCATTGCTTACTTTTCACATAGGGAACAAGAAAAGAAGGTGTTAGATCTTTTTTATTCAACCCTCCCACATGGTATGCAACCTTATAAAATAACATACATTTTTGCACTTGATACATGCACTAGCATATCAATGCCTTATGAAGGGAACGAGATACACTCTGTAGTTGTGCAGCTCGAGCTAGAGAGGAATCCAATAATACACTAGACAACATTAGTGAATATGTAGGGTAAATGTTTTAACTTATTTGATGTAGTTTGGATCTTTTGGAATATACCGAATGAGGATGTTATCGCTTTGAGAGATATGATTGGAATCTTATCTAAGAATGAGGAACATGAGAATGTTGATTTTGTATTTTATAGGATGTATTCAAATGGATCTATTTTATAGGATGTATTCAAATCGATTAAACCCAAATGAGATTATATTTATTTGTGTTCTTGACATTTGTGCCTTATTAACTATGTTGGAACAAGGACATCTGATTCACAGTGTCATAGTGGAGGAGTGTTTAAATGAAAATGTTGTCCTAGAAAACTATCTTATAAATATGTATGGGAAATGTGCATTCTTAGATGAGGCCAACAATGTGTCTAATAGAATGCTTTTGAGGAGCACCATAGCATGGAACACATTGTTGGGTCCTATGCACTTGGTGGGAAATATATGGAAACTATAGTGCTCTTACAAGGTATGATGAATGAAAACCAAGAGCTTGATGAGATAACTTGTCTTTGTGTATTAACAACATGCAATCATCCAAGGCTTGTTGAATTTGGTGTGTTCTTCATTGCATCTATGTACTTGTGCCATGGATTTACATACATGAAGGATCATTAGATTTTCACAATTGATATTTTGGGTTAAGTTGGACACTTAGATGAAGAAGATGCCTTTATTCACTACATACCATCCACACATTTTCCAAGGCTATGGTTATGTTTGCTAGGAGCATGTAGAGCTCATGATGATCTAGAGTGTGGGGCTAGGTCTAGGAAGGGTGCATTGCTTTGGAGCCAACAAATCTTGCACCTTGTATTGCATTGATAACCATGTATTCTCAATTCAAAATAATGATTTACAACAATATGACACATCCATTACATTGAAGAAGGCTTGTCTTAAGAACTCCATGTTTTAGGATGCAGATGAGTAATTATATAAACCTCCTCACGATGCATAGATATGTTTGGTTACCTCCTTATGTATGTAAATTTTTTCATTTAAATATGTGTATATAAGTGTATCATGTTTCTGCAAGTGATCTCATATGTCTGTTTGTGTGCATGTGGGTGTCAATGTATTTGTATGTGATCTTTTTTTGTAAATGTGTGTATGCAAACATGTATATGAGCTTATTGTATATGTGTAGAAATATACACACGTGGCTATGCATGTGTTGAAATACATACATGTGTAAAAACATATACAAGTGTCTATCCATGTATGTAGATGTGATCATCTATGTATGTAGATGTGATCATCTATGTATGTATATATGATGTATATATGTGTGGTGTATGTAACTATGCACGTTATGCATATGTGGTTATCTTCATGTATGTGAATATCTATTTGCATGTGATTGTGATTTTGTGCTAGAGCCTACAAATAAAGATCCATTATTTAAATTTTATGTCTTTTAAAATTTGATAAGTGGAAACCTTTTATTTTATTAACAAACTAGATCGCTAGCACATCTTCTTGGAGGCTATCATGACAATCTTATTCTACTACTCAACTTGACACCCATCCATCCCATCTGCTTATGTCATTGACCACAACTAGGTTAGTTCTACTCTTCATGGATTGATAATTTATAAGTGTAAAAGAAGACCTGAGACTATGAGGCAATACTTTTTGGCACCATGGTCAAGGAGATCTTGGATCGCACCTAGGTAACTTGTGTGATGGATAGTGCAGCTAGGAAAATGCATCACTCAAAAGGTTTGCTCAACTTCTCATGAAGGAGATGATTTTTACCTCCTAAATCAAAAGGCCATCACCCATCAATCTAACCCCTTAGGGTTGGACGATAATCAGTGGGTGGTATGTGTGAAATTGTTAGCAGCTTAGACAAAGAATTAAGGAGTAAATTACTGTTCTTTTTACTTACTGTTCTTTTTCCTTTTTCAAGTTCCTCTATGATTGAGTGTATCATGAAAGATAGGCACATGGAAATTTCCATTAGAAGTCTATGAACACTCAAAAATCCACATCTTAAGTGTGTGTAGCCAACCAAAGTGTAAGCCTCCTCTCTAACCCTTCAAATTATTCTCAATTCATAGACATCTATGCCACTATGTCAAGCATGTTCTTGAGATGAGCAGACCAATGGCAGATGGTGGAGATCATGTATCCCATAGTTGTGGGTCCTTGGGGTGGAGTGAAGTAAGGGTAATTTATTCAATAGACACATTTGGGATCATTTCTCACCTTGCCAGAAAAATCTTTCCATGAGTCTCATCTAGGTACTGAGCCATAAAACGGCTTCTATATGATGTGATTTGGAGCATTGGACTAGGTGCACATCATCTTAGGATAGATTTCTAATAGATGTGAGTGCTAATTAGGCTGAAATATATTACCTCGACATGCTTGATTTGGTACATCTCCCGATTGAAACTGAGTCATGAATCTAGGTTCGTTTCCAATAACATGTTTCACTTCAGTGTTATAGTCAGCAAAGGGTATGAAATATGGCTTGTACTGCAATTCTAAAGTGGTGGTGAGTCATCTATGAGAGAGATTGATAAAAAATTCTGAGTTCAATATTATCTCTTCAAGATTTGTCATTTCTTGTATTTGGATGGCGACTTTATCGTCATGTGTTCGTCCAATTTCTTCTACTTGTTTCACCCAGTGTGGCTTAGGTTCCTCATAAGTCTCTTGTCCTTCCTCGGTGACCAATCCTCTTGGTACTAGCTATGGTTCATATTCTTCTTCATAGATCTCTTCTATTGGTATCTCCATAGTCTCGTCATGTTCTGGCACTTCAAGAGCTGATGGCGGTCTCTCATAATGAAGTAGTCTAACTTGCAATTCTTCAACTTGCTTCTGTAATTCTTGTAGCTTAGTTGGTTCTATAATAGCGATAGTTGTTTCAAGAACAGTGTGTGGGATAGTGATTGCTATTGGCATAAGTGAGCTATCTCCTCAGATAACTTGTAATGGGACTCAAACAAGTTTGCATATTCTTCTAGTATGATACGAATGTTCTCAAGCAAAGCGGCTTGGAATTTTGAAGGATTGATCAATGCACCAGGAGTATTTGTGATTGTTGTCTCCAAATTGTCGTGATTCTATTGCTGCAATTTTTTTCTTCATGTGTTGTTACCAAGTGTCTTTTTAAAAGTGCCATGTTTTATTGGATTTTTGCATTAATTTCCAATTGAATCTGGAAGTGACCTTCTATGATTTGTACAGCTTCTTGATCGACATTTCAAAACTTGGATTCAATCACATTGTGTGATTGTTGCAAGGCATGGTATTGATCTTGTAAGGCCTTGTTGCTTGCCTCTAGCTCTGATACTCATCCCTATAACTGGATAGATTGCACGTTGATAATTGCATTGTGTATCTTGACTTGTTGATATTCATGTCTAAGTTGTTTTGCACAATTAATCATTATATTGATATCAATATCTGCATATGCGGATGCTATATGAATATCGAGAAATGCAGGGGGAAAGGGAAGGGGGATGGGAAGTGTGGATGTTGTGCATGATGGTGTTGTGGGTGTAGATGATGTTGGTGGGGAGGGGGGAATCGGGGAAGGTGGAAGTGTGGGGGGTGGGCAAGGTGTTATGAGTGGTGAGATGTCAATGGGGTCAGACGTGGAGGTACATGAAGATCCTACAATAAATATGGGAATGGTAGGGTTTGTGCTTTTGATGTCAGTGAAAATTGGTTATGTTACAAATTTTTGGGAACCTTGTGAAGAGCTCGCCCTCCAAGAAGTAGATTGGGCTAGTGGTTGGAAAGCAAATTCGATAATGAAAACCCAATATAGGAGGAAAGGTGGGAGTGTAGTTGATAGTGATTGAGTTGGAAATAAGGAGGAGAATGGGGATGAGAAGGGAATTGGTTGGGAAAAAGTTTGGGTTGATTGTGATGATAGGGTTGGGTGTCCCATTATGAGGTGTTAGGCTTGATGGCCTATTGCAGGTTCAGATGAGAGGGAGGTATGATTGTGAGTTTTGATGCATATTCTAGTGATGCACCCAATGGAGATTTCTAGAAGTGAGAAGAGCCCTCGCCTGTGCAAACTCTGCATGAGATAAGTGTTATGCTCAGGTTGAGTGCTTCTCTATTATAGATAAAGAGAAATGCAATAAATCTCCTTGCTTATGGGTTATTCTTTCCAGCGCATCACTGTTGATTTCAACATGCTTTTGATTCTATTGTCTTTTCTTATGTGTACCTATGAATAATGCCCCATACAAGAAGAGAAATCGGAATTGTGCATGAGCATTCCCATTTTATTTTTTGGTGAACATATTGTGGGAATGATTCCCTGATTCCTCCTTTCCTTCCCATTTGTATGAAATCCTCGCATAGTTGTTTATTCAGGCTTGCTAATGCACCTAAACAAAGTGTTCATCTTCGTTGAAGAAAAGGCCAACTATACTTCCTCGAAATGGATGATCATTTCTATTCAAAGCATTGCATGTAACTCAATATGGGCATACCTCATTGATTGGATAACATGTTATGGTTAACGTTTGCATGTTGCTCATTCTAACAGTTTTCATGATTACTTTTTGGCTGCATGCTTAAAGATATAATTCCTTAGTAATCTGCATAAGCTTGAAAGTTGATATTACAAAAAAAAAAAATTGTTGCCTAAGTGGACTAAATTGTCCGGGCATCCTTGTTTGTTAGCACATTTGCAAAGATTTCACTAAGGAGAGAAAAAGAGAGAAAGAAACTAGAAGAGAGGAAAAAAGTGGGTGAGTTGTGTGAGAAAGTTGAATGAGGTGAGAGTTGTGAGTTGTGTGAGTGAGTGCATAGTGATCAACTGAGCATGTGGGTTGGAATGCATGTGTGTGCAAATGAAGAGATGGTGCGAGAAGGTGGTATTGTGAAAGAGTGAGTATGATTGTATGTGTGTATGTGAAAAGAAAAAGTGTGGGTGTGTTAAAGAGGAGAAGGCTAAAGAAAAAGCTAACGTAAGAAGAGACTAGAGAGAGAGAGAGAAGTGAAGAAAAGGAGTGGGAAGTGAACAGACTAAAGGCGGAGTGGAAGGAAGTGAGAAGACAAGAGTAAAGAAAAGCGACTAAAGAAAAGTGTGAAGAAGGAAAGTAACTGTAAGAGGAAATGAGGAACAACGAGTGAAATAGGGAAAGAACGAGAGTGCCAATGGAATAAGAAAGAAGGTGAGTAGGGAGAAAGAGAAATCGCAAGAAGAAACCATTGAAGATTGGATCCTTGTGTGCATGTGTATATGGGGTTCCCTTCCCCCCATTTCCACAGCTACATTTACGTTCAATTGTGGACTTAGAGTAACACAAGTTGATCGATTCCAAGGAATTTGGGCAAAATTGAAGCGTGTACATGCACCTTTCCCTTGGGCTTAGGACCTTATCATTTTGGCGATCCTATTGGTGATTGAAGAAGCGAGTGCATTTGTGCATGTTCGTGAGATTAGGGTGAGAAAATTTTATCCAAACACATAGATTTAAGAGAATTTAGTTGTGAACAAACAATCTTTCTCTGGCTTCATAAAGACCCTTCAAGGTAATTAATTTCAGTTTTGTCTTTGTTTTCACGTTGTTTTTAGTGTTTTTCACCTCCCCTAAGATACCTTTTCATCCCCACATCATCTTCTTGCATCCCTAAAAAATAAAAAAATTCACCATATCCATCTAGTCACTCCATTTTCCTGATTTTCGAATGTGTGTGTGAGAGAGAGAGAGAGCTCTTGAGCAAGAGTGTATGTTTGAGCTTTTGAGTTTGTCATGCAAGAAAGTGCGAGCCACTCTAAAAAGGTCTATTAAGAGTCATCCAAGGGCATCCAAAGCAAGGCAAAGGTGGAGCTAAGCAAGGCTTGGGAAGCATGTCTTCTTGGGCTCTAGAGCAATCAACAAATCAGACTTGAGGTTGGAAGAACTATCAAACCCCTCAATCAATTTCTAGCTTAGGCTAACTGCGAGGAGTATTGTTCATTGAATTAGGATTGCGATAGGAATGATTCAAGTACAAGAGCGCTAACTACTCAAGTCCAAGTGTAAGCTGATGCATGTGTGTATGTATATGTGTGTGTACATGTATGTATGTATATGTGTGTATGTATGTATGTATGTATATGTATATATGTATGTGTGTACACGTATGTATATATATGCATATGCCAAAAAGCTCCTACAAAACTAAGGAGAAGAGAAATTAGAAAAGAGAAAACACAGAGAAAGAGAAAAGGTGCTAGAGTATGTGCGATACTTACCAAAATTCAAGATCTAGAGAAAGAGAGAGGTGTGTCTAGAGAGAGAGAGGTGTGTGTGTACACAATATGCTCATAATGTAGTTCATGTGCACAAACTCAAAACTAACAGAACTAAGTTCAAAAAGGAGTAAATATCAAATTTTCACTCTCGAGTCTGGTTAAAACACACCGTCGGTATGCTCGTCGATATGGGCGTTTGTATGAGCACCAATAATTACCTAGAAATTTTTGGTCCTCATACCGATGCTCATACTGACACCTCTATCGGTGCCCACTAATTGCCAATGCATATACTGGCTATTTATTTTTAATGGCTATACCAATGATCAAATGACCATCGGTATGGCCTCCATGCCTTTTTCAACCATTTTCAACAGTCATATCAATGCCAAAGGATGACCGTCAGTATCCACAACATTGAAGTATTTTGATGGTGATACACCACAGTGCGCTCTGCTTCTCGCGAGCTCCACGATGATATACTCGGAGTAGATAACCGAGCTCCTAAGGCTGCACACGGTAGTCCGCACAGAGACTGCAAAATACACAAAAAAATACGATACACAGGGAGCATGAAGACAGACTTCTTAGGTCTTACAAATGCGGCCGAACTTACAGTTTGTGACTGACCATGCGACTATATGTTTTATTAAAGAACATATACAAAGAAGTGTCCAGTGGCCATTTGGCCTTTCACATGGACACTAACGGTAACAATCTCCCACTAAAGGCCAATATGGCCAAAGTAACTATGGGAGAAAAATAAAGAATGATAAAGAATACCTTAGTGTAAGTATACAAACTATACCTCCCACCTGATGGGCATGTTACACAGTATACAAGTGACTGTGTAAGATCATGAATCAAGTAATACCCATCAAGTGACAACAATGTCAAAAGCTATCCTGTGGTAGAGCTTTAGTCAAAGCATCTGTAGCATTATCTTGAGTGTGTACCTTCTCAAGAATAATGCGCTCAGTGGCTAAGCAATCTCTAATGAAGTGATATCTCACCTCAGTGTGCTTGTGCTTCGCATGATAGACCTGATTCTTAGCCAAAGCAATGGCACTCTCACTATCACTGAGCAAACGAGGTACATGCTGAGGTAAACCCATATCATAAGCAAGATGAGAAAGCCACAATGCTTCCTTACATGCCTCACTTGCTGCAACATACTCTACTTCTGTGGTGGAAACAGTTGTACATTCTTGAAGACGAGATCTCCAAGAGATAGCACCTCCAATAAAATGAAAATGTACCCTGATGTAGACTTACGATTGTCTACACAACCAGCATAGTAAGAATCTGTGTAACCAATAATGGATGCTTTTCCTCTACCTAAGCATAGACACTTGTCCTTAGTGCCACTCAGATATCTTAAAATCATCTTGACCGCTTCCCAATGTTTCTTGCCAGGATTAGACATATATCTGCTCACAACTCCCATTGCAAATGCAATGTCTTGTCTCGTAGCTACCATAGCATACATGAGACTACCAACAATAGAGTGATAGGGAATTTTGGTCATGAATTCCTTTTCTTCATCTGATTTGGGGCAATCATCCTTGCTCAATTTCACATATGTGGGTAAAGGTGTACTCAATGCCTTTCCACCCTGCATGTTGAACCTGTGAAGTACTTTGGATATGTACTCACTTTGATACAAGTATATGCATCTTTTGCTCCTATCATGAGTAATGCGCATGCCAAGAACATGTTTGGCATCCCCCAAATCCTTCAAATCAAATGTCTAACTCAACTCCTTTTTGAGAATTGACAAATCATAAGAGGACTTCCCAGCAATCAACATATCATCAACATAAAGTATCAAGCATATCAAGCTGCCATCTGAGCATCTCTTTATGTAGAGACAATGATCCTCATTGCTTCGAGAATAGCCTCGAGACTTCATAAAAGCATCAAACTTTTGGTACCATTGTCTAGGGGACTGTTTAAGTCCATACAAGCTCGTCTTAAGCTTAGAAACTAGACTTTCCTTGCCAGGAACTACATAACCCTCTGGTTGTTCCATATAGATCTCATCTATAAGATCTCCATGCAAGAAAGTAGTTTTCACATCCATTTGGACTAGCTCTAAGTCCTCCATTGCAACGAATCCAAGCAACATGCACAGGGTAGTCATCTTGACCACTAGAGAGAAGATTTCCTCGAAATCAACACCATGTTGTTGCTTAAAACCCTTTGCAACAAGTCATGCTTTATACTTTGGAGAAGCACTATCTGATGTGAACTTCAGCTTATATACCCATTTACATGGTAAAGCTTTATTGCCCTTTGGCAAAGGTACTAAATCCCAAGTACCATTCTTGTGAATAGAATCCAACTCACTCTTCATGGCATGCTCCACTTGACATGATCCTCTGTCTGCATAGCCTCTTTGTAGCAAGAAGACTCACTGGCATCTGTTAGCATAACAAAATCTAAACCTAGAACATATCTATCAGGTGGATCTGAGACATGTGCAGAACATCTCAATGGTTGCTGAATAAAAACATGTGCAGACTAATCTGAATGGACATTCTCTTGAACATCCCCATGTGCAACATTTTTATGCATGCTAGCCGGAGGACTAGTATCCTCAAACATCACTCTTCTCACTTCAACCTCCTCAATGGGTTGTTTATGCATCTTAGACTCATTAAAAATGACATCACTACTTCTGATCATTGACCGTGTTTCAAGATCCCATAAGCGATATCCAAATTTTCCTTCTCGACCATATCCAAGAAAAATGCATTTCTTTGACTTATGGTCCAACTTTTGTCCAGGATTCTTGGGTATATGAACATATGCTTCACACCCAAAAACTCGAAGATGATCATTATATGGTGGATTCCCTGTCCATAACTCTTGTGCCACTTTCAGGCCTTTTGCAGTACTAGGTGAAAGGTTAATCACATGAACTGCAGTCAATACTGCTTCTGCCCAAAAACCTTGTGAGAGGTTTGCATGATGCAACATAGAGACTACTCTATCTTGAATAGTTTGATTTATCCTCTCAGTTACACCATTCTGTACTGGGGTATAAGGAGTTGTAAACTCTCTACGAATCCCTCTAGACTGACAAAAAAGGCTGAATTCATGTGAGGTATACTCACCCCTATTATCTAAACGTAAAGCCTTAAGCTTAGTTCCTTTTTCAGTCTCAACTAAAGCAAGCCATTTTTTGAAAGTAGGGAATACCTCATCCTTTGATTTGATAGGATATACCCAAACTTTTCTAGTAGCATCATCTATGAAAGTGACAAAGTAAAGCGAACCACCTAAGGACCTAGTCGACATAGGATCAGACACATCTGTATGAACAAGATCTACATGCTGAATTGAAGATTCAATGTGCGTTTTGTGCACATTTTTGGTTTGCTTTCCATATTGACAATGCTCACAAAATGAAAAATTTGAGAAAGATAACACAGGTAACTAGCCAAAACAAGAAAGATTTTCCATTTCACTAAGAGATATATGGCCCAAAGAACCATGCCAAATACAAGCCATAGGCTATTCAATAATAGCTAACAAGTGTTCTTTCTATGATACAAATAAAGGATAAAGTGAGCCAACTTTGCTTCCTTTTGCAATAACCATATTGCCCTTTGATATGCAAAAGGACTGAGCATAGAAGACCACCTTGTAACCAAGGTCATCAAGTTGACCAACTGACATCAAACTGCGTGATAAATGAGGTACATGGTGTACATTATGCATAGTAAATTTTTAACCATCAATGAACTGCACAACCACATCTCCAATCCTCACAACATCACACTCGTAAGAGTCACCAAGTCTCACGGTACCAAGAGACTTTGCTACATAATTATAGAACCATTCTCTACGTGGTGTCACATGGAAAGAAGCACCAAAATCTAGCAGCCAGGTGTGGGAAAGAGAATCAGCCATAAGAGCCTCAGTTGGCACAGTACTATCAAGTGTCAACACATCAGCATCATCAGAAATAGCATTAATTTCTTCAATCTTCACAGTCAAAGTAGATAGTGCAGGTAACTATTTAACATGCCCATCAACATTCTGTCCTTTACCTTTAGCATTCTTTAATGCATAACAGTCTTTCTTCATGTGTCCTTTCTTATGACAATAATGGCATTCGATATCCCTCTTCCTTGATTTACTTCTACTCTTATTCCATTGACCATCTTTTCCTTGTTCTTGCTCCTTCCACATTGTTGATTCTTTCCTTGGTAAGAATCACGAACATTATATGCATTTCCACTCTGAGTGCCAACCATAGATTTTCTACGAATCTCCTCACTCAAGAGTGCTCCACATATGTCATCATAGATGAGTTTACCACCAGGTGCACTGTTGCTAATGGCTGTGCAAAATGTATCCCATGATGATGTCAAGGTGCATAGCAGCAATACTGCTTTCATTTCATTATCCATATCCATTTTCTGAGCCTGTAACTTGGAGAATATAGCATCAAACTCATTTAAATGAGAAGCAACACTATCTGTGTCCTTCATACAAAGGTCATATAATTTTCTCATTCGATACACTTTATTTGATTCCGTCTCTTTTTCATATGTATTGCATAACTTCTTCCAAAGCTCCTCTGCACTTTCATAGTCTAATACTGTAAAGTAAACATTATCTACCAGGTGCAAGTGAATGGTAGACCTGGCCATTTCATCTAACTTATCCCAATCATCTTCATCCATGTCAGCAGGCTTCTTTGAAATTCCATTTACTGGCTTCCATTGCCTCCTTTGAATCAGCACATCTTTAATCTGATTCTTCCATAGAGCAAAGTTTGTGCCATCAAATTTTCGGATCTCAAAATGGTCTTTGCCCTGCACGTTATAGCTCCTCCTCGGAACACTAGCACTAGACCCTGATCCACTGGATGTGCCTGAGACCTCTGATGCCTTGATGCCAGAGAATTGAATAGAATGATAATGGAGCTAAAAGAGTCTGGACACCAATGAGTAACTGTATCAAGGAGTAAATCGACCATTGTATAGTTGATAAAACCAAAAATCTGGAAAAAAATTTCCAGAGTATCCTCTACAAAATGAGCATATGATGAGTGTCAAAATATCATAAAACTGCAAGTATTGACATGTCTGCCTGCATAGTGAATCACTGACTCCACTGTATATAATCAGTTACCCAATAGAAGCCAACTAGGCTTGTCGAGCACCTATGAACAACTATCATACATGTCCTATGGCAAGGCTGGGTAAGTCTTCCACCTGCATCACCGAAGACACCCCAACATCTGGGTGTCTCCCAGTTAAGAAAACCTCACCACAACCCTCTTTATCAAACGTAAAAGGTTTTATGCAAAAAACATAACCGCTATATCAATGACCACATGGACGTACATAAGCGGTATCCAAAGAAGCATACATGGTGTGTATGTGCTCAATATATGCAGTAAAATGACAATAAAAGTTTGAATGCACAACCCAAAAACTAGCCAAAAACACCTACAAGTGTCTGTCAACTCTGATGTTTTAGGCTCAAAACACTTGCATAAATTTACAGCGGCTGCTCCCAGCAGAACTGAAAACCTTTTGAGAAACCTGTAGTTTTATGAGTGTGGCTGAAAAACACAGCCCCAAAGGTTGATATTTATTGTCAGAGAAGTACAAAGAACACTCTTCTTGATGTTTTTGGACTTGTGTGAAGAGAACCATGTGTAAAATACTCCAAAATGGCTCCAAAAGACACCCCAAAAATGCTTTAGAAATAGGCTTCGAAAGCAAAGAATGAAGCTTTGAGGGACCAAAACTTGTTTAAGGTCATGTCAACCTTAGTCTTTCCCCTTCTTCATATACCACAAGAGTGTAGCTTGGTGGCAAGAGATTGCCACGGTTAAGCGAGATCTGGGGAGAACAATATTGGGATGGGTGACCTCTCGGGAAGTATCGAGAACCTCTATATTCCTTGATCGTTGAGGTCTTCCCTCACGTACAGCCAACGGTGCCAATGGTGACTTCGGTGACTCAGATGACAAGGTATGCCAAGGTATATGCCTTGGTCACCACCTTAGTCGTAAGCCTTGGAGAAAGCCTGGGGGGTGCTCGCTTCGCTCAACAAAGTAAGGAAATTCTACAACAAGAGCTGGCCAGTGGAGGATTTGAAGCTTCCTTTGTCAAAGGTTTCAATGAATTAGTCAAGTCATTAGGTACAGTAGAAGCACTTCACTTCCTAAAGGGAAAACCACTACCTCAGTTTGACCTTCAATGCATCTGCTTAATGTCAATACCCAACCAATATATTCACATTTCAACAGACGCCCAATCTTCCTGACACATGAAGAAGCCCGACTAGTCATTGAGTCACCACCAAGAGGAGAAACTATTATCATCAAATCCCCTCCATAACCCTCAACATCCATACCCACAACTGCTGTGGAAATCACCTCTACATCCGTTGAAACCCTTCCTTCTCTTTTATATCCAACTTCCTTAATACACCCTAGCTCACCCCCATTAGCCTAACTCACATCGAGTGCTGCAGTTGAAGCTATAGTATGTCCAGTGTCCCAAACTCCCATTGAAACCTTTACACCTATTACCTCAATGATAATTTCCCCCGTTCCACTTAATTCTTTCCTCACCCCTTCCAATTCTTCCTTTCCCCTCCCTACACAACCCGTTTTTCCATTTCCTCAACCGATGACTTTCTCGCCCGTATCTCCTCCCAGTCCTAGTACATCACACCTGCCCGCCCCTCTACATCAATCAATCTGTGAAACTCAACCTGTAATATATTCATCCATGTTTGTAAATCTTGTCTTTACACCCATGCACACATCCATAGTCATGCCACTCTTCGCTATTAATTCACTAGATGCCACTTCCAGTGATATGGATACTTCACCACCCACTGCACCACCTCTCACATCCACCACTTCACCACACGGTCTTACCACAACACATTTTTCCACAATCACCATAGCATTCACCATCCCAACCCCGTTTCCCTTTTCCCCTGCATCAACCACCACACCACCATCATCATCTGTCACTACATCATTGTTGTTATCACCCATTGTAGATAATGCATTTCATCATATGATTGTGTGTATGCATCAAGTCAGGGAGGAGGTTGCAAACTTAGGATGCAACTATCAGGCTTTGCAATAGGTTACGATACAATTGCAGGCCCAATCAAATTCATTCACCATAGAGAATGCATCCCTCAATGCACGTAATCAGGAACTCTATGATGCTTATCACTCAAGGGAGCTAGAATTCGAACAAAAGATGAAAGAGGCTCTTACAAAAACAGAGGAACATCTATGAGTCCAAATTGTACGGAATGCAACGCTGACATGAAACATGGGACTCCTACGATGCCACCTTGTAGCTACAAAGGAAGAGAATCATTGCCTACAAGAACAAAATCGCGAGAATTTTGAAGCAGCTATGGACAAACAAGATGAACCACTTAATCCAAGCTGATTTAAAAGCTATCCCATCTGAAACCATGCAACTACTACTCGACGACCATGCGTGTTTGTTAGAAGATTATGACCAATTAAATGAGGATTATCAGCGACTAAAACATGAGAACACCACCTTACACCTACAGGCACCCGTGCAACAAGAAAGTGTTCAAGAGGTCACACTCTCAGAGATCATGGAAGAATTAGTCACATTACGGGTGCCTATACTAGACCTACAAGCTCAAGTTGTAGCTCATTGGAACCTCCCAGACCTGAGTCCCCACCTGAGATTCTAGCGCATGAAGAGACCATTTCCATCCTAGTGGAGGCTACATATGAAGAAGAGCACAAACCACAACTGGCCCTAGGCGGATGTGTCACTGACAAAGGACAGGATACATTTGATCTTCCCACTCTAGTGTGGATGAAATCTATAAAAAAACTTGGCCAAACCCATTCAATAAGGGTAGAGGCACAACTCTAGGCAATGGACTTAATCGATGAACGGATCCTTCAATTGCCCTACTTTGCCCAATTAGTGCCACGAAGGTACATGTTGATCAATCAACTCCAATACAAACCTTACTTTTTGTACATGGCAAAATATCATCTGGCTATTGAAAAGGAAACTCGGAAGAAACCCACACATGCTACCCAGTTTGAACCCAAAAACCTACCCTCAGAGGCTCAGCAAGGTCGAATATTTGAACCCAATTGGCACAAAGAACTTCTTCAAGAATATCATGAGATGATGCATACTTGGACCAAGGGCCCCCTACATCTAAAGTACAATTCGTGCCATGGTCCAGTACCATGTCATCGCTCCTGTGTTGAGATATCAAGCTCAACATGTGATGATCCAAGATGACACGCATCACTTTTTCATTTCTCTGACATGTATAGTGGTCATGTCGGTATGTGTCAGGGACACTTCATTGAGCTTTAATTTATCTATCGAGAGTGATGGTACATTTGTTTCTTACTAGCTCACTCATTCGCGGACATTAGGTGTTTCCTTATGTACTGGTCTTTCTATATTGTAGTAGTTGTATTCTTGTTTTTTAGGTCATTCTTGTACATTCCTTTTTATTTAATAGAAGAAGAAGAAGATTATTCTTCAATTTGAGTGTGTGCTTCTCTTTGATTGTGAGATTATGTGTGTGAGCTCTCTTCCTTATCTCCTTTCTCGTGACATGGTATCAAAGCCAGTGTGGATGTAGAGAGCTCGTGGAGAAGGCTGACGGTGAAGAGTACGCAAGAAGGCATGGAGAAAGCGCGATTCACAAACGACCTCAAATTGCTATGAAAATTGACATGAAGGTAGAAGACCTCAAAATATTTTCGGGAATTATCCCTTTAGGGTCACTTGTTTTTTTAGATCGAATTTTAGGGTTACAAATGACCTC
This sequence comes from Ceratopteris richardii, assembly GCA_020310875.1. Classification (NCBI taxonomy): domain Eukaryota; kingdom Viridiplantae; phylum Streptophyta; class Polypodiopsida; order Polypodiales; family Pteridaceae; genus Ceratopteris; species Ceratopteris richardii. The sequence continues at coordinate 89,510,308 of CM035431.1, read as the reverse complement.
AAATTGCTATGAAAATTTGCGTGAAGGTAGAAGACCTCAAAATATTTTTAGGAATTATCCCTTTAGGGTCACTTGTTTTTGTCGGAGCCATCATGACCTCTGTTTTGAGCCCGCAAGGTGGGGTCCATAGAAAAACCAAGTCAATTTCAAAAACTGTAACTTGGATCATGTTCGACAACACTCATATATCCTAGATCCAAAATTTCAAGTGATTCCATGTAATGTTGATACACAAAAACTGTGTTTTTCTGAGATCGAATTGTCCCATCATAGTGCGATGGCGTTCAAGCGGAAGTGCTGCTTGTAGTCTTTTGTAGTGTTGTGAATGGCTGCAGAAATGGCAAAGGTAGATGGAATGAGTCAGCTTATGAGCGATAAGCTGGACAAGAACAACTTCCATGCTTGGAGATTCAGTTTGAAGAATTTCTTGATGGGAAAAGGCTACTAGAAGTACATCGAAGGAGAGAACAAAAACGCTCTATAGTTACCAAAGAGGAATCAGACTGCAGACCAGTGAAGAGCATATGAAGAATGGAATCAAGGAGCACGAAAGGTAATGTATTGGCTATCTGTTAGCATACAGGATAGCATGATTGGACACATACAAGATGCCAAGACTCCGAAAGAGGCTTGGAGCAATTTGGTCACATTGTATGAGACCAATACAAAGGCACGGAAATTGCAACTCAAGAATGAGCTGCATATATTGGAGAAGAAGGGCATGTCGGTAAAGTGACTACACCCTAAAAATCAAAAGCATAAGTAAGTCACTTGCATCTATTGGTGTGAACATAAATGATGATGATGATGATAAGGTGGAAGTGTGCCTTCGTGGTTTAGGAGCTGCATATAAGCAGTTCAAAACTTCTAAACTGACTAGGGAAAATATTCCAAATTTTGATGATCTAGTATCTATGTTGATTATTGAAGCAAAGAATCTTGGTGAGGATTCAAACTCCCAAGGAAAACCTAGTTCTGAGCAGGTATTCTACTCTAGCAAAGGAAGAGGCAGAGGTAGAGGTTTCGGAAGTGGAAGAGGAAATAGTAACCAAGAACAAGACAATTGTGCTTGTATTCTATGTGGATGACTTGTGATTACTAGAAATAATGATGCTCTTCTTCAACAAATGAAAGATGCCTTGAGTTCAAAATTTGAAATGATAGACTTCGGCTTAGTGCGTTATTGGATAGGTCTTGAAGTATGGCAGGAACCAAGGAACATTTTCATCCTTCAATAAAAGTATGCAGGATAGATTTTGAAGGCTTTCGAAATGGAGAATTGCAAGGAGTTTTTAACACCTATAGAGCTCAAAAAACTTTATCTATTGAAGATACTTCATCTCCAATAGATATTGGAAGAGACAAGAAATTTGTTGGAATTCTCATCTACTTGTGCAATAGCATACCAGATATCTCTTATGATGTTGGAGTAGTATGCAGGTTCTCTAATAATTCTTGCCAAACTCATTGAAAGGCAAGCATACATATACTCAGGTATGTGAAAGGAACCACTGATTATGGTGTTCTCTATGAAGAACAATCATCTTTGTTGGAAATTGTGACTCAGATTGTGTAGGAGATATTGATACCCATAAAATCAATTTTTGGATATTACTTTTCTTTAGGATCTAGGATTTTCTCTTGGATCAATAAGAAGCAACTGAGTGCAGCATTATCTTCTAATGAAGTTGAGTACAAAATAGCACGTGTTGGAGCATGTGAAGCAGTATGGTTGAGGAGGATCCTAATGGCACATAGGAATACAAGGACAAGAGGCTACAAGGTTGAAGTGTGACAACCAAAGTTGCATGGCCATTGCCAAGGATCCTATTTTCCATGCACGTACCAAGCACATAGAAACTCAATATCACTATGTGCATGATTTGATCAAGGACAGGCTTGTAGAGATAAGATATTATCCGACAAAATAAAATGGAGCAAACATCTTCACCAAGGCTCTTGGGAGAGAGAAAGTTCATCGACACTTTCCAAAGCTTGGCATTGGACCAAGGAGGTAGTTCACTGCAGGGTGGACATTGAGGGGAGTAGACATCTTCACCAAGGCCTTTGGGAGAGAGCAACTTTATCGAGTCTTTCCAAAGCTTGGAATTGGACCAAGGAGGTAGTTCACTGCAGGATGGAAATTGAGGAGGGTGTTAGATATACTCAATACTCCACCCTCAAGTGACCACAAATGATCCATGTTCCTAAGTTGTAAAGCCCCCATTATGAGGAGAAGCCATTGCGAGATCCCTGACATTTGTGGAACCTTAACTTCTAAGTTAAATGAGGTCTATGTGTGATTGTTAATGATAATAGATGATCTTTGTGAGCCTAGCCATTAGGTTAGGTAGGGTATAAACTTTTGGCTCATTGGGTTGCCATTCAAGGCAAAACTAAAGGCCTTATGGCATCTCACAATTTCCCCATAGAACCTTAATGGACGGAGTGTAGAGGGAGGGTTGCACCCTTCTATGGGGTCGAAGGGGCCTATCCCCTTGACTCGTAGGGTTGAGACAATAGAACTTCTTGTAAAGTGGAATGCATGGTAATTATGATGGTGTGAGTGTGGTGGCCTATATTTATATTTATTGAATACCTTGGAATTTGAGAAAGATGGTGTCTAATGCTTGATTCAAGGGGAGCATGATGTGCCTGATACCCCTCTAATCTCAAGTATGGAACTGACAAAACTTGTAAATAACTAAAATGATAGTGTACATGTCATTTTCAACCCATGTAAATTATATTTATAAAATGGATACAATTCCATATCTCTCATCTTCTTTGTATAGTAATAAAAAGTTTAAGTTTGAATGTGTTGTAGAGAAAAGAGGCAAAAAGGAGGAGCCCCAAAATTTTCAAATTAATGGGCATATTTTTCTTCTTCAAAATCCTAGAAAATTCCCTCAAAGCTATGTAAATGCACTAGAGGAGTCCTCTAGATGCATAGATCCAACTCTTTGTAACATATTTCTTGTAAAATAGTAGGAAATTAGAGATTAACCAATAAAGTGCCGGTCACTTGTGTGAAAGGACCATTTTTAGGGCACATGTATATAAGTCACTTTGTGACTCTTTTGTAGAGACTTTTTGCCATTGTGAAGAAGGAGAGCCAAAATTTCAAATTTGCTTCTTTCCTACAGATTTTCATCTTCTCTATGATCTTTTGTGTGTGTGTGAAGCTTGGAATGTGTGTGTGTGTAGGATTGTTGTCTATCCCTTCCCATCACTTTTGAACTATTATAGTGTGTGTGTGAGCAAGTACGAGTTGTGGAGTGAGTGAAGGTGTTTCCCGCCATCCACTGTTTTGGCCATAACTTGAAGAGCGGTTGTCAGATGCAAGTGCCAGCAGTAGATGTGCCTCATCGAGAGCTTCGAAACAAACTTGCTATTGGCCATATTCGGAGTTCGGAGCTGGAAGAAACATTCGAAATTATATTTACTGTTGACGTGGTATTGCGGCAGACACTTTCAGAGATTAAGTGAGTTGGAGAGGTAGTTTACTCTTTTCTCATTCATTATAGCTGAACCACTTCCCGTGCGCACACATCCTCATACACTTGGTTTAGGAGGTTCTTCGGATTGATAATCAAGCGTGTGTCAATCCACCACTATATGCACTTGTGTGGCAAATGAGATTTAGTCTCTTTGACACAAGTCCCTAAGACCTCCTGACTTAGGTACACATGTTTTTGGCACCGTTGCCAGGGAACAAACTCAACCAAGGTGCCTTCGTGATGGTTATAGCTCTGGAGTGAAGGAATCGTACTTGTAGGAGTAAATTCATTCAGTGGCAAGTAGTCAAACACTTCAGCACTTGTTACTTCACATCCTGGAGGTGTGTGTAATGAGTTTTTAGGTTTAGGGTTGGGAGTAAAAGAGAGAAGAAGGAGTTAGGGTTAGGTCAAGGAAAGAAGTGGAGTAGGAGTAAGTTGAAATCACCAAGAAAATTTCCAAAAAATTTGCCAAATTAGTGTAGAATAGGTTTCAGGTATCACAAACTATAAAAACCAAAAATTGTAGTTCATTTGACACTTGTTCAAGAGTTGGTATCGTCTGCAGACTGCGATCAGTATCGTCAGTGTGGTATCGCGCTAGGTGAGCTAAAGAAAGGAGCTAGGAGCACACATTTGGATTGAGACACTCTAGAAGGTAAGCCACATGAGTTTTGGGTTACAAAAATCAATTCATAACCATCACCACACGTGATTAAAGTCATTTCCGGTATCGCGGGGTGGGACAGAGTGATTGAAGAGACTCCTTGAGTGAGACAGAGGGTCAAGAATGAAGAGGGGTGAGATTGAGACACTTTGGTGTAAAAATTTTTGTGTTTGGTGCAATTTTGGCTGTAGTATCGCGATCGGTTGAGTTTTGGTATCGCAATACCAAAATTCCCTAGTATCGCAATACTCGCCAAATATCGTATCATCGCATACCACTTGAGGTATCACAATACCACTTTTGGTATCGTATCATCAAGTTGGTATCGCGATTGCGATGTGCCAGTGGTATCGTATCGTGGTCCACTTGGTATCGTATCGCCTCGGACACAGTATCGTATCGTCGACCAAGCTGTATTGTATTATGCACAATACTAGTATCGTATCATTGAACCTCCACAGTATCGTATCGTGAGGAATTCTAGTATCATATCACTCAACTGTCCTAGTATCATATCATGTAGGGTTGCGGTATCATATCTTGACTTACACCGGTATCATATCGCAAGGATTCTAGTATCATATCGTGCAGCGTAGCAGTATCGTATCGTGCATTCAGGTGGTATTGTATCGCCTGAGCCATATACTATCGAATCATGGAGTGTACTGGTATTGTATCGTGTAAAAAGCAGTATCGTATCGCGAGGATAGTGGTATCGTATCGTCAACTGTCCCAAGTATTGTATAGTCAACTGCAGGAGTATTGTATCACAGTAACTAGTGGTATCGTATCGTGGTGAGAGTGGTATCGCCCAGTGCAGTATCACCAGGGTGGTATCACCCAGAAGATTTTGAGTCTATTTAAGGGCAAAATTTGAGGCAACTGAGGAGCCAATCAGGGGATAGTTAGGAACCAAAATAGCCATAGGAGGGTGGATGAACTTGAGGTCAGGAAGGGTGCTAAGTAGCTGGAGAAGTGTTATTTCATCCGTAGGAAGTGCAACTCAGGCCAGTCACGGCCCTATCTATTCCGACACCTCTACTGACTCAGAAGAAGAAATACCAATGGCCTTTGAAGACATGCAAGGTTCTGTTCCCATGAGAAACTTCATGTCCATAGTAGAGGGGGAATATTGTACCTCTCTGTAATATGTCTCTACTAATTCCCAGGAGATTCCCATCTACCTAGATGGTTTAAATAGATCAGTAGCCAAGATGGTAACTTCCACTGATTCTACCATAGTGCCCAAACGGCAGTCAAGTATGAGGGAGGAGTGTACATGGACAAGTTAGGTCACATCTATGTGTTAACAGAACACCCAGATTGGATCAGTGAGAGGGGAGAGTTAGAAGGACAAGAAAATTTAGGAAGACCGGACGGTGAAGAAATGATAACCACTCCCAGAGGCAAATCAGTAGTGACTCGAGTCTTGAGAGGAGATTTGATACCTCAAGACGATTACCTGCTAGAGATCTACTTGATCCATGGATCAAACTTACTGTTACAAATTGACTCACCTACACATGGACAAGAGGAAAGTCCAATTACCTTCTATGAGTTAAAAGATCCTGAAGATGAGTCTAGAGTCACATACCTAGACAAGAACAAAAGAAGATACTGGCTTGTTGATGCCATTGATAGGGCTTGATTGAAGTACATGGGGTTGCCTGTATTCCCTCAGCGAGAGCAGGCAACTACCTCTAAAAATCCCTTTGGGACACAACAAGAGCCGGCAATGTCGGGACAGACAAGCCATCATAGTGTTCCAACCCAAACCCATGTGAAATTCACAATGCCAGGATGGCAAGCACACAATCAAACACACCCTGGATTAGGCAACCAACATCGACCACCAGTGAGGCCAAGACCACCACTAGGAGTGCAGCTTGGAATGCCTCCAAGGAGACTAGCAATTCCTGTAAAGCCTAGACCACATGAACCCATAAGAAGATTAAGTCTGATTCAAGTGGCTAAGTGTATGAGAAATCATTATGATGGGATGGGAGAACCTTACGACCACATAGCTGAATTTAAACAAGTTGTAAGAGTTGAACAAGTGGATGATTTCTTTGTGTAGTATGAGTCCTTTGGACTAAATCTCACAGGAATCGATTTGACATGAGCATATGAGAAGGAATCCATAATCTTTCGTGCTCCCACAGTAAGAGGAAAAGAAAAGGATGATAAAACCTCCCATAATCTGACAGAACTTAAAAAAACCAAAGTACAATGCCAGTTTATTGTGGAAGAATTACTTCGTGTTAAACCACAATTATGGAAGCAATTAGAAGGACAATTAAAATTAGAGCAAGAAAAGAGCGAGAAGCAAAGCAAGGAAAATGAAAACCCTTCTACTGTGCAAATCCCGATGGATAAGGTTGGAGAGTTTAGTGAAGGAGATGAGGGTAACACATGTTTACCTGTCACGTACAATGGATACATGACCAAGGCCATACTAGACACAAGAGCAGGAGTAGGTATTGTCACCAAAGGGATTTGGGAGAAATGGGGAAAGCCAGCCCTACGATCAACTCGTATGAAGCTTCAATTAGCAGATAGCCATGTTGAGAAACCATTGGGAATATTAGAAAAGATCAAATTAACCACCTATGGAGTTGAATTTGAGCATACGTTAGCTATCTGTCAATTTGGAAAGGCAAATAATTATGAAATGATATTAGGATGACCTTTCATGAGACAACTCCGAGTAGTGCAAGATTGGGGACAAGACTCATTATACCTCCAACATCAAGGAAACACGACCAAGATAAACTTGCATACTTTTGCGTACAGAGATGTACCTCCATTACAATGGAACCCCATACATAAGGAAGAAGACGATTTGTCTATCCATAGTGCAGGATCAAATGATCAATCATGGATGCATGACGATGCCCAATTATGGATGTGTAAGGAAGCAAAGAAAGAGGATAACAAGATGCAGTTATGGCCCATAGGACATCAAAATTATCGGCCCCTAGAGGACCCAATGTACATGCCTCAAGTTTTCCCTGATGAAGCATTCAAACTGCACGGATGGATGGAGATCCTAGCAACCTTGGGCGTATGTGTAAATGAAGAAGTATTGACCATGAATGAATGTGTGGACGAAGAAGGCTATGACATAAACTTGTACATGGTAATCCTTCAAGAGGTAGAAGCCGGAGAAATATTAGAAAAGGAATGGAAAGAGGAATACGAGAGCATAGAAATGGAACCAGAGTTTGATTTAGAGGAACGTTATCTAGAAGCCATTCAAAATGAAGACAAGTATGGAATGACCAAAGTGTTAGCAATAGAAGCAGACCCTATAGTACCAAATCAAGAGGAAAGCAGACCCTATAGTCACCATTAGTTGTTGTGCCCAAAAAGAACGAAAAATTGAGAGTGTGCATTAATCTAAAGAAAGTCAACGCAGCCACGATTCGTGATAGCTATCCATTACCTATCACTGACCACCTTTTAAAAAGAGTTGTAGGCAAAGAAGTCTATAACTTCTTGGACGGATTCTTTGGATACAACCAAGTAGCTATTGCCATGAGGACCAACACAAAACCGCATTCGCCACTGAATAGGGGGTCTATGCTTTCCGTGTGATGCCTTTTGGGCTCACCAACACCCCTACTACTTTCCAGAGGTTGATGTGTCACATTTTCAAAGAGTCTCTAAAGAAGAGTATGGAAGTACACGTAGATGACTTATGTACCTATTCAAATCGAGATAGGAACATATTCCAGAATTGCGAAAAATATTTGATAAATGTCAACAATATAGAGTATGCCTAAATCTTGCGAAGTGTGTGTTTATGGTAAGGCAAGGGGAAATGTTAGGACACCTCATATCTAGAAACGGAATATCTACTGATAAAGACAAGATCAAAGTGATTCTAGAACTTCCTAGACCAAAGAATGCAAAAGAAGTGCAAACATTTATGGTTCACTGTGGATACTATCGCCGATTTATCCACATGTATGCTATAATTGCCAAGCCTTTGTATGGATTGTTGACTCAATTCACGTGGACAAACGAATGTGAGAAGGCATTTAAAGAGCTAAAGAAACGGCTTAGCACAACTCCAATTTTGAAAACACCCAATTGGAACAAGCCTTTTCATATTCATGTGGACGCTTCCAATTACGCAATAGGATGCATCTTAGCTCAGCCAGCAGACGAAGAAAATTGGACCATCCAATTGCCTATGCAAGTAGACAACTGAATCAAGCCGAGAGAAACTATACAACTACAGAGCGAGAGGGATTAGGGATGGTGTACACTGTAAAGAAATTCATACACTACCTCTTAGCCAATAAGTTCAAGTTCTTCATAGATCATCAAGCTTTATTGTACTTAGTCAATGAATACCCATGTGAGGGCAGACCATCTCTCTAGGTTAACACATGGAGAACCACCAAACGGAGTACCCGACGATTTGCCAGAGACTTACTTGTTCAATTTGGAGGGGTGTCCTAAGTGGGCAGAGAAGCTAATCCCAATACTCACTCATGGACCACAACATTCAATTAATAAGCAGAAAAAAAGGAAATCCTACAATCACGTAACTTACACATTATAGCAGGAAGTGTGTATTATAAGGAATCCAATGGAGTACTGTCAAGATGCATAGAGGAAGTGTGTATTATATAGAATCCAATGGAGTAATGTCAAGATGCATAGAGGAATCCAATGGAGTACTTACTCATGGACCACAACATTCAATTAATAAGCAGAGAAAAAAGGAAATCCTACAATCACGTAACTTACACATTATAGCAGGAAGTGTGTATTATAAGGAATCCAATGGAGTACTGTCAAGTATCGTCAGTGTGGTATCGCGCTAGGTGAGCTAAAGAAAGGAGCTAGGAGCACACATTTGGATTGAGACACTCTAGAAGGTAAGCCACATGAGTTTTGGGTTACAAAAATCAATTCATAACCACCACCACACGTGATTAAAGTCATTTCCGGTATCGCGGGGTGGGACAGAGTGATTGAAGAGACTCCTTGAGTGAGACAGAGGGTCAAGAGTGAAGAGGGGTGAGATTGAAACACTTTGGTGTAAAAATTTTTGTGTTTGGTGCAATTTTGGCTGTAGTATCCCGATCGGTTGAGTTTTGGTATCGCAATACCAAAATTCCCTAGTATCGCAATACTCGCCGAATATCGTATCATCGCATACCACTTGAGGTATCGCAATACCACTTTTGGTATCGTATCATCAAGTTGGTATCGCGATTGCGATGTGCCAGTGGTATCGTATCGTGGTCCACTTGGTATCGTATCGCCTCGGTCACAGTATCGTATCGTCGACCAAGCTGTATTGTATTACGCACAATACTGGTATCGTATCATTGAACCTCCACAGTATCGTATCGTGAGGAATTCTAGTATCATATCACTCAACTGTCCTAGTATCATATCATGTAGGGTTGCGGTATCATATCTTGACTTACACCGGTATCATATCGCAAGGATTCTAGTATCATATCGTGCAGCGTAGTAGTATCGTATCATGCATTCAGGTGGTATTGTATCGCCTGAGCCATATACTATCGAATCATGGAGTGTACTGGTATTGTATCGTGTAAAAAGCAGTATCGTATCGCGAGGATTGTGGTATCGTATCGTCAATTGTCCCAAGTATTGTATAGTCAACTGCAGGAGTATTGTATCACAGTAACTAGTGGTATCGTATCGTGGTGAGAGTGGTATCACCCAGTGCAGTATCACCAGGGTGGTATCACCCAGAAGATTTTGAGTCTATTTAAGGGCAAAATTTGAGGCAACTGAGGAGCCAATCAGGGGATAGTTAGGAACCAAAATAGCCATAGGAGGGTGGATGAACTTGAGGTCAGGAAGGGTGCTAAGTAGCTGGAGAAGTGTTATTTCATCCGTAGGAAGTGCAACTCAGGCCAGTCACTACCCTATCTATTCTGACACCTCTACTGACTCAGAAGAAGAAATACCAATGGCCTTTGAAGACATGCAAGGTTCTGTTCCCATGAGAAACTTCATGTCCATAGTAGAGGGGGAATACTGTACCTCTCTGTAATATGTCTCTACTAATTCCCAGGAGATTCCCATCTACCTAGATGGTTTAAATAGATCAGTAGCCAAGATGGTAACTTCCACTGATTCTACCATAGTGCCCAAACCGACAGTCAAGTATGAGGGAGGAGTGTACATGGACAAGTTAGGTCACATCTATGTGTTAACAGAACACCCAGATTGGATCAGTGAGAGGGGAGAGTTAGAAGGACAAGAAAATTCAGGAAGACCGGACGGTGAAGAATTGATAACCACTCCCAGAGGCAAATCAGTAGTGACTCGAGTCTTGAGAGGAGATTTGATACCTCAAGACGATTACCTGCTAAAGATCTACTTCATCCATGGATCAGACTTACTGTTACAAATTGACTCACCTACATGTGGACAAGAGGAAAGTCCAATTACCTTCTATGAGTTAAAAGATCCTGAAGATGAGTCTAGAGTCACATACCTAGACAAGAACAAAAGAAGATACTGGCTTGTTGATGCCATTGATAGGGCTTGATTGAAGTACATGGGGTTGCCTGTATTCCCTCAGCGAGAGCAGGCAACTACCTCTCAAAATCCCTTCGGGACACAACAAGAGCCGGAGCACACAATGTGGGGACAAACAAGCCATCAGAGTGTTCCAACCCAAACCCATGTGAAATTCACAATGCCAGGATGGCAAGCACACAATCAAACACACCCTGGATTAGGCAACCAACATCGACCACCAGTGAGGCCAAGACCACCACTAGGAGTGAAGCTTGGAATGCCTCCAATGAGACTAGCAATTCCTGTAATGCCTAGACCACATGAACCCATAAGAAGATTAAGTCTGATTCAAGTGGCTAAGTGTATGAGAAATCATTATGATGGGATGGGAGAACCTTACGACCACATAGCTGAATTTAAACAAGTTGTAAGAGTTGAACAAGTGGATGATTTCTTTGTGTAGTATGAGTCCTTTGGACTCACTCTCACAGGAATCGATTTGACATGAGCATATGAGAAGGAATCCATAATCTTTCGTGCTGCCACAGTAAGAGGAAAAGAAAAGGATGATAAAACCTCCCATAATCTGACAGAACTTAAAAAAACCAAAGTACAATGCCAGTTTATTGTGGAAGAATTACTTCGTGTTAAACCACAATTATGAAAGCAATTAGCAGACAATTAAAATTAGAGCAAGAAAAGAGCGAGAAGCAAAGCAAGGAAAATGAAAACCCTTCTACTGTGCAAATCCCGATGGATAAGGTTGGAGAGTTTAGTGAAGGAGATGAGGGCAACACATGTTTACCTGTCACGTACAATGGATACATGACCAAGGCCATACTAGACATAGGAGCAGGAGTAGGTATTGCCACCAAAGGGATTTGGGAGAAATGGGGAAAGCCAGCCCTACGATCAACTCGTATGAAGCTTCAATTAGCAGATAGCCATGTTGAGAAACCATTGGGAATATTAGAAAAGATCAAATTAACCACCTATGGAGTTGAATTTGAGCATACGTTAGCTATCTGTCAATTTGGAAAGGCAAATAATTACGAAATGATATTAGGACGACCTTTCATGAGACAACTCCGAGTAGTGCAAGATTGGGGACAAGACTCATTATACCTCCAACATCAAGGAAACACGACCAAGATAAACTTGCATACTTTTGTGTACAGAGATGTACCTCCATTACAATGGAACCCCATACATAAGGAAGAAGATAGTGCAGGATCAAATGATCAATCATGGATGCATGAGGATGCCCAATTATGGATGTGTAAGGAAGCAAAGAAAGAGGATAACAAGATGCAGTTATGGCCCATAGGACATCAAAATTATCGGCCCCTAGAGGACCCAATGTACATGCCTCAAGTTTTCCATGATGAAGCATTCAAACTGCACGGATGGATGGAGATCCTAGAAACCTTGGGCGTATGTGTAAATGAAGAAGTATTGACCATGAATGAATGTGTGGACGAAGAAGGCTATGACATAAACTTGTACATGGTAATCCTTCAAGAGGTAGAAGCCGAAGAAATATTAGAAAAGGAATGGAAAGAGGAATACGAGAGCATAGAAATGGAACCAAAGTTTGATTTAGAGGAACGTTATCTAGAAGCCATTCAAAATGAAGACAAGTATGGAATGACCAAAGTGTTAGCATTAGATGCAGACCCTATAGTACCAAATCAAGAGGAAAGCGCGAGTAAGATCGAACCAATCCCTGATCTTTTTGAAGTTCCTGAACACTTCAAAAGATATGAAGTAGAGGAAAGGAAAATAGCCATTCAGATGCCTAAGTGAGAGGCAAGAGAAGGAGAGGCGTATGACAATAAGGAAGAAACGAAGAAAATCATAGTAATCGTAGAAGATAAAGAAGAAAATTGTACATACATAGGAAAGGATGTGTCACCGGAGGAGGAAGAAGAATTGATTAGGCTGATTCGAGAATATCGAGATGTGTTTGCATGGACCTATAAGGATCTCAAGGGTGTAGAACCCTCCATCTGTTCTCATAGAATACCAATGACACCGGAGGCAAAACCATCAAAACAACGCCCTTATATGTATAACGAGGTTTATGTTGTAAAAATAAAAGAAGAAATAGACAAGCTATTAGCGGCTGGATTCATTTATGAAATAGAACATACTGAATGGGTGTCACCATTAGTTGTTGTGCCCAAAAAGAACGAAAAATTGAGAGTGTGCATTAATCTAAAGAAAGTCAACGCAGCCACGATTCGTGATAGCTATCCATTACCTATCACTGACCACCTTTTGGAAAGAGTTGTAGGCAAAGAAGTCTATAACTTCTTGGACGGATTCTCTGGATACAACCAAGTAGCTATTGCCATGAGGACCAACACAAAACCGCATTCGCCACTGAATAGGGGGTCTATGCTTTCCGTGTGATGCCTTTTGGGCTCACCAAGACCCCTGCTACTTTCCAGAGGTTGATGTGTCACATTTTCAAAGAGTTTCTAAAGAAGAGTATGGAAGTATACGTAGATGACTTATGTACCTATTCAAATCGAGATAGGAACATATTCCAGAATTGCGAAAAATATTTGATAAATGTCAACAATATAGAGTATGCCTAAATCTTGAGACGTGTGTGTTTATGGTAAGGCAAGGGGAAATCTTAGGACACCTCATATCTAGAAACGGAATATCTACTGATAAAGACAAGATCAAAGTGATTCTAGAACTTCCTAGACCAAAGAATGCAAAAGAAGTGCAAACATTTATGGTGCACTGTGGATACTATCGCCGATTTATCCACATGTATGCTATAATTGCCAGGCCTTTGTATGGATTGTTGACTCAATTCACGTGGACAAACGAATGTGAGAAGGCATTTAAAGAGCTAAAGAACGGCTTAGCACAACTCCAATTTTGAAAACACCCAATTGGAACAAGCCTTTTCATATTCATGTGGACGCTTCCAATTACGCAATAGGATGCATCTTAGCTCAGCCAGCAGACGAAGGAAAATTGGACCATCCAATTGCCTATGCAAGTAGACAACTGAATCAAGCCGAGAGAAACTATACAACTACAGAGCGAGAGGGATTAGGGATGGTGTACACTGTAAAGAAATTCATACACTACCTCTTAGCCAATAAGTTCAAGTTCTTCATAGATCATCAAGCTTTATTGTACTTAGTCAATGAATACCCATGTGAGGGCAAACCATCTCTCTAGGTTAACACATGGAGAACCACCAAACGGAGTACCCGACGATTTGCCAGAGACTTACTTGTTCAATTTGGAGGGGTGTCCTAAGTGGGCAGAGAAGCTAATCCCAACACTCACTCATGGACCACAACATTCAATTAATAAGCAGAAAAAAAAGGAAATCCTACAATCACGTAACTTACACATTATAGCAGGAAGTGTGTATTATAAGGAATCCAATGGAGTACTGTCAAGATGCATAGAGGAAGATGAACAAAAGAAGTTGATTGAACAAGCCCATATAAACAAATGGAGAATGCATAAGGGAACTCATGGAACACTAAGAGAATTGAAGCGGTTTAGAACTGAAAGAACTGTAAAAATGATTCTCTTTGCAGGCCTCTGGTGGCCAACTCTACATATGGATGCAAACACCTATGTATGAAGTTGCGAGACTTGCCAAAGAGCCAAATATCCGATTAAACGAGATGACATGCCATTGAGACCCATGGTTTGCACAAGAGCATTTTCTAAATGGGGTATTGATTTCATAGGACCCATTAACCCACCAGCCAAAGGATCACATGCCGAATACATAATAGTAGCAACAAGTTACCTGAATAAATGGGTAGAGGCAAAGGCTACTAGAAAAAATGATTCTCATACCACCACTAAGTTTATTTTTTAGCATATCTTTACTCGCTTTGGACTACCTATAGAGATAGTGAGTGATCAAGGAACGCATTTCATTAATGAAGTAATAGAGTCCTTAATGAATGAGTTCTTGGAGATCCATAAAAAATCAGCCCCTTATCATCATCAAGCCAACGGGTAGGCTGAAAGTTCCAATAAGGTGTTGTGTACTATGTTGACAAAGATAGTCAATAGTGGAACGTCAGATTGGGACAAACAATTGCATCATGCAATTTGGGTCTTCCATGTCGCTTACAACACTACCATTGGAACTACACCATTTAACCTAGTGTATGGACAAAACGCAATATTGCCAATCGATTTTTTAATACCCACTTTGAGAGTGGTCGAACAGTATGAATGGACGGGGCATGAATTATCCAAGGAACTAGACCAAATTGAGGAGCTACATGAGACTAGGATACAAGTTGTTGCAGAAATTTATGCGGCCAAGAGAAGACAAAAAGCATATTATGATGCGCACATCAAAGACAAAGGACTAAAAGAAGCAGATTTAGTTCTAGTCTACACCTTGAAGCAACACGACAAGAAGCTACAAAAGTGCGGATATGGATCTCTAATAATCAATAGGAATTCAACGAGTGGAGCGGTTAATCTAGCGACTCTAGATGGAGATGTTCTTCCTAATTACATAAGTGGATGTCGAGTAAAACGTTACATGGAGCCATTGAGGGACCAAATGTTAGCACGACTCATAGGTGCACAAAATAGGAAAAGAGAGGAAGAGAGTATTAGAGAGGAGGCAAGCCAAGAAGCCCTAGAGCATATCAAGAAATGTAAAGAGTGGATAAGGCAAAGGGATGAATGGTACCTACAAGGAGAAGAGCCTATCCCCATGGCTAACTATCAAGTTCACAAGTCCAACATGAACAACCTCAGCATATCCCAACCATACTTAAATCTGGGAATTGGAACCACAGAGTACTAGCTAATAGATGCCTTAATAGACTCAAGAGCAGCACTCAATTGCATTCGAAGTACAGTCATCATGCATCTTCAAACAACTATGACACCTACTAAAGCACACATGATAGGTGTGGGAGGTCAAGTTATAGAATGCATTGGAGAAGCTACAGTATCCCTCCACCTAGGAAATTCCACTATGGAACAACGAGTTTTGGTGTGTGAAGATGAGGATCTAATAGAGAACTTGATCCTAGGACAAGACTGGATCATTGAGAATGAAGTAAGCATTCACCTAGCTCAAGGATACATCTCAAAAAAAAAAAGGCACAAGGAAATATTTAGTCTATTAGAAGAGAAACCCTATCATAGACAGGACATCATCAAGAGTGAGAAACAAATCCTAGAAGAGGACATAGCAAACGACTCCATCACAAACCAACCAGAAGAAGGTCTGACAAAAGAAAGGACCTCAAATCCCAATGCACCAGTGGAGAAAGTGGATTCATCCTACATGAATGGTGAAACAAAGAGAAACGGTGAGGACGACATTCCTGAAGTCATCCACAACAAAGGGAGATCATCAGCATGGAAGCCCACTGTCAGCTTATTGCAATCAGGAGGTGCTAATTTGAAATGGGTTTGCAAGGATCGAGTAAAGGAATCAGAGAAGTCAACACCAATATCGGTCATTCATGCTAGGGAGACAAGGAATAACAAAGGATCCCCTTCATTACAATCGGCACCGAAGAGACTTCTGAGAGTATGGCTTCCAAAGTCATTGGTAGAAGCTCAAAGAACACGGCAACAAATATGGATTCCAAAGAAGGTCAGATAGATGGCAACTCAAGAGATAGACAAGCACGAAGATATCGACAAAATAGGACCATAAAGCCAAACGAGAATAACCAAAGATACCAGACAAGGAGGACCCCAACCAATCAGACTTCAAAAAGGAAAGAGGAAACACTTGGAGCACGATGAAATGAAGAGAAGATGAAGCCTCAAACTTAAACTACACAATGGATAAGGAAACCAAAGAACCAGCAGGAATCAGAACAACAGAACCAAAAAGATTTCGTTTGCACACATGAAGCTTCGAATGCACCTAAAGTATGCATGATAGGGCCACATTACAAGGCCATACATTCGGCACATGATGTGTGTAACGAAATTAGTGGTGCACATTCCCCACTTAGGGATAGGTCATAGATTCTACTTCCATAGGAATGGACCTATTATGTACATAAATAAATGCTTCGCCTATACTAATTCTTGTTTTCTTTTAGGAGTGAAAATGAAAAAAATATATGGTAAGAGATTTTATGTATGAAAGTAATGGGAACGGAGTGAAGCAACGAACGAAATGTCACTACAACACATCACTAAAGACTTGCTTTCTATAGGAAGCTAATGCTCTTTTCATTACAAGTGCAGATGGCTTCTGAGGACTCTGAAGCAACCATTCAAGAGGAAGTGTTGGAATTCCCTCTACAAAGCGTGACTAAAGCAAAAGGTCACTGGTTTAGAGAAGATCAACCAGCAGGGGATTATTTGTTCCTAGTGACAATCAAAATTATGGACACTGACCATCAGTTCCCCATAATGTCCTAAGACTTCAAGGTAGTGCATGAACTTCCATCGACGATGGACATTATGAAGAAAGCGAGCATTCAGAAGTACTTTGAATTACCCATATACAAATTGGACTTCTAGCGTTGCACTCAAGTCATGAATACCTTGCAGCCAACATTGCATGATCCATTGGTACAAGAAGCAAGAGTACTAGATGCAATAGGCGAGTGGGTCATTATCCAATTTACACACGACTTAATTAAGGAAGCTTTTGGATGGGAAAAAGACGGGAACACCATTTTGAAAGAGGAAAGTCGAGGAACAAAGACCAGAACATTCATAGATATAAATCGCATTGACATAGAGGAGGAAGTGAGACTCATCCATCAGCACTTTTGTTTTCCCAACATGCACAGATATACTACTCCACAAAAGATAATAGTGCAAATGCTGTCACATGCAATCAAACAAATTGGGAATCAAGTCATTATGACTCCATACATTCAAGAACAACTATTCGAGGCCAAGAAATAGTGGAATCACAAGAAGTTCCTAAACGGAAGCGTTGCCTTAACCATATTAATATATCATGCTTTGGGCATTAGAGAACATCTGAAAGAGATGACGTCATCTGAAGCAATGGCCAAGTATGCAAAGATTGCTACTGTTCCCAGAAAAAAGAAAGGAGTCAAGATCATAGAGGAAGTAGAAACAAGCTCCCAACCAAGAATGAGAGGTACGAAAAGGCTAGAGAAATGATGCAGGCAGAAGCAGAAGCTCCAGTTACAAAGAAAGCACATGTACTTCCAAGGACTAGACTTGAAGAGCAATGGAAGCTACCCACCAGTATATCGAAGGACAGGTAAATCTATCAGTGCAAGGGCACCATTATACAAGTCCATCAAGACTTGGAACAAAGAAAGAGGCTGACCAAGGTTCACAGATACCGAGAGTTGGGGTTGATGAACTCAAACTCGTCCTCGGACATACAAGAAGAACAAGATACCTCCATGCTAAATGTGGATATTAGAAGTGATTCAAGAGACGATGGCCAATGGGAAGAACTAAATCAAGTGCATGATGACTTTGACATGGAAGGGACAAAGGAGGATCGAACACAAGATGACACCCTCAAGAACACGACAAGGAAGGGAGCGTCTCCTGAAGAGGTACATATTATCAAATTGAATGAGACATCGAATATCCAAATCAAAGAGACTCTACTAGCGATAGAGGTCCTATTAAAGAGCCCCAAGAAAGAAAAGATTGAAAATATAGTTGAAGAATTGGAACCCTTCACACCAATAAGGGTTGTAGCAGAACCTTCTCCTATGGATGTCACATTTCAAGGGAGTGCCACAAAGTCTATTAATAAGGAAGAGGAAAGAAAAGAACATGAAGTATAGCTCCAAACACGGCAACCGCATAACGAGACATTACACGTGGAGCAGGGAAAGGACGTACGCACCGGGGAAGCTCCAAGCATTCCTAAGACATGGTTAAACGTGGATGTGGCTCAGCTCAAGCCAGTAGTACAGCAAATGATACAATTT
Organism: Ceratopteris richardii; assembly: GCA_020310875.1. Taxonomy (NCBI): domain Eukaryota; kingdom Viridiplantae; phylum Streptophyta; class Polypodiopsida; order Polypodiales; family Pteridaceae; genus Ceratopteris; species Ceratopteris richardii. The sequence continues at coordinate 89,491,697 of CM035431.1, read as the reverse complement.
GCAATGAATACTCAACAACTAATGCTTGAGGCTGATGCGGACTACGGCAAAGCAATGCGGGAAAAGAATCAATTTCAAGAAATAGATGAGAATTTATCTGCCCAATTAATTCAAGCACAAAAGATAATAGTAGAGAAAGAGGCAAAAGTCCAAGAGGCCAAGCATCAATGCAATACACTAGAAACGCAAAATCAGAAGCTAAAAGAACAATTAAAGGAATTACAAAACAGGTATGAAGCTAGCGAGGCAGACAAGGCACGAATGAACGCTAGAAGCAAAATTCTGGAATCTCAAATCAAGGTGTACATGGATGAGGCTGATAATTTAAGGAACAGGAACAAAGAATTAATGACAGCCTTTTTATGCAACCAACCAATAGAAGCACCTGAAGTGACAGAGAAAGACACATGAGCATTGGAAGAAAGGATAGCAAAGTATGAAGATCACCTAAAGCAAGAACGAGCCATCATAGCAGATTGGAAGAAGAGGTATATGGATGACACCGCCGAATTGAGAAAGAAGTGGAAGGTAGCAGAAAATCGATATATAGTACAATGCAACGAAGATGTTGATCAACTCGCTGTCATAGGAGAGGAGCTCCTAAAAAACAAGGAAACAATTTTGAAAGCCACCAAAGAGATTAAAGAGAAGGATGAATTAATAAAACAATTGCAAGGTCAATTAGCACAATAGGTCAAAGAGGGGACACTAGTAGTTCCACACTCCACAGTGGCTACTCAGGACATTGAGGTATGTCCTCTTTCTCCCCCCTTACATCATTCACCGATAAGGGAGGACACGGAGACCCACACTGAAAGACATACTCGGGCTATTGCAGAACTAAGCCGACATGAGCGGGCACTACTGGTGTCCCAACTTACTGAAGATTTTGAAGATCAAGTAATCAAAGTCACGAGGGAAGCAAAGATTGAAAACAAAAATCTGGAATAGTTAATGAAACCCTTCAATGTACCATATGGATTACTTAAAGAGCAAACACGATAGTACATAAAGACCACAACAAATAAAGAGCCAGATAGCAACCTCCAGTTTAGCATGCAAACATTCACCTACACACAAGAGGAATTTGACAAAGCTGATCCTATATGGAGGAGAAAGTTTTTGAAGAAGAATCTGACTCTATGGGTACAATGGGAATCATCACCATATATACTTCAAGTAAATCCATCTTTTTGCCCAGTACCCAGAAGACGCTCCTGGATGCAATTTTGGGAAGGACAACGCCAGGGAAGCATAAATAATCAATGGCTCAACTATCCATTACTGCCGAGTCCACCTCATAATTATCTACCGACCGAAGAGTACATGGTTAAAACCATAGAATTTTGGATTGCTCGATACACAACTGTACCTGACTTAGCAATCAAAATGACCAACAAAATTTTGAGCATGCTACTGACAGTAATACAGGTATTTCAGCACATGCAGTATACATTTCTGAATTTCATCGACATTAATTAGGGATCCGATGCCCTCATTTTTTATCTATCAACTATACCTAGCCGATTAACACTCATGGCAATCTACTCAAGACTAATGTTTTTGCCAAGCACTTACATGCAGACATTTGAAGAAGCATTTTTCACAGGGTTTTTTGAAATGGATTTAGAGGTGTTTGCAAAATTATCTTCGAATCTTAATGCAAGACTAGTAGCCTATGAATTAAGTTTCTTTGCTGACCATAGATAGGCACCAGATGACGGGGTAAAGCCGAGCCAATGGAAAGAATTAATGCTATGTCATGCCAATTTTCTTAATCAACAAGAGCAAAAAGTCATACAAACGTACTCACGTCGCCACAAAAAGCCTGTCGAGGACGATAGAGTTCAGGAGGAGGGACGTGTGGAAGGGGAATCAAGCAAGAAGATAAGACGAAGAAGATCAAAGAATAAAATTGCTCAATAAAGAACAAAGTTTACAAAGGAAACGAACAACTCTCTGCCCAAAGCCCCATAGGGGCACGCATCAGGCGACAACACCAAAGAACCAGGTCTTGAGGAGTGGAATTAAAGAAAGATAACAACCAAGACATTTCATGGGATGTTGCACATGACTTCCTCATCCACCAGGAGCAGGCGATGAAGCGAAACAAGCAAGGAAGAGAGACAACACATGAAGGACTCTTCATCGGATAAGATAACCAATTGTCTGAAGGTCCTAACTGCCTCCTCGTCCAATAAATGCGTGCGGTGGAAAGAAATGAATCAGGTCCCAGAGGATGACAAAGAAGATTCAAGAACAGGACCTTTAAAACGTAACGCTGACTTAAAAGAGAGTAAAGTTTAGCAAAGTGAAGTGTGCGACAGAAAAGAAGTAATTAGGCTCCAAGCAATACAACAAGGTCATATGTGTGAAGACAAAGACATATCAGAAGACCAAAAGTTAGAAAGAGGCAGAGGCTGAGAAGTTGAAGAGAGTGACTAAGAATAGAACATTCTTAGCCACTGATGGCATGCGTGGCTGTTATGAATTATGGAATGTGTTGAACAAGTAATTGTTGGAGTGTTAAATTATTGATGTATTAATGTGTCTTTGATGTTTTCTGATATAGCATCTGAAGGTTCGTGGAGCGTGCAAAGCGTGAAAGGGCGGATATCAATAATCCGAATAAATATTATTTAGCTTTGAAAATAAACCCTCGTAGAAGGTTCTATTGTTAGAAACATTTGGAAAAGTAATGGTTAGAATAAGGGTCGTTGTAGACCGTAGTTTCTTTTATTGAAAGCAATGGCTTTCTGTAAAAGTTACCAACTTTTAGTTTCACGCTTGCTTTTTGAAGCCGCTCTCATGTAACCACTCTTTTCGACGTAATCAAAAGTCCTATAAATACATGCACTCTGTGGACTGTCAAAACAGAGTGCATGGGGGGAGATTGCACCCAATCTTGCGTTCTGTCTCGTCTCTGTTGCATCTATTCTTCTATGTGTTTTCTGCATTCGTAACCTCTGTTTGCACGTGAGCAAGATCCTGACAACAGTGGTATCAGAGCTCTGCACGCGTCAATACAGAGGGTTCTGTTCTCTGTTCGCGATTCTGATTCTGATTCCGATTCTGATTCCATCTCGGTCTCCAGTTCCGGTTCCGGTTCCTGTTTCTGTTCCAGTTCCAGAACTAGAACCTACGTTTTCACCTACGTTTGCTCCTACATTTACACCTATGTTTACTCCTTCGGCTTACTCCAAGGCGTCAACTAAGGCAAAGAACTTAGGCAATAACTTAGGCAATACATTGGCACCCAATGCTCCCTTGGCGACCGTTGGCTACGCGCGAGGCAATTTTAATTTTGAGTGGCAATAGAGAGGTTTAGATTCCCTAAGGTAGGAGGATTTGAACCCACAACCTCCTACTTTCAAGGGAAGTACTTTTACCACTACACTCTTTCTTGGAGTTGTCACTCAAGTTCTTTCCTCTTAAATTTAATATAACTTGCAGTTTTCAAGGCGGCACGGTGCGACGCGACGCGGCGCGTCTCAGGGTACATCCTGTTAGGGTACACTTCTCAGGGTACACCACGGTACATCCAGATAGGGTACATCTTGTCAGGGTACATCAGGGTACATCCGAACAGGGTACATTCTGCTAAGGTACATTCCCTGAGGGTACATCCCGAGAGGAAAGCACTAGCTTAAGGGTCCAAGGTCACTTTCTTGGTTGAGAATAAGGTTCAAGAAATTGAGGTTGAGAGCAAGGAAAGTCCATAGCAAGAGGGTTTTGTTCTTTTCATACTCATGGACCCTAGACTATGTCAAGCATCGCATGGTTAATCTTAATAATCTAACACCTCCATGAACATTTCCATGCATGCGTTTTTACATGGAACATGCTTATTATTTTTGTTCAGTGATGGAACATGTGATTGGCTATCCATGTTTATTATTTTATCAAATGAGGTCAGTTGTCTTTTCAACTGAGGGGCATGTTATGAATTATGGAATGTGTTGAACAAGTAATTGTTGGAGTGTTAAATTATTGATGTATTAATGTGTTTTTTATGTTTTCTGATATAGCAGCTGAAGGTTCGTGAGGAGCGTGCAAAGCGTGAAAGGGCGGATATCAATAATCTGAATAAATATTATTTGGCTTTGAAAATAAACCCTCGTAGAAGGTTCTATTGTTAGAAACAATTGGAAAAGTAATGGTTAGAATAAGGGTCATTGTAGACCGCAGTTTCTGTTATTGAAAGCAATGGCTTTCTGTAAAAGTTACCAACTTTTAGTTTCACGCTTGCTTTTCGAAGCTTCTCTCATGTAACCACTCTTTTCGACGTAATCAAAAGTCCTATAAATACATGCACTCTGTGGACTGTCGAAACAGAGTGCGTGGGGGAGATTGCACCCAATCTTGCATTCAGTCTCGTCTCTTGTTGCATCTATTCTTCTGTGTGTTTTCTGCGTTCGTAACCTGTGTTTTCGCATGAGCAAGATCCTGATAACAGTGGCAGCCCGACTTAATACAGCAACCTAGGTTTATGAATGTATGGAATACCAAGGGGATTATAGAAGCAAAGGACTAATCTCAGATAAAGTAACAAATTTTCTGACAGTCCTTATTGCTTCTTTGACCACTGGGTGCGTTTATTCAGGAGCCATAAACAAGATGCAGACAAAGGAACAACGCCTGTCAAGGGACGACAGAGAAAGAGAGGGGGAGAGTGTTGCAGAGAAAAGAGGCAAAAAAGAGGAGCCCCAAAACTTTCAAATTAATGGGCATATTTTTCTTCTTCAAAATCCTAGAAAATTCCCTCAAAACTATGTAAATACACTAGAGGAGTCCTCTAGATGCATAAACCAACTCTTTGTAACATATTTCTTGTAAAATAGTAGGAAATCAGAGATTAGCAAATAAAGTGCCGGTTACTTGTGTGAAAGGACTATTTTTAGGGCACATGCTCTTTTTTGTAGAGACTTTTTGCCATTGTGAAGAAGGAGAGCCAAAATTTCGAATTTGCTTCTTTTCTGCAGATTTTCATCTTCTCTATGATCTTTTGTGTGTCTGTGAAGCTTGGAATGTGTATGTCGGACTGTTGTCTATCCCTTCCCATCACTTTTGAACAACTGTAGTGTGTGTGTGTGAGCAAGTACGAGTTGTGGAGTGAGTGAAGGTTTTTCTTGCCATTCACTGTTTTGGCAATAACTTGAAGAGTGGTTGCCAGATTTGAGTGAGGATACTAGTATTAGATGCATCTAATCGAGAGCTTCGAAATAAACCCACTATTGGCCATATTCGGAGTTCGGAGCTGGGAGAAACATTTGAGTTTGTATTTACTATTGTAAGTGGTATCGTGGCAAACATTTTCAGAGATTAAGTGCGTTGGAGAGCTAGTTTAGTCTTTTCTCATTCATTATAGTTGAACCACTTCTCTTTCCATCACATGCACACACGTCTTCATACACTTGGTTCAGGAGGTTCTTCGGATTGATAATTAAGCGTGTGTCAATCCACCACTATACGCACTTGCGTGGCAAATGAGATTTAGTCTCTTTGACACAAGTCCCTAAGACCTCGTGACTTAGGTACACAAAATGTTTAATGAATAAGTTTTGAGATGTTGTTCTAGAAGAACTTCCATATGGCTTACCACCTGATCAAGTGCAAGTCAATCATGCCATAGAGTTTGTCATAGGTACTAATCCTATATGAAAATCCCTGCTGACTCCCATATTCCCAGGAAGTTGAAGTTGAGAAATAGCCAAAGGAATACCTTGAAAAAGGATTCATTCAACCTAGTCAATAACCTTGGGTAGTTGCTATCTCTTAGTAAAAAGAGAAGGATGGATCATTGCGATTATTCATTGATTATCAAGATTTGAATAAGGATATAATAAAAAATAAATATCCAATACCTTGAATATATTATTATTTTTATCAATTGAAAGGAGCTAAGATCATTTTGAATCTTGATCTCGGACAAGGGTCCCATCGAATTAGGATCAAATATGAAGATGTCCCAAAGACTGTCATGGACAAAGGAAAACATCTTGAATCTCAAATTCCATTGTGAATCCTTTATATCATGATTGGTTCAGAATTAGGAGAAACCAATGCTTCCATTGCATCGAGAACATGCCAAAACCCTAAGATCAACTGTCAATTTGCTAAATTCTGACATCCAAAGGTCCTATTTGGATTGCTAACATCATTGATGATATCATCAGCTCGCAACCGCCCTTGGGAACTGCCCTTGAAATCCTATATAAGGAGGCCTTGGCCACATATATACCCAATCTTGCCAATGCCAATCTTGGGAGCTCAAGAAGTCTTGATCACCGAGTACTTTCAAGTTCCAGTTTGAGTTCTAGTCTTGCCTCTTGCTCTAGTCTTGTCTAGCCTTGTATCTAGGACATACTCTCTTATCCTATTGTAATCTCGTAGTACGAGATCCTTTCGAGTTATTTCTGTAGCTAGTTCATCTCCTTGAAGGGAGTTCTTGTAATCCAAAGATCTTGCTCCATACTTACGATCCCAAGTTGTGGGATCTCCTATACCATCTCTAGATGAGTTATCTATACCTATCAGTCCCGGGTTGTGGGACTTCTTGTATCAGCTACATATTCTTGTACTATTTTCCCTACGTGGGTATTCTTGTAATCAGAAGCACATTTCTGAAATCTTATCTACTATAGTCAGAGAGCACAATCTAGTGCTCCCCTAACATTTTGGCAAGAATAGCTTTTATCCAAGACCATGCATCATGGAGAACGCTTATGGACAGATTATGGCATCACTTCAGAGTCTTCAACAACAAATCAAGGATCTAACTCATAGGCAGACACAAGTTGAGATGGAACATCGAATGCATGCAGGAATGCTTATCCGGGAACTACAAGAACGAGTTGGGAATCTTCAAGCAAATCAAGGAAGCAATCAGATTAACCAACATCCTAATTCATCCTTCATGAAGGAACCCAAGATTTACATGCCAAAAAAGTTCGATGGTGGTTGCACGAAGTTCCAAGGATTCTTACAACAAGTCGAATTGTACATCCGTTTGTAGCCTGATAGATACCCTGATGATGCATCCAAGGTCGGTTTTATTGGAACCTTGCTTTATGGTCAAGCATTATTATGGTTCACCCCAATCTTGGAGAAGGATATGGCATTACTTCATGACTATGAGAGGTTTCTTAGAGAACTCACTGCCACATTTGGAGATGCAAACACGAGTTGAGTGGTAGAAACAAAACTTTGAAAGCTACATCAAGGTAACCGCCCTGTCTCTACCTATGCATCAAAATTTAGCTAGTTGATATGTGATCTCACTTGGCACGAAGATTATTTCATAAGCCAATTTAGATGGGGCTTAAGAGATGTTGTGAAGGACCTCCTACTCATGATGCCAGAGGTTAAGACATCGAATGAATACATCAACCAAGCTATTCAGTGTGATAACCATGTTTTTGAAAGGAAACAAGAAAACAAGAAGAAGGAAGACCTCACCAATGGAAACCCTTCCAGCCAACTCCTAGAGATGAGTCTATGCCCGGACCTATGCAAATAGATGTAACTAGGTTCCAACCTGTAACACCATAAAAGAAACAGAGAAGGAGGGATAACAAGTTATGCCTCTATTGTGGAAACCCTAGCCATATTGTAGTTAATTGTCCCAATAAGAGAACAAACTCCAGAGTTGTAGCCATCCTTTTAGAGCAAGGAAATGAGGAAGCCCAATTGTAAAAGAGACCATACAACCGGACCATGATATAAGAAAGGGTCTCATAATTCCAGCCACACCCGTAGGAACATGCCTTGCCCCTGTCAAGTTAATCATGCCTAAGAAGACCCTTTCCCTTATAGCTCTGGTAGATTCAGGAGCCTCCTCATGTTTCATTGATGAAGGACTGGTTAAGAAACATGGAATTCCAGTACTTCGGAAGAACAAACCAGTAGTAGCTGAAGTAGTAGATGGACTAGCATCTGGAAATATAACCATGGAAACCACATCACTAACAGTACATCTTGGTGACCATGATTCCCACATATGTTTCAATGTAATATTGAGTCCAATAAATATGGTTATCATCGGAATGCCCTCGTTAAAGAAACATAATCCAGAAATTAATTGGGAAAAGAATAAAATCACCCATCGAGATATCTTGAAGAACCCGACCTATGTTGGAGCCAAAGCCTTCATACATGAAATAAGGAAGGAATCAACATATATGATCTATGCCATACCAACTCAAGAGCCCAAGAAAGATGATTCATTGAAGCTACCCGACCAATATCAAGGTTTTGAAGATGTTTTTGAAAAAAAAGAAAGTAGATATGCTACCAAAGAGTAGACCTTATGATTGTGCCATAGAACTTCAAGAGGGAGCACAACCACCCCTCAGGCCAATCTATAGACTATCCCTAGAGGAACTTATAGAATTATGTAAGAATATTGACGAGAATCTATCCAAGGGGTTTATCAAACACTCGAAGTCTCCTGCAAGAGTCCCTATCCTATTTGTAAAGAAGAAGGATAGAACTCTTCGAATGTGTGTGGACTAGTGTGGGTTGAATAAAGTCACAATAAGGAACAAATATCCTCTACCACTTATATCAGAGCTCTTGGAACGCCTCAAAAAAGCAAATTTCTTCACAAAGATTGACCTTCGAGGAACATACAATCTTGTCATGATCAGAGAAGGAGATGAATAAAAGACAACATTCTGAACAAGGTACACGCACTTTGAATATGTAGTTATGCCATCTGGTCTCACAAATGCTCCAACATTCTTTCAACATATGATGAATGATATCTTTCAAGAGTATTTAGATGATTTTATGGTAATATATCTGGATGATATCTTGATATTCGCCAAAAATCTAGAAGATCATGAATGTCACGTAAAGATGTTCCTAGAGAAACTTGTTGGAGTTAGACATCTGTGGAAGCACGCGAATAGCACAAGGAAGAAGAAGAAGCTTGGAGCACAATACACAATATTGAATGTATTACTAGTAGAATATACAAAGATTAGTAACCCGTTAGGGCTATAGGCATATATACAAGCCGAGAGAAAACACCTCCTAAAAAGGAAAAAAAGTGCCCCGAAGGTCCTAGTGTGTTCACACACATCACTACCTAAATATATCAACAAATCCCCCCTAGGAGTGATGCGGTGAACAAGGAGCTAGCACTCATGTATAAGGAAAGTAGGTGCATGAACCTAATGTGATACATTCGGCAAGTAGGTGCAAAGGTTTCATCAAAATCAATGCCTCTTTCCTTTGCATAACCCTTTGCAACAAGCCTAGCCTTATACATGTCAACTGTTCCATTAGGTTCATGCTTCAACTTGTATACCCACTTAGTGCCAATGGCCTTCTTCCCAGGAGGCAAGTCACATAAAGACCAGGTACCATTTTTATAATAGCATCATATTCAGATTGCATTACAACCATCCAATGTTTAGAAACAAAGCAGGCTTGGTCTCATCACAGAGACTAGAGGCAGCCATAACATAGCAATCTAATGCAAAAGAGGCACTATGAGAGCTGGAATGAGTACGGTATGACAGAGGTGCATCTAATTTGCTATCACGCAAAGTCTGCACTAGCCATTTTGGCATAGTTTTTGCCTCCTCAATATCAAATCTCTCATCAACAAGTACATTATGCAAATCTGCATAAGAAATGGAATGATTTGCCTCATCAAATGAAACCTGTAAAGGTTGAGAAGTTGCCTCAATAGGATTGGCACTAGACTGTCCACCTGTAAAAAGAGGAAGCAAAGTATCATACATGTTATTGGAGCTAACAAGATGTCTCCTTTGTACATGAAAGTAAAGGCTGAATAGCATCTTCCACAAAAACATAACGGATAATCAAAATGCGTTTAGTCTGTGGATGATACAGATGATAGCCTTTGCTTTCAGAACTGTACCCAACAAAAATACATTTTACTGCTTTATCATCCAATTTCCTGTGATGTTGTTCAGGCACTAATGCATATGCCAGACAACCAAAAACATGTAGATGAGCAACAAATGGCTTGCGACCATGTCAAGCCTCATATGGAGTGATAGATTGTAGTGCTTTAGTGGACACCTGTTAAGTACATATGTTGAACACATGAAATCTCAAGCCAGAAACTATGTGGTAAAGCGTGACTCTTGACCATACACCTTGCCATCTCCATGAGTGACCTATTCTTCCATTCAACAACTCCATTTTATTGAGGTATATACGGCACTGTATATTGATGTTTTATCCCACGTTCAGCCAGAAATGCATTAAAGTCAGAAGACATATATTCCCCCCCTCAATCAGAATGGAGGGTGCCCATTTTATATGTTTGAAAATTTTCAGCCAAAACCAAAAATTGTTTGAAGCACATGAACACTTTGGACTTTACTTTCAATGGATATACCCATTCATGCCTAGAAAAATCATCAATGAAAGTCACAAAGAAAAGATAGTTTCCAAAAGAGGGTGTCTGCATAGGACCACAAACATCATTGTGAACAAGCTGCAATTTTTGAGTAGCTCAAACTGAACCATCTTTTGGAAAAGAGGAATGCTGCATTTTGCCCAAAATATAGCCTTCTCAGACATGTTTTCGGGTGCCTCAAGTTTGGGCAAAGAGGACACCATTTCATATTTCTGCAAGCATACCAAACTAGCAAAATTCAGATGGTCAAAGCGTGGATGCCAAAGCTTTGCATCGGACATAGCCTGAGAATCATGTATTGTACATGCTGAATAATTCATAGATTTTTCATAGTCTATGAGCTTATACAGCCCATGACATAAAATGCCAAAAGCAATAATCATGTCGCTATTTGACAGATCATGAACTGTACATCTATCATCAACAAATTTCACAACAAGCCAACCTTGGCTAATGTAGAAACTGACAACAGATTTTCTTGTTGCTTGGCACAAATAAAGCATCCAACGAAATGAAGAACTGCCATCAGCAGTAGTCGGAATGATCTTACCAACTCCCATGACATGATAAGAGGAGTTGTTGGTGCATATGATAGTATTTCTTATAGGGGTAGGCTCCAGTGAAGTGAAAAAACTACACTGCGAGGTAATATGTTTGGTTGCCCTACTATCAAAATACCAAACATCTGAGTCTACTGTAGACATACACTGCTCATGAGAAGATGGGTCAAAACTGCAAACAATAATAAATACCCATTCTTCATTCTGCACCAGATTAGCAGACTCTATTTTTGGTATAGAGGCCTCTGTAACAACCATTCCAGCCTCTTTTTTCTTTGCCTCTTTTGCAACGAGTTTTGGACAGTTCTTTATGACATGATCATTTCCTTTACAGTACTTACAAAAGAATTTCTTCTTTTTTAATTTCTTCTCATCTTTGTCTTCCTTCTTCGAATGTGTAGCATTTACAGATTTCTGCTTACTAGTAGATGAGATCCATTTACCTTTGCCCTTCTGACTAGCCAGGAAAGCTTGATCTGCAATATGCATAATGGACATGTTCTGCCTAGACTGATCTTCTTGCAACAGAACAGGGACTAACTCCTCAAATGACAAGGTATTTGGATTACCTTTCATCATCAAACGAAGAGTAGAAGCAAAGCTCTTATATGAATTAGGAAGACCATTCAAAACGGTCTGCACAAGTGAGTTATCTGGTATAATTTCATCAACAAAAATTAACTTTTCCTTCAAGTCTTTGATCTTTGTTAGAAAACTGTCCATAGAATCACCTTTGTTCATATGCTAACTCTCCAACTGTTTTCAGAGGTAAGCAACACGAGCCTCATTCCTAGCTTGGTACAATGTGGTAAGTGTATCCCAAGCATCCTTAGCTATTCCGCAAGAGCAAATGTGAGAAATAATGGCACGTTTGATAGAAAACACTATCAATGCATGTGCTTGAGCATCTCTACCATCCCAACAAATTTGCTCTACAGTAGGTGCAATAGGGACCGCAACACGAATAAGAATCTGCAGAATATCAACATCTTCAATGCCATCTACATCAGCTTCAATACCTCTAATTGCAGGTGTAATATGACATTTTTACAACACCCTTCATAATGTTCCACAGTCCTTTTTCAACCAATACATGTCACATCATATAAGCCCACAATGGGTAATTGGTACCGTCCAACTTATCCTCAATAGCCAACATACGGAATACATAACTGCTTTCAGCCATGTCCACTGACTAAAATACCCTGATGCAGAAAAAATGATTGTATCTGAAAAAGTTGAATATAACTACCCTGACGAGTTCTGCTAAACCTGTATCAGACTTCGAGATGCTTATACTGATGAACCGAAACCTTTATATATCCTTGGCACAAAAAGACAAAATAGCCTACACAAAGCACTACGATAATGTGTTCGGAGGCCGAAACAAGCTCACCAAATTTCGTGCGATTTTGAGATTGTGACTGGAGGGATGTTGACGATGCCCTAGATGAAGCAACGATCTGCTCTGATACCAATTATTGGAGTTAGACATCTACGGAAGCATGCAAATAGCACAAGGAAGAAGAAGAAGCTTGGAGCACAACACACAATATTGAATGTATTACCACTAAAATGTATAAAGATTAGTAACCCGTTAGGGCTATAGGCGTGTATACAAGCTGAGGGAAAAACCTCCTAAAGAGGGAAAAAAGTGCCCATACAGTCCTAGTGTTTTCAGACACATCACTACCTAAATATATTAACAAAATTAAGAGAAAAAGAGTCATATGCAAAATTGGAGAAGTGCTCTTTCCATCAGACATAAGTGGAGTTTTTGGGGTATATTGTAATAGAGAAAAGAATCTTTATGGACCCTAAGAAGATCAAGATAATCCTTGATTGGAAACCACCTTCTTGTGTTTGAGATGTACAATGTTTTCTAGGGTTTACCATTTTTTACAGGATATTCATTAGAGATTACTCCAAGATAGTGTTGCCTCTTACCAAGCTTATAGGAAACTCAAAATTTTCATGGATCGAAGAAGCAAAAAAAGCCTCTTGAAATCAACATTCACTACTATCCCAATTCTAGTTCATCCTGATTCTAGCAAATCCTTCTTCCTTGAAACAAATGCATCAGAATTTGCCCTAGGGGCCATTCTATCCTAATATGGAGATGATGGACACCTACATCCAGTTGCATGTTATTCAATGAAATTTTCACCTCCAAAAATTAATTATAAAATCCACGATAAAGAACTTCTTTCCATAGTAGACATGTTTGATACCTAGCATCACCATCTACAAGGAGTAGCTCACAAAGTTACTATGTATACAAATCACAAGAACTTAGAGTATTTTATGACCACCCACATCCTCAATAGAAGGCAATCTCGATGGAGTAACTTTCTATCAAGATCCGACTTTGTCATCACATATCCTCCAGGACGTCAATAATGTCAGTCAGATGCTCTATCCAAAAGATCTTACCTTGCACCAAAGAAGGGTGAAGAGCTCTTTGATCAACAAGAGAGTGTATTTCTCAAGCTTGAGCATCTCCAATTAGCAGCTTCTCTTCAAGCCATCATGAAGATTCAACCTTGAATCATTTGATCCGTGAGAATCTACCACATGATGAATTGTTTTGTAACATTAAGCAGAAAGCTCAAGAAGAAAAATTCCAAGACATAAATGAATTTCAGGAAAAGGATGGATTACTACTCTATAAGAACCTATTGTATATCCCTCCAGGAAAGCCCATGATCAAGTACTTCAACAACGTCATGACAACCTTGCAACAGGATATTTTGGAGTGAATACAACAATAGAACTCATATCAAGGGATTTTTTGGTGGTCCCAAATGTGAAAGGAAGTCAAAGAATGTATCCAAACCTCTGATACTTGCAATAGATCTAAGGTACCCCGACATAAACCTCATGGCCTCTTGCAACCTTTACCTATTCCAAAAAGGCCATGGGCTTCATTGTCTATGGATTTCATCACAGATCTACCAAAGTCAGATAAGTATGATGCCATTCTTGTTATTGTGGATAGATTTACAAAGCTGACACACTTCATTCCAACTACCAAGGCAATCACAAGTGCAGACACTGCTAGACTTTTTCTCAGATACATCTTTAGGCTTCATGGATTGCTTGATGATATTGTTAGTGATTGAGATCCACATTTCATATCGAGTTTTTGGAACAATCTTTGCAAGCTCCTTGGTATTCAAGTTCAATTATCTATAACAAATCATCCACAAACTGATGGACAAAAAGAACGGGTGAATCAAGTCCTAGAGCAATATCTCCGTTGCACTAGCAATTATCATCAAAATGATTGGTTTGAGCTTTTACCCTTTGCAGAGTTTACATATAACAATAGTGTTCATGCATCTACTAAGCAGACTCCCTTGTTAGCAAATTATGGACGACATCCAAGGATGGATATACAACTCTCAAATCATGTCAAGAACTTATCTACCAGAGACAAGTCCCAGTACCTGATGGACATTCACAAAGAACTCAAGGAAGAGATCCATAAAGCTCAAGAACAATATAAGTACTATGCAGATCAATATCGTGTTCAAAATCCACCGTACCAAATTGGGGATAAAGTATGGTTACTCAGAAACAATTTGCAAACTTCAGAGCCTTGTGCAAAGTTAGATCATCAAAGATTTGGTGCATTCACCATCTAGGCCAAGATTAATCCAGTCACCTTCAAGCTCCAACTACCAAGAGAATACATCCAGATTTCCATGTATCCATATTGGAACCATATTAGATTTCATCATTGAGGGGGGAGAGACCTAGTCCTTCACCACCTATCGAGATTGATGAAAATGAAGAATTTAAAGTCAAGCATGTCCTAGATTCGAGAATATCCTGAGGAAGATTGGAGTAGCTTATTCATCGGAAAGGGTATGACATCAGTGATCATACTTGGGAACCTACAGAAAACCTTTAGAGAATTCCATAAGAGAAATCTAATGAAGCCAAGACCAGAGAACATGACGCTCCTCATGGAACTCGTCGCTTGAGGGGGAGGTGATGTCATGGACAAAGGAAACCATTCTAAACCTCAGATTTCATGTGAATCCTATATCTCATGATTGATTCAGAATTAGGAGAAACCAATGCTTCCATTGCATCCGGAACATGCAAAACCCTAAGATCAACTATCTATTTCCTAAATTTTGATATCTGGAGGTCATATTCGAATTGCTGACATCATTGATGATATCATCAGCTCGCAACCACCCTTGGGAACCGCCCTTGAAATCCTATATAATGAGGCCTTGGCCACATACATACTTAGTCTTGCCAGTGCCAGACTTGGGAGCTCAAGGAGTCCTGATCACCAAGTAAGTACTTTCAAGTTCCAATTCGAATTCTAGTCTTGTCTCTTGCTCTAGTCTTGTCTAGCCTTGTATCTTGGACATACTCTCTTGTCCTGTTGCAATCTCATAGTACGAGATCCTTTCGAGTTATTTCTTGTAGTTAGTTCATCTCCCTAAGGGAGTGCTTGTAATCCAGAGATCTTGCTCCATACTTACGATTCCCGGTTGTGGGATCTCCTGTATCATCTCTAGCTGAGTTATCTATACATATTAGTCCCATGTTATGGGACTTCTTGTATCAGCTACATATTCTTTTACTATTTTCCCTACATGGGTATTCTTGTAATCAGAAGCACATTTCTGAAATCTTGTCTACTGTAGTAAGAGAGCCTTTAGGACTAAGTATGTGCATTTTGAATTCCTAGTCATGCCATTTGGGACAAATTCCCTTTCTACTTTTATGACCTTGTATATAATTCTAAGACCCTAATTGGGTAAAATTATACTTGAGCTTTGTAGGAGACATCTTTTTCTATAGGAAAGATATAACTGCCCATTTGGATCAATCGAAAAAGATCTAATAAGTTGTACGGCAAGGAGTCTAAATATGAATTCTTTGCACCAAAAATCATATATCATGCACACATTATACCGAAAAAGTATTTCATGTAAGTCATGAAAAGGTCCAAGTTATTGTTAAGTGACAATAGCTCGAAAAAACATTAGAGTTATAAAATTTATGGGGTTAGCACGATAATATAGAAAATTCATATCAAATTTTGACAAGATATTAATTACTTTATATGAAAAGTTAAAGGGAAAAACTAAAGGCGTTACTAACATTGCAAGATAAAATGACCATCAACAACAATACATTCTTCTTCAATTCACTCTCAATGGTTATAATTCAATTTATACGCATCAATACCAACTCAATACTTTGATCGCCAATAGACACTTCCACGGACAATTTTAAGTACCAAAGTAATTTATACATTGAATAGCTCTAAATTTATGATCCATTTATAGTCCAACAAGGGGTCTTTGAAGAGGCAAAAGGATCCACATATGTCTAAATATCATGCATCTAACACTCAGACAGGGAATTGCATAGTTTATAATTCCAATGCATATACTTGTTTCACCTTAAATCCTCCTTTACCTAGGCCTAACCACTTCCCCAAAATGCGATTTTCAGACAATTTAAATTATGAATAAGACCTCTGAATGGTCTGTCCTCTTGATAAGAGCTCCCAAGTTCTTCTCACATATGCTCTTTGATGTTGCACACAGGTCCGCCAACCCCCTTTTTCTTCATCATCCTCAATTGGAAATATAACGACACAAATAGATTTGGAGACATCAAACAGATGAGGCTTGATACCATATCTCAAGTGTGGCCACCAAAATTGGGCCTTTAAATATAGGCTTCTCACCTCTACACTTCCACCTTGGAGAGAGGAAGAAGAGGAGTGATATCATCCAAACCCCTGCACTTGGGCCATGCTACTGATTATTGTTGTTATAATTGTTCTTTCAATGTTGCTATGCGAACACAATTGTCTTGTTGGATGCACACATGGATATGGTGATGACAATGTGGCTTGGATTCTAAGTAAGGTCCATGTAAAATCCTTTTATGCTTTTGTTAGTCACAATGATGTAGATCATCATCTTGCGAAGATGATGATGATTCAAGTGAACAAAGGTGTGTTTGTGTTTCCTTCCAACCACACTATCATATGCCCAAACACCTCTTTCTCCATAAGCCTAGAGCCTTGTGGTGGCTACTCACATGAGTGCCACATGACAGTCATGTGATAGCCCATGTTTATGTGAGTAAGAATAGGTTTTCCCAACTTCAGATAGTGGGAGAAGAAAAACTTTGAGATGGCCATACATATTTTTGAGACACATGAGGGTTCAAGGGAGTAACTCTGAATATCTCCACATCATACCTTCCATAATCTTTTCCAAGGATGAACATGCGTTAAGGGGAAGAATATATGGAGTATAAATGGTGAGAACATACTTCAAAACAAATTAAGGAGTGGCACACATGTGCATGCGATTTGGAAAGCACGAGTACGCACTCAATCTAACTCATTCCATTGCAACAAAACCAAAGAACATGTTGTCTAGGTTAAAAAAGCTTTTAAGGTATTTGGAGTCCAAAAACCCAAGTGTTTGGTATAACATATGGATCAACAGGCTCAAAATATATCAATTTAGAGATTAACTCAAATATTATACATAGATTGATACTATCTATCAATGAAAAAAGGTGTAAATGAAGCTATTCCTTAAGTCATTGCAACATCATATATATAGGTTCTACTCTAGCTATGGTTTCATCATAAAAACACAAATAACCTAACATGGGCTACTTAATATATAGATAATAGCAAACTTATCTTCAATGTGATGCTTCTTGTAAATGCATCAATCCTGATTGTCACACAACAATGAAGAGAACTCATTAGAAAGTAGAGTCATAATTATACACCAATGTCATGCTCTTGCACTTTAACTACTCCCTTGCAAAGGACATCACAGAAAGCTAGGTAGGTTTGGTATGAGGGAGGTGTAGATAGTCTAGGGCTATCCTCATATGGAGCTTTGGAGGTGTCTTGGGAGAGAGTCGGGAACATGCATAAGGTTGAACCTAAGCAAGCAACGTAAATATGCTTGAGGGGATTCGTCCTACTTGCCTTTTCAGAATGTGAATGAACCCTCAAGAAGGGTAAAGGGACGGAGTGGTGGTTGGCTTGATGGGCATCAAGGTGACACAGCGATGGAGATGTACTCCTGTGTAAGTTGTCCTTACAACACAGAAAGCTTTTTGTCTTTGGCCTTTCCCGATTTTAAACTCAATCGATCGGCTGGTGGCCGTCACATTTGACGGCTCCTCTGACGTCGGATTACCAGCGCTGGACCGAACGTAGACGATAGAACCACTATTTCAGTCGGCGTTGCCCCGCTCCGATGATGCTTCTGATTGAAGCTTTCTATATGATGTGCTATTGCCTGCCCGCCAAGTTCACCACCGCTGGCCCAGCGTCACCTGCTATTTCCCCTTGCTTCTGCTTGCAAGCTTTTCTCTCGTTCTTATGGTGGAGACTCGACAGGTTTCTCCTTCGAAGATCTTCCACACATAAGAGTCTATTTGTTTCTACCGGCTGCAGATTTTCTTCTTTTTTTAGCGGGATGTTTTCTATTGTAATTTCCTAGAACATCTTGCACGCACATAAGAGTTTATTTGTCTCGAACCGACTGCAGATTTGTTTCTATTTTTAGTACATCGAAAGAATTTCTAGGTGTAGTTCTGCTCAAGTGGGGCTGCGCGGTTGCTCGATTTTCAGTGGGGATACCGATGCTTGGTAAGCGCTCTCGTCCCCCGACTGGAATAATCAGTAAACTTAACTTCGTATGTGCAGAGGATCGCGACCAGGACCCTTACAATGCAAAGGCCTCCGGTAAGCCCTACTTTTCTGCCGGCCGCATTGCTCTCGGTTTTGAAATCCCATTGCACACCAAGCCATCGAATGCATGTGAGAGCCCAAGGTCTGTGTTAGATGTGGGTGCTTGTGATTCAGAGAAGCATCTGCGCGGCAGGTCTTTACGATCATGTCTGCCGGCTCCGCCACTTAGGAAGGTTGGAGATCAAGGTGTAGGTCTTGCGATTATCGTTAAGATACATGCAGACGAGATCGGATATGATGTCTCTGAGCGTCATTATGATAATCGGAGTCAACCAATTACAATTGGAGTGAATTATCATATACAGAGGCAAGCCTCTGTTCACAAGCCGAGCACATGTGCAGGAAGTTCTAGAGATGCTAGTGAGGGTGATGACGAAGATAATGAGTATGATGATAATGGAAGTGAACATGATGATCATGGTGATGAAAGCCAACGCATGGGCGACTATAATTTATTTAAAAGTATGGAGATATTTTGCTCAGATCACCCGTCTCCACTGCAGAAAGACTTTGTGCATAGCAATAATGCCGCCAGTACTGACTGTGCTGTTCGGCCTTCCATCTTTTCAGTGGCATCAATTCCATCTGGTTATGATAGCTATAACATCCAAGACATAAATTTTTTGGATGCTTGTGCTAATTGCCAGAGAGCTTTTGCCCCCGGAAAAGACATCTTTATGTACAGGTAGGGGCTTGTATCTCGTATTTCTCTTTTAAAAAAATCCTCGTGCATTTCCTTGTAAGAGATCTTACTTGTCCTATTCTATTGCAGAGGTGATCAAGCCTTCTGTTCTATACAGTGCCGGGCGAAGGGATCAAAAAAGATGAGTATACAGACATAAGATAGCTTTTTACGTGTAGGCTCTTGTGTTGACTTGCACTTTTGCATCACCTTCACTTTGCTGGATATTTAAGCATGGAGAATATAACTCTTAAGGGATTTTTTATGCTCCCTTTTTTGGCTACTACTTATATGAGAAACCTAATAATGTTTGCCAACCCTCTTCTCAAGGAGAGTGAGTTGAGTTTTAGATTGAGCGGAAGGGGTCTGAAACAATGCTTTGCAAACAGACTAATTAAGATGTTTGTTAGAAGCTGGAGATCCCATCTAGATCTTCAACCGGCATATAATACACATATAATTCCACAGTCTTGTAAACGGAATGAACTTGACATGTCTTTCTAATATAATATTTTGAGAATTTTGCCTACGAAGTTCCAACGTTTAAGCTTTTTTTCATACAGTTGGATTGACTGACTCTGCTTATTCTGTGAAAGCAACCGGCAATTTTTCTAATATTGGGTGTGGATATTAGTAGAAGCTTCGTGCAAGACTGGACTAAGAGTGGATAAACGAACAGTGATGGATCTGTAGTCCTAAGTTCACCTTCAGCACTTGTATCACCAACAGTAAGATCAGCAGTTGGAGATGGATAGGCGATTGCAGCAAGAAGTTATACTGCCCTATTAACTCCTACGACACCTTTTGTATTCTGCTTATTGTTGTGCAGGCGCAAAGCATTACTTATATCATTTAGTGGGAAATTGATTGTCACTGTACATGTGAAGCACTGGTTATATCATCAATGGGAAGTATACTCTTTTTGTGCACCTTAACTAACTTAAGCTGATTATGGTTTTGATTTTAGTGTGGTACCCGAAACATAACCTCAGAAAAGCAAATATGACTGATGATTTTTCTTCTGAAGCAAAACCTCAGAAGAAAGTTCCTGTTTGGAACGATACTATTTACTGGAAAGGCTCTCAAAATTTCATTACATCCATCACGTGGATCCTGCTTAATGTTATTCATATTCTTTTTCCAAACCGGCATCTCACCATTTTGCCTTTCTGTCTACTGGGATTCTTTTGCTTTGGTGCTTTACACTAGTATTATTCAAGTAAGTTCACGATTGAGCATTAAGTTTGATGAAGCGGTGTTGTCTTTGATGAAGGATAAGGTAAGTCTGAATAAGTTCAGGATTTTTTTATTGGCTCCGACGAGATGAACTGTTCACATCTGAAGAACGATACAGTAAGTTTAAAGAAGTTCAGGTTTTTTACTGTTAGTTATGAAGGATTTCATGCTCTGATTTATGAGACTTTTTCTTTTCTACGTATAGTGTACTGAAGGGATGTTTAGGGTCTGATTAGTAGCTCTAAATACATGTTATCTGATGAATGTACACTATCAACTTATCAAGGATGTTCAGGATCTGATAACTAGTTTTGAATAGATGTTGCTATCTTGAATAGATGTTGCTATCTTGATATACATTAAAAACTCTTAGTCAAGAAGTTGAGGATTCAATTATCTTTTTGAAGAGATTTTGTCGTTAGTTGGGGAATGAAAGGATTTCTAAAGGTTGTGTAACCGATCAGATTACAAGCCCATATTTATTTTATGAGATTGTTCAACTGTTCGAGCCATTGTTATTTATGCGAAAGTTAGTACTTTGAATTTGAGTGGAATGAGAATAGAGCCATGTAGGAGTTCATTGGATTTTTGGAATTGGAAATTTTTCTTCTATTAGATAGTCCATGCAGTAGATTTTCGATTTGGACCCTTTGCTAGATTTGAGTTGATGGATTGATTATCATTCATATGATAATCTGAAGTAGTGTCTACTTTTGCTTCTAGCAGAGAGTTCATTCAGTATATTTTCGTTTTGGACTCTGCTAGATTTGAGTTGGACTGTTTATTATTCATATGATAATCTGAAGTAGCATATTTTCCCGGGGGCCGCATTTGTTTGAGGATTTTGCGATGTTACATGGAATTGGCGGATCAAATGTTTTATGCATTATAATGTTTTGCACATTACACTTGAAGTGGAAAGAAACAAGGGTATCTCAGTCTTTGCACTCTTGCTCTCTTCATGCGTACATAACTTTCCCCTCTCATTCATACATAAGATCCTCTCTCGCATATGTGCACACAAATATACACGTGCTTAGATATCAAGCTCAACATGTGATGATCGAGTTTATATGTATCACACTTTGTTTTTTTGATATGTATAGTGGTCACACTTATATATGTGAGGGATATTTGACCATATGATGGTTTCTTCAATGTGAAAACATAGCCATCCTTGACTTTGTCTTCAAAACTTAATGTTTCACTAGCTCTCCACTCAAGAAAGAACTCTTCACACCAAGTTGATACATCTTCCATATCTTGCTTGGTGCAATTGCAATTATAGCTTTGATGGAAGTCATCTTAGCCTCGGGACTAAAGGCCGCCTCATAGTGTATTCAATATGTTTGAGAAATTCCCTTGGCTGCAAGCCTAGCTTTGTACCTAGCATTACTACCATCTGAATGTGTTTAACCTTATAAAACCACTTTTTCCCAATTACCTTTACATCAGCTTTATCGGATTAGTTTATTGAGAGTGATGACACATTTGTTTCTTGCTAACTCGTTCATGTAATATGAGTAGGAGAAGATCATTCTTCCTTGCTTGAGTTTGTGTTTGCTCTTCGCTATTGTGTATGAGAATTTAGCAAAGTATCTTTTACAAAATGAGACTAAGCATCAAAGCAGTATTAAAGAACTTATCAAAGAACCATAAAATTGCATGATTGTATCACTCTATATCTTTGCATTCCTCACTACTTATACCAAGTGACCAAAAAAGCTAGCTTAGGCTTATCAAGCACTCATGAATCCACTAGTATACATATCCTATGGTGACGCTAGATGACTTCACGATGCATCACCAAAGAGAACCCGATATATGGGTGTCTCTCGGTTCATATAAACCTTACCATGACCCTCTTTAACATGTGAAGGCTATGCAAACGGTAACCAAACCATGTTATACTACGAGCATAAATAGTTGATTTCCACAAAGATGTACATAGTGAGTGCTCAAACAAAATGTATATGATCAATGAGCAATAGACAATGAACTACAAGAGCTCAAAAGTCTATCCAAAAATATATTTACTCAAGGCTCAACGCATTCCTACTAACCAAGTTGACAAGGCAATTCAATGATGGCTGCTCCCACCACAACTAGGACTTGAACCTCTTGTCAAGGTTCTTGAACGTCTTCTCAAGGTTCTTGAACCTCTTCAAAAAGTAGTATGCATGAACGAACCTTCAAAATAGCTCTAAGAATCACCCCAAAACTACTTCAAATAGGCTCTAAAAGCCAAGAACTTGCTTAAGGTAAGTTCAAACTTAGTCTTCCTTCCCTCAATCACAACATGAGTGTACCTTAGTGACAAGGTATTGACAGATAAGTGAGCTCGGGGGAAAGCAGTGCTGAGATGGGTGACCTGTTGAGAAGTACTCCGTCGAAAAGTACTTCGTCGAGAAGTATTGAGAACCTCTGTCTTCCTCAATCATTGAGGTCCTCACTCACATGGAGTCAATGGTGCCAATGGTGACGTCAGTGACTTGGATGATAAGGTCTATGTTTTGTTTGCCACCTTAGTCTTAAGACTTGGAGTTGTTGAGGCAGTCCATAGGTTGTAAGTTTTGGTAACATTATGTGGGCTAGCGACAACATTTGCGTTTGGGTGCAAAACTACTTTGATACAAGTGAAGGGGAGCTTCTTTGCTTTTCAAAATGCGGCTTATCCTTTTGGATGGCATTGCACTGCTCATCTGTACTTATTTGTGCAAACTTGTAGAAAAATGTAGAAACCAGAGAACAGAGTGCGTTCACTATATGTAGATTTCACAAATAGGTGGTCTCAATATAGTTCATTGCTGGCCAGACCACTATATGTTTTATTAGAACAAACATATACAAGATTTGTCTGGCGTTGAACATTAATGATAACAATCCGTAAGAGAGATCCTATGTCTAAGGGCCACATGGATATTGTTGAAGCTCTCATGTTGTCTTTTATATTTATTTATGGCCTTGATTTTTTGAATAATCATTTTTTCGATTTATGTCAAATCAGTAACAATACCGTGGGACCTATTTACCCGTTGAAAATTCTCTCTTTGAAGAAGACTTCATGCCCTTTAATAATAACATTTCTAAACGCTTCATTGACAGTATATTTTTCATCTTACACCAACTCAACGAAATATATCTTTTGTATCGTGTCTCATTTTATTCATCTTTATTCATGTAGACCCCGGTTATCTTCATAGAATGTAATTTTATTACACGTCAAACCGATTATCTATAATACTTTAGGTATCCGCTATGTAGTTGTTAATATGAGAAAATAGGTTCTTTTCAAAGAGCACAGATTCAATGAGGAAGTTATAAACTTCTCAAAAACCGAAAATTCTCCTTTTGCTAGATTTAATACTTCAACTTTTATTTTCAGCAGTTGTGATATTGGTTGAAATCATGATCTATTTGCTGGTGGGGGATAACCACATTGTGGTGATTCCCCACCATGTGTGGTACTCTTGTGTAAGTGGCGAGTACATATACATACATATCTCTATTCAATGAGTATACCAAGTTGTAGAAAGACATATATTCCCACACACACACACACACACACACACACACACAAATACGCACACTTATGAATAGAAGGAATAACCCATACACACTCAATTTAATTGATTCATTGTTAATCATTTAGATAGACTGCCTCATTGTTTGGTCCGTTAAAAAGAGGAGTGGATACACACGGATATTAGGTACACCCAAAAAACTTAGAATGTAGGATATCCCCCTAGTCTTGAAAGTCATTCCTTTGACTGGTTTTTACAGAGTGATGTATAAACATTGACACAATTTGAGTTCTTAACATTTACAAACTCATATGCTCATATATCCTATGAAGACGTGTGAACCATTGATGTTCTTCATATTTCACCACACGTTTTTTTTTGGGTCTTCTTTCGTATAAGTGAACATAGGTTGGTTTCAAATAGCATAGAGGCATTGGCCACCCTTCGTGTAATCTCCAAATGGAAGAAAGTCATGGGTAATAAAAAATATTCAAGTATTCCAAACTCAGTCAGGAGTGTGGCCGATCACCCCCCTCGAAACAAAACTCATTGTGAGACTTGGAACTCATGACCTACTAGCTTGGAGTATGACAGGCTAACCACTGTGTGCTGGTTGAAAAGTCTTTATATGGTTTGAAGCAAGCAACACATGTTTGGTATCCCCTTCCCTCTGCATCCCCACATATACAGACAACATCTATGCATGTAAATAATGCTTTTAATAATATGATTCAATGTGCACATCAATTAAGGTAGGATTATCAACACCTAGAAGAGTGCAATGCGGCGGTCACTACTAAATCTATGCGCTTACAAGAAAGAGGCACAAAACTAGAATAAAGCAATCAAACCTTACATGACCAATACATTACCTTACAACAGGACCACGATGAACTTGATTCCAAGCTTCATGAGGAGGCTGTAAAGGAGATTGAAGCTCTCTTACGTACACAAATGGAGCAAAATGAAAAGCTCCAATGCAATACGGGTCTGTTGCGAAGACATATGTCAGTTGCTCTAGAAGAAGTAAACATCTCCAACAACAAAATCAAGGTAGCTTGTATTGATATATTTAGGTAGTGATGTATGTGAACACTCTAAGACTGTTGGGGCATTTTTTTCCCTCTTTAGGAGGTTTTTTCCCCCCGGCTTGTATATACGCACATTGCCCTAACAGGCTACTTATCTTTGTACATTCCAATGGTAATACACTCAACATTGTGTGTTGTGCTCCAAGCTTCTTCTTCCTTGTGCTGTTTGCGTGCTTCCGCAGACGTCTAACTCCAATAATTGGTATCAGAGCAGGTTGCCGCTTTGTCTAGAGCATTGTCTACACCTCTCCAGTTGCAATCTTACAATCGCACGAAATTTGGTAAGCATACTCAGGGTGTTTCAGAGAACAAAACAACTTCACTATGTGGTTGCCGCTTCATCTAGAGCATTGTCTACACCTCTCCAGTTGCAGTCTTAGAATCACACAAAATTTGGTAAGCATACTCAAGGTGTTTCAGAGAACAAAACAGCTACACTGTGTGCTGCAGAAATCGTGATTTGAGCTCGTTTCGACCTTCAAACGCATTATCGCAACACTAATGCAGGCTATTTCATCTTTTTGCGCCAAAGATATATACCAGTTTCTGGTTTAAGCATCTCGAAGTTTGCTACAGGTTTAGCAGAATTCGTATGGGCGGTTCTTTAACTTTTTGAGATATAATCAATGTTTTGCATCAAGGTATTTTCGTCACCGACCATGGCTGAAAGCAGTGATGTATTCCGTATGTTTGCTGTTGAGGATAAGTTGGATGGTACCAACTACCCATTATGGGCATATATGATGCGTCATGTATTGGTCGCAAAAGGACTATGGAATATTGTGCATGGTGTTGAAAGACATCTTCTTACACCTGTGAATACAGGTACTGCAAATACAGGTGTTGGAGCTGATGGAGATGGTGTCAAAGATGATGATATTCTACAGATTCTTGTTTGTGCTCGTTGTTTTGGTTGCACCTACTACAAAGGAAATTCGTTGGGATAGCAGAGATGCCCATGCACATGCACTGATAGATTTGTCTGTCAAACATGCCATTATTCCTTACATTCGCTCTTGCAGAACAGCTAAGGATGCTTGGGATACACTTACCACATTGTACCAGGCTAGGAATGAGGCTCGTGTTGCTTACCTCCAAAAACAATTGGAGAGTGAGCACATGAATGAAGGTGATTCTATGGACAATTTTCTCATAAAGATCAAGGATTTGAAAGAACAATTGATTTTTGTCGATGAAGTTATACTAGATAGCTCACTTGTGCAGACCATTCTGAATGGTCTTCTTGACTCATATTAGATTTTTGCTTCTACTCTTCGTTTGATAATGAAAGGCAACCTTGTCATTTGAGGAGTTAGTCTGTGTTCTGTTGCAAGAAGACCACTCTAGGTAGAACAAGTCTATTATGCATGTTGCAAATCAAACTTTCATGGCTAGTCAAAAGGGCAAAGGTAAATGGAGCTCTTCTACTAGTAAGCAGAAATTTGCAAATGCTGCACATTCGAATGAGGAAGACAAAGATGAGAAGAAATCAGAAAAGCAGAAATTGTTTTGCAAAAATACTGTAAAGCAAATGATCATATCATCAAGAGTTGTCCAAAACTGGCTGCTAAAGAGGCAAAGAAGGAAGAGGCTGGAATGATTGTTGCAGAGGCCTCTACATCGAAAACAAAGCCTGCTAATCTTGTGCAGAAAGAAGAATGGGCGTTTACTACTGTTTACAGTTTTGACCTATCTTCTCATGAGCAGTGCATGTGTGCAATAGACTCAGATATTTGGTACTTTGATAGTGGGGCGACCAAACATATTACCTCGCAGTGTAGTTTCTTCTCTTCACTCAAGCCTGACCCTATGGGGAATACTATTATTACATGCGTTAACAACTCCTGTCTTGTTATTGGAGTTGGTAAGATCATTTTGACTACTGCTGATGGTAGTTCTTTCACTTTGTAAGATGCTTTGTTTGTGCCAGGGATCAAGAAAAATCTATTATCAGTTTTTGCATTAGCCAAGATTGGCTTAGTTATGAAATTTATTGATGATAGATGTACAATTCATGATTTGTCAAATGGCGACGTCATTATTGCTTCTGGTATTTTATATCGTGGGTTGTATAAGCTCATAGACTATGAAAGATCTATAAATGATTTGGCATGTGTAGTACATGATTCTTAGGCTATGTCAGATGCAAAACTTTGGCATGCAGGCTTTGGTCATTTGAATTTTGCTAGTTTGCTATGCCTGCAAAAATCTAAAATGTCCTCTTTGCCCAAACTTGAGGCACCCGAAAAACATGTTTGTGAAGGCTGTATTTTGGGCAAAATGTAGCATTCTGCCTTTCCAAAAGATGGTTCAGTTCGGGCTACTCAGAAATTGTAGCTTGTACATAGTGATGTATGTGGTCCTATGCAGACACCTTCTTTTGGGAACTATCTTTACTTCGTGAGTTTCATCGATGATTTTTCGAGGCATGCATGGGTATATCCATTGAAGGCAAAGTCCGAAGTGTTTTTGTGCTTCAAACAGTTTTTGCTTTTGGCTGAAAATCTGTCAGGATGTAAAATGGGAACCCTCCGTTCTTATCGAGGGGGGGAATATATGTCTTCTGACTTTAATGCATTTCTAGTTGAACGTGGGATAAGACACTAGTGTACAGTGTCGTATAGACCTCAACAGAATGGGGTGTTTTTGGTTGTTTGGCATATGCATTAGTGTTGAACAACATTGTATAAATTTGGATGATAAAGCAGTAAAATGTATTTCTGTTGGGTACAGTTCTAAAAGAAAAGGCTATCGTTTGTATTATCCATAGACTAAACAAATTCTAGTTAGCCGTGATGTTTTGTGGAAGATGCTATTCAACCCTTACTTTCATGTACTAAGGAGACATCTATTAGCTCCAAAGACATGTATGATACTTTGCTTCCTCTTTTTATACGTGGAGAGTCTAATGCTGGTCCTAATGAGGCAACTTCTCAGCCTTTGCAGGTTTCATGTGATGATGCAGATCATTCCATTTATGATGCAAATTTACATGATGCACTTGTCGATGAGAGAGCTGATATTGAGCAGGCAAAAACTATGCCAAAATGGCTGGTGCACACTATGTGTCACAACAAATTAGATGCACCTCTGTCATATCGAACTCGGTCAAGCTCTCATAGTGCCTCTTTTGCATTAGATTGCTGTGGCTGCCTCTAGTCTCTGTGATGAGACTAAACCTGTTTCGTTTGATGAAGCACAAAATTGTGAACATTGGATGGTTGCAATGCAATCTGAATATGATGCTATCATGAAAACTGGTACCTGGTCTTTATGTGACTTGCCTCCTGGCAAGAAGGCCATTGGTACTAAGTGGGTATACAAGCTAAAGCGTAAACTTGATGGAACAGTTGACAGGTATAAAGCTAGGCGCTTTGCAAAGGGTTATGCGCAGGAAAGAGGCATTGATTTTGATGGAACCTTTGCTCCTACTTGCCAAATGACTACTATTCGTAGCATCTGTGCACTTGCAACTCATCATGGTTGGAATGTACATCAGTTGGACATTAAAACAACATTTGTGAATGGTGGCTTGCATGAAGTGTATGTTTTTCAGCCCCGTGGCTTTGTGCAGAAAGGGCATGAAAACCAGGTGTGCAGGTTAAAGAAGGCATTATATGGTTTAAAGCAAGCACCACGTGCTTGGTATGAAAAGATACATGCCTATCTCATTGCACATGGTTTTGAGTACAATCCAACTAAAAGCACCTTATATGTTAAGCGTGTTAATGATGTGCTTCTGATCATTGTGGTAGACATGCTGCTCACTGGTCCTCATGACATGCATATTGCTGATTTTAAGGTGGATTTGCATGCCTCATTTGAGATGTTTGATTTGGGGCATTTGCATCACTATTTGGGCATTCAGTTTATGCAAGTTGATGGTGGAATGGCTTTGTGTCAAACAAAATATATTGACACATTATTGCAGTGTTTTGGCCTTGAAGACTGTAAGCCTATTGCCATTCCTATGGAGACAGGTTTACGATTGAGTCTTCATGATGTTGGAGATGCATTTGATGTTGTTCTCTATCAGCAAGCTATTGGATGCTTGATTTACTTATGCATTACTCGACTAGATATTCAATTTGTTGTCTCACAGATGAACATGTTTATGCATTGCCCAGGTGTTAAGCATTGGCAGGCGGTTAAGCGCATCGTTCGCTACTTGAGTGGTACCCGATTACTTGGATCCCTACCGCCAGATTTGCATGATTTTTTTGATAGTGATTGGGCTGGTTGCTATGACACTCATGTGTCCACCAGTGGCTTTTTCTTCATGCTTGGTAGCTCATGTATATCTTGGTTGAGTAAGAAGCAGCCTACTGTGGCCACTTCCAGTTGTAAGGCTGAGTATAGGGCAGCTTTCACAGCAATTGTTGAGTGTGTGGCTCAGAAGCCTTATGGCTGATTTGGGTGTTGGTTAGTCTTCTGCCACCACCATCTTCACTGATAGTCAGAGCGCATTCGTAGTTGCGAGGAACCCGGTGTTCCATGCTTGCACTAAGCACATTGAGGTGCATTATCATTATGTCAAGGAGAGGTTCTGTGTTGGGGAGATCAGCTTGGCATATGTGCCCACGTAGGAGAACATTGCAGACCTTTTTACGAAGGCTCTGCCTAGGGAGAATTTTGAAGCTTTATACAGAGATTTGGGCTTACTTCCTTTTGTGAATTGGTTCCACATAGCTTGGCACTTCCTTATACATGAGTGCCAGCTCCTTGTTCACCGCATCACTCCTAGGGGGGATTTGTTGATATATTTAGGTAGTGATGTGTGTGAACACTCTAGGACTTCCGGGGAACTTTTTTCCTCTTTAAAAGGTTTTTTTCCCCCGACGTGTATATACACATATTGTCCTAATGGACTACTTATCTTTGTACATTCCAGTGGTAATACATTCATCATTGTGTGTTGTGCTCCAAGCTTCTTCTTCTTCCTTGTGCTGTTTGCATGCTTCCGTAGACGTCTAACTCCAACAACTTGGATGCAGCCATGGAAAGCACTCTTGGTGTACAAATAAGTCCATCTAGATTCCAAACGTTCACATCCAAGAGAATCCATATAATACTCGACGAACATGTTTATCTAGTGGACTCATATGATGAGTTGCAGGAAGAGATCAACCAACTATGCCGTTAGCTCTACAAGCACCCAATGCCAGAAGCTATTCCGATTCGTGTAGATTTACAAGAGGTAGCAACTTTACAACAACAAATCGAAGAATTACAAGCCAAGTTGTTGCAATATGAGAGGCCACCATTGCCTCAAGAGATGCCTCACTCGGAAGAGTTAGTGGAAATCCCAATAGAAGAAACTTTCAAAGACTCTTATGAACCCTAACTAGTACCAAGAGCTCTTTTCACTGAGGAAGGCTAAGGAACGTATGAAGCACCCTAAACCCAGTGGATCAAATAGGTGGAAGAAATTGGATGCACCCATGATGACTGTGTGACCATTCAAATATAATGAATGGCTAACCTTGAAGAAACAGCTCTTCAATTAGAGTACTTCCAAAACTTCTCATTGACACCTTATCAAAACATCTGAATTGTGATATATGCCCTACTTCGTGCTGTTAGTCGATTACAAAGCAAAGATAAAGTGAATGACATGAAAAGATCCACCATTTTCCACTCAATTCCAACCTGGCAACATTTTAGAGAGGGCTCAACCGGGTACCATATTTCAAACAAATTGGCATTGCAATTTTGCTGAAACTTATCCAAAGATGATGCGAACCTGGTCCGTTGTACCAATGCATATCATGTACAATCCATGTTATGGCCTAGTACCTAGAAGACGACCATGGACAACTTTTGTAGTCAAATTGAGGAACGCTCCATGGTGCTCAGATTGGTTCAATTATCCCTACTTTGCTCCACCTTGCGGACCTCCTACAATGGCCTATATGGTGTCAACAATTCGCCATTGGACTCCATGATTGAAGAATATGCCCAATGTAGCTTCAAAAATATACATGAGGATATTTGAGCTCATGAATATGGTTTTCAAGATGTTCTAAAAAGTAAAAGCTCCATACATATCTGCACCAAGCTTCAATGAAGGAAATTTAGATCTAGTTTATGATATGAGCACGAGTCCATTTATAAACACTATGTATGCTTGGAATGCTTGTATCAAATACTTATCGGCCTATAACAAATAGACCTTTGAAGAGATGTTCTCCGCCAAATTTTGGGAATATCATTAAGAGGTATTCATTCCAAGGCCCACTCACCTTTTGCACCTATTCACAGTGGAACAAGTTACCAATGCCACATCCAGATGTCCCAGGCCTTGTAGATTGGGATCGACTCATGGTTGATCTATCTAGATGATTTAGACTAAACGAGCATGAATTAGCTGCTCATGTGGTCTAATATTACACAACACACCCTCCACAACAAGGTTCTCTCAAAGAAGATAGATGCAAGAGAGGGAGGAGTGCTAGCAGCCAAGACGAGTTAAGTCATTAAGGGAGTATAAGATAAGGAAGTCAGAGATAGGAGAGTGAAAGAGAAGAGAAAGGAGGACCAAGCAGACAAACAATCAACACTGATCATGCAAGGAATAGGTCAATCACTAATTTTCACAATCCATTACACATAAAAATTGTGATTTTCATCACTAACCCTCGTTGTAAATATTTAATTTTTGGTAGTTCAAACTATTTTTTGTTCAATACTATGATTCCTCAAACTTGAAGAGTGTTAGAAGAATCCACGTATCAATCTTCATGATTTTTGTGATTTGCATAGTGTGCTTCCCAAAAAAAAGAAGAGCAACACAAATAGCAACAACAAGAAAGACAAGAAGAAGAGTAAGCACATTGTGAACTGAATAATGTGATTTGTACCAATAAAAAGAAGAAGAGCAACATGAATAGCAACAACAAGAAAGACAAGAAGAAGAGGAAACCAAAGAAGAAGAAGGATCCCCCGCTATACAATAGAGTTGCGGAGGTTACGTGAAACCATGGAGAGTGTACAGGCCAAAGGTAGACTCTCTATGCAAAGCAACTGCTTGTTGATGAACTAGATCTTGGCAAACGAAGGAGTAGATCCAATGTTCATTGAGTCCCTAGAACTATTAATAGAGACTTGTGGGTTAGTTGAAGCCATCAACTATATGTTGCAGAGACCTCGCCTACAATATGAAGAGAGATATATCAACACCCACAAAGACAAGGTAAAAATATACAAATATCTATCCACACCTAGACCCATTCACCCCCTTGCTTGGAAGACATTGTAAGTACCACTAACGTAGCCACCACCACACCCTCTTTTAGCTTTCGTGCCGCTGTATCCCATTCCAAACTATTCTATTCAATCACCAATCCCTTGTATACTATGTCCTCATCAACGGATGAACCCCCTTAGGCCACCCACTCCAACATCTTGTAGTGGGTCAACCAACCCCAATTGCCACCATGTTAGGCTATCCTGACCCTCAAGCCACATGAACCTTTGTCCAAACAATGCCCTACTCTTAACCGTTCCTATCTACTACCTCTCTCATCCCAATTCTTCAACCTCTTGTCTCATTATTTTCCTCTACACTGTAATCCCAATCTCGTCTATCTTCCAAATGGGTTCTCTCCTCTCAAAGTCCATAACCATTTTTATCTTCTTCAATTTTCACTAAAACTACCAACAGCTCATCGACCATACCTCTATTTATGGTAGAACCTTCACACACACACACACATACACACACACACACCCACGTTTGATCCTATGGACATTTCACCACCCACAACACCTCCACCACACCCAACACTTCCACGATCTCCCATTCCCCCTCCACCAACATTGCCTACACCCACAACATCCTTAAACACTGCATCCACCATTCCCATTCCCATTCCCATTCCCATTCCCATTCCCATTCCCATTCCCATTCCCTTTCCCTCTGAATTATGCTAAAACTAGTGTAGAAACTATAAAAAGATCTAGAGAGGTCATGTGTGAGGTCAACATTTTTTTGGATTTGAGCTTGTAAGAGCATGATTGTAGCTTGGAGTTAGTGTAATACAAGATTCCACTGTTCCACTCTCTGTCTTGCCTTGTGTGCATGTGTGTGCATGCTAGTGTGCTTCTCACTCACACACTTGTGCACTCCTCTAGCTCTTGGTCATCATACCATCCTCAAGTCTCCATGGATTGACAATTATGAGGTTGATCTCCTCATGTTGGTTCTCACCATTGTGGTAGAGTTTAACCTTCCTTGAGTCCTTTGTCTTTGATATGATTATCATAGTCCACCTTTTTTCTTCTTTCTGTTGCAGAGATACATGCCATCACTGGTAGTTTGGTTTCATGTAGTCTCTCCAAATAGTCCACTTACTCTAATAAGAGCTCATGGCCTCTCCATTCATAATTCTTAGCTACTCTCAAAGTTGGAATGAGAAATTCTATTGAGAGGATGGCATTTTGTCCATACACCATGTTAAATGGAGTTGCTCCTAGAGGAGTCTTATGGGATACCATATATGTCCCAATAGTGTGATGACATTGTTTATCCCAATCAAACCTACCATTATTTAGTAATTTTGTGAGCATGGTGCAAAGAAATCTATTAGTACTCTCTGCTTGACCATTAGCATGTGGATGATATGGAGCAAAATTTTTGTGGATAATGAGGAATTCGTTTAACAATGATTCAATCACTTCATTGAGGAAGTGAGTACCTCAATCACTAATGATCTCTACAGACAAATCAAATCTTATGAAGATGTTTTGAAACAAGAACTTAGTCATGGTTTGTGCATCATTTCTTTGATTAGCTTTTGCTTCTACCCATTTCGTCAAGTAGTTTGTGGCCACTGTGATATATTCAACATGAGAACCTCTAATCGATGGGTTAATAGGCCTATAAAGTTGATGTCCCATTTGAAAAAAGATCAACTTCCAACCATAGATCTAAGAAGTATGAAATACTTTTTGAATGGATATTTCATTTTGTGAAACACCCTATACCATTTCACATGATCTTTTGTATCCATGTGGTGTGTTGGCCACCATAAGAAAATCCTACAAATAATATCATCTTGGTTGTCTTGGTAGGGGCAATATCTCATGTGGGTACTCTTGCATGTGCAGTATGTGTGTGCACTTTGATTCTTGAGCATATAATCGTAAAAAATATATTTTCCTCTCTTATATAGTTGTCCATCAATGATTTTTTAGCCTTGAAATTCTTCTTCCAATATCTTCTTTGTAGTAGGAGTAATTATCAAGTGGGACGATTATTTGATACAATGTGGCATAGTCAACAAGTTGAAATAGCTTAAAATATGCACCATCTTTGATATGTTCATCTACATACTATTCCATTTTAGGCCAATAAACTCCTCCACATTTTTAGGTTTTTCCATGTTTTAATTCCAACCATGGTGAGCTGCAACTGCACAGATGCTACAAACAGTAGTCGTTCGACAAGTAGGAGAAAATGTTTCATCAAAATCAATGCCTCTTTCCTATGCATAACCCTTTGCAAGAATCCTAGCCTTATACCTATCAAGTGTTCCATCAGGTTTACACTTTAGCTTGTATATCCATCTAGTGCCAATGGCCTTCTTTCAAGGAGGCAAATCACATAAAGACCAGGTACCATTTTTCATGATAGCATTATATTCAGATTGCATTACAGCCATCCAATGTTCAGAGTTTTGTGCTTCATCAAATGAATCATGTTCAGTCTCATCACAGAGACTAGAGGCAGCCATAGCATAGAAATCTGATGTAAAAGAGGCACTATGAGAGCCTGAACGAGTACGGTATGACAGAGGTGCATCTAATTTGCTATCAGGCAAAGTCTACACCACTCATTTTGGCATAGTTTTTGCCTCCTCAATATCAACTCTCTCATCAGCAAGTGCATCATGTAAATCTGCATCAGAATTACAATGATCTGCTTCATCACCTGAAACCTGTAAAGGCTTAGAAGTTGCCTCATTAGGACAAGCACTAGACAGTCCACCTACAAAAAGAGGCAGCAAAGTATCATACATGTCTTTGGAGCTAACAGATGTCTCCTTCGTACATGAAAGTAAAGGCTGAATAGCATCTTCCACAAAAACAACATCATGTCTAACCAAAATGCGTTTAGTCTGTGGATGTACAGATGATAGCCTTTGATTTTAGAATTGTACCCAACAAAAATACATTTTAGTGCTTTATAACCCAATTTCTTGCGATGTTGTTCATGCACTAATGCATATGCCAAACAACCAAAAACATGAAAATGAGCTACAGATGGCTTGCAACCATGCCAAGGCTCATATGGAGTGATAGAATGTAGTGCTTTAGTGGAACACCTGTTAAGTACATATGCTGCACACATGACAACCTCAAGCCAAAAACTATGTGGTAAAGCCTGACTCTTGACCATACACCTCGCCATCTCCATAAGTGACCTGTTCTTCCATTCAACAACTCAATTTTGTTGGGGTGTATATGGCATTCTACACTAATGTTTTATCCCACGTTCAGCCAGAAATGCATTAAATTCAGAAGACATATACCCCCCCCCCCCCCCCCGATCAGAATGGAGGTGCCCATTTTACATGTTGATAGATTTTTAGCCAAAAACAAAAACTATTTGAAGCACATGAACACTTCGGACTTTGCTTTCAATGGATATACCCATGCATGCCTGGAAAAATCATGAATGAAAGTCACGAAGTAAAGATAGTTTCCAAAAGAGGGTGTCTACATAGGACCACAGACATCACTGTGAAGAAGCTTCAATCTTTGAGTAACTTGTATTGAACCATCTTTTATTCTTATTTCTCTGTCATAACTCCATCAAAACAATGATTTTGTCAGAGCTTGTTCTCACTGCATAGTGGATCATTTCTCATGATTTAAAGCATGATAGATTTAGCATAGTGTCTATTGTAATCCTAAAAAGTTTCATTATTAATGCCTCTCACAATCGTCAGATATTAATCCATCTTTGCTCACTGGTCTATTGACTGTCAAGCCCGTAAATGCCGGGATGCTTGGTTGATTTGTTAAACATATTTCTCTGCATGTAGTCCATCATTTTTTATGATATCACTCGTGATTGGTAGCTTGTTAAGATAATTAGATTTCCCCAAAAGGAATTTAATCAATTGCTACTGTGCTTAGAGAATGGTTAAAAACACTGAACAGGTGTGTGGACCAAAATAGCAAGTTTTGGACCTTGGATTATATTCCCACCTATCTGTTTTGATCCTACCATTAGTGGATCATCTTCCAAGCAACATATGTGATTATTTATGCTTATTAACTAGCTATAGAGACCCACAACACTCTCCAACCATCACTTGTAGTAGGTGTGAAGAAGGTTTTAGCTACACCAATTTATCTCTTGTGACCATCCACCATCTCCTCCAACAGTGGTATCAGAGCAAGCACAATCAAGATGGGAGATGGATTTCTATCCTTCATTGAAAAATTGGACAGGAACAACTACTCAACATGGTCACTAAGGATGCAAGCATACCTTCAAGGGAGAAGCATATATTGATACATCTCAAGAGATGAAGACATGCCAATTTTCAGGAGCAAGCATCAACCAACAAGGGAAGAGCAAGAAAGGTTGACCACATGGTGTGCAAAGGATGCTCTTGCCAGGTCATATCTACTAAACTCAATCTCTGATTTCTTGTTACCACATGTTAGGAATTGCAAGACCTCCCAAGAGACTTGGGAAGTACTTTCATCATATTTCTCCTCAAACACAAGAGCTAGGAAGAATCAGTTGTGGATGGAATTCACAACCCTTACGAAACAACCAAAGCAAGGAGTGGCTGATTATGTAACCAAAATGAAAGATGTAGTTCATCAACTTGCAAGCATTGGAGAAGAGATAGAGGAAGAGCACATAGTGAGGTAGATCATCAATGGAATTAAGACTGATGACAAGTGGGAGTCCTTCACCATAGCAATGGAGCTATGCATGGATATGAAAATACTTGATCGCAACACCTTGATGGGACAACTCTTCACCCATGAGACAAAGCTCAATAGAAATGGTGACAACTCAATAGGTAACCAATCTTCTACCCTTTATACAGATAAGAATAAAGCTAAGGATAAAGGTAAAAGCAAGAAACAGGAAGAAGAGGTTAATACCTCTCAAGCTAATTATGCAAGAAGAGGAAGAGGTGCTAGAGGAAGGGGCAAAGGAGGAAAACAAGGCAAGGAAGACCCTACAATAGTTCACCATGCAACATTTGTGGTCTCAAAAGCCACACCACAAAAGAATGCTACAAAAATACAAGGAACCAAAGGGGAAGAGGCTTCCATAGAGGAAGCTATGGACAATCTAGAGGCAGGTACAACAATGGTGGAGGCAACTACAACCATAACTACAATCAAGGCTACAACAACAATAATTATCAAGGAGGCTTTAGAGGAAGAAGGAACTTCAACAACTATGCTGAAGATCAAGAAGACTCTGTACTCATCATGAACATGACATCCAAGCAAGGTAAAGATGATGAGCATCTCTTCTACATTGATTCAAGTTGTTCCAATCATGTGGCATGAAATGTAGCTCTATTATCTGATTTTGAAGAACCCAAGGGGAAGCATGAAGCACAAACAGGTGATGACACTAAACACTCAGTCAAGAAAATTGGAAATTTCGAAATATCTGATGGTAGTATGAACCTTTTGAGCAAAGTTCTGTATGTGCCTACTATAAAAAATAACCTAATTAGTGTTGCGTAGATTGTAGAGAAAGGTCTACAAGTCAGGTTCACTAAGCATGGATCATATGTGGAAGACCCCTAACAAGGCTTCAAAAGGATTGCCAAAGGTGAGAAGTCAAGTAGATTGTTTACATTTGAAATCGAAGACACAAGGAACATAGCACTATTAACTTATAGAGATCAAACCTTATCTGAGTTGGAAATATGGCACAAAAGGCTAGGGCACATAGGAGAAAGAACTCTAAAAGAAATTTGTGGGGACCAAAGTGTGCTTGGCATTCCCAATGTGACCAAACAACACATGATATAAAAATGTGGAGCTTGCCAATTTGGCAAGGCTCATAGGCAACCATTCAACAAGAAATGATGCATCCATGAATACTATTTAGAGCTTGTACACACTGATGTGTGGGGTGCGAGCAAAGATCCATCCATTTCAGGTTCAAGGTACTATGTGTCATTTATTAATGATTACAATAGGTGGACAATCCTCTATTTCATGAAGCATAAGGATGAGGTTTTTACATATTTCAAGAAGTATTTCGCACTAGTTGAAAAGCAAACATGAAGGAGCTTGAAGAGAATCAGGTCTGATGGAGGTGGTGAGTACTTTTCACATGAGTTTGATATATTTCTATAGGATAGAGGCATAAAAACGGAAGTAACAACCAGGTATACTTCTGAATTGAATCGAGTGGCAGAGAGAAGGAACATATTAATTGTTGAAGCAGCTAGGTCTATTTCAAATGAGAAAAAAATATCTAATTATTTATGGGCAAAGGCTGTTTCCACAACCACCTACTTGGTGAATAGGCTTCCATCCAAATCAATGGATGGTATGAGACCATATGAAGCATGGAATGGTAGGACATTGGATCATTGCAAAATATTTGGGTGCATTGCCTATGCACACATCCCATCACAAATCAGAGGGAAACTTGACCTTGAGGCTGAGAAATATATATTTATTGGGTATGATCAGAATCAAAAGGGATATAGACTATACAATCCCACTAACAAGGCATTCGTAGTTATTAGGGATGTAGTATTTGGTGAGAATAATTCATGGTTTGAAGATGATTTCAGGAAAGTCAAGTTACCATATGATTTGGAAAATGATTTTCTAACTCTCACTCTGTTTGAAGACATGGATGGATACCTCAAGGAAGTGAGGTGGTACTACTAAAACTTGCTTTGTACTATCCCTGATACACTTCAGAGTTATAAAGTAGGCCCTTTTAGCTTGCAAATGACACCAAGAAGGCACCTATGTACTTTGAAGTTGATGCTTGAAAAAATTAATCCAAAATAGACTAGTTCAAAAATAGCTAGTGTTGAAAAGCTTGCTATTTTAGTCCATACACCTGTTGGCTTTTTTACTTTGAGCTCATAGTATAGTAGCAATTGACAAAATTCCTTATGAGGGAATTCAATTAGCTTAAATAGCTAATGATTGCAAGTGGAATCATTTAAAATGATCAACTATGCTATGAGAAATAACTTTAGCAAATTAGATCTTACCCCCCAACTTTTTAGGGAACAACCAGCAGATGACAGTGAGCACTTGGAAGATGATTTCTCCGAGATTCCTAAACTAAATTCCTTGAAAGTTTGATAACATAAAGTAGACTTAAATCTGGTTCCAAGAAGACAAAGATTATGTAAAATGGTTGAGTATTTACTGAGATATGACCAGAAGAAGTTGACTACTTAGAGTACTCATAGCAGAGAAGTAAACAAAGATGTTCAATGAGCTATATGTATTATAGAACATGATTGTACAAAGTCATTGGCATTGTAATGATGCTCAATGATGATGAAATGACTGAGCTATGGTGTGAGCTACTCAAGCTCTACAAATGATCAAGGAATGAGCTATGAAATGAGGCACACTACCCCGCGAGATTTTACAAGGTCTTTTATAAGTATTTCTTGTGAGTTTGAATTTTGAATTCAAAATTGGCTATAATAAAAAAGTAACTCCCACTAATTTTGGAGATATTCCTTCGATTTGGAGTCATAGCTAATATTCTTCCTAGCTCCACTAGATATAAGCTTTTACAAGATTCTCCAACGAATTAATCTTTTGCAATTGTAAATGAACAAGTAGTTACAAGGTATAGTTCACATGA
Organism: Ceratopteris richardii; assembly: GCA_020310875.1. Taxonomy (NCBI): domain Eukaryota; kingdom Viridiplantae; phylum Streptophyta; class Polypodiopsida; order Polypodiales; family Pteridaceae; genus Ceratopteris; species Ceratopteris richardii. Next base: position 89,451,589 of record CM035431.1, on the reverse strand, counting down.
ATCATCAAGTCCTAGTTCCATTCATTGTCTTCCATGCTAAGCCAAATGTGTAGGCTTGATCATTTGCACCAACATATCCCCCTTGATCAAGCCAAACATCTTGGCTTGCATTGCTTCATCAATCTTCTTGAATATCTTGTAATCCAATCATGGTTTTAAACCTGCAAAGTTTAGTACCATCAAGTGCTTTGGTTAACAAATCAGCACACTACATTGGAAAGGCAAATAATTACGAGATGATATTAGGACGACCTTTCATGAGGCAACTCCGAGTAGTGCAAGATTGGGGACGAGACTCATTATACCTTCAACATCAAGGAAACATTACGAAGATAAACTAGCATACCTTTGCATACCGAGATGTACCTCCACTACAATGGAACCCCATACATAAGGAAGAAGATGATTTGTCTATCCATAGTCCTGGATCAAGTGATCAATCATGGATGCATGAGGATGCCCAATTATGGATGTGTAAGGAAGCAAAGGAGGAGGATAAAAAACTTTATGGCCCATAGGACATCAAAATTATCGGCCCATAGAGGACCCAATGTACATGCCTCAAGTTTTCCTTGATGAAGCATTCGAACCGCATGGTTGGATGGAGATCCTAGCAACCTTAGATGTATGTGTAAATGAAGAAGTATTGACCATGAATGAATGTGTGGACTGGCTACGATGTAAATTTGTACATGGTAGTCCTGCAGGAGGTAGAAGTAGAAGAAAGATTAGAAACAGAATGGAAAGAAGAATACGAGAGCATAGAAATGGAACCAGAATTTGATTCGGAGGATCATTATCTAGAAGCCATTCAAGCTGAAGAGAAGTACTGAACAACCAAAGTATTAGCAATAGAAGCAGCCCCTACAATACCAAATCAGGAGGAAAATGTAAGTAAGACTGAACCAACCCCTGATCTTTTTGAAGTACCAGAACACTTCAAAAGATATGAAGTAGAAGAAAAAAAAATAGCCATTCAGATTCCTAAGAGAGAGGCAAGAGAAGGAGAGGTGTATGACAACAAGGAACAAACGAAAAAAATCATAGTAACCGTAGAAGATGGAGAAGAAAGATGTACATACATAAGAAAGGATGTGTCAACGGAGAACGAAGAAGAATTTATACGATTGATCCGAGAATATCGAGATGTATCTGCTTGGTAAGGATCTGAAGGGTGTGGAACCCTCCATTTGTTCTCATAGAATACCAATGACATCGGAGGCAAAACCATCAAAACAACGCCCTTATATGTATAACGAGGTTTATGCCGCAAAAATAAAAGAAGAGATAGACAAGCTATTAGCGGTTGGATTCATTTATGAAATAGAACATATTGAATGGGTGTCATCATTAGTTATTGTACCCAAAAAGAACGAAAAACTAAGAGTTTGCATTAATCTGAAGAAAGTCAACGCAGCCACAATCCGTGATAGTTACCCATTACCCATCATCGACCATCTATTGGAAATAGTGGCAGGAAAAGAAGTCTACAGCTTCTTAGATGGATTCTCTGGATACAACCATGTAGCTATTGCTACTGAGGACCAACATAAGACCACATTCGCGACTGAATGGGGAGTCTATGCTTTCAGAGTAATGCCTTTTGGACTCACTAACGCCCTTGCTACTTTCTAGAGGTTGATCTGTCATGTTTTCAAAGAATTTCTAAAGAAGAGTATGGAAGTATATGTAGATGACCTATGTACATACTCACACCTGTGACAAGAACATATTCTGGAATTGCGAAAAATATTTGATAAATGTCGACAATATAGAGTCTGCCTAAATCCTGAGAAGTGGGTTTTCATGGTAAGACAAGGGAAGATCTTAGGACACATCGTGTCTAAGAACGGAATATCTACAGATGAAGACAAGATCAAGGTAATTCTAGAACTTCCTAGACCAAAGAATGCAAAAGCAGTGCAAGCATTTATGGGTCATTGTGGATACTACCGTCGATTTATCCACATGTACGCTATAATTGCCAAACCCTTGTATGGATTGTTGACTCAATTCACATGGAATGACGGATGCGAGAAGGCATTTAATGAGCTAAAGAAGCAGCTTAGCATGGCTCCAATTTTGAAAACACCCAATTGGAACAAGCCTTTTCATATTCATGTGGACGCTTCCAATTATGCAATAGGATGCATCTTAGCTCAGCCCACAGACGAAGGAAAATTGGACCATCCAATTGCCTATGCAAGTAGACAACTGAATCAAGCCAAAAGAAACTATACAACTATGGAGCGAGAGGGACTAGGAATGGTGTACGTTGTAAAGAAATTCAGACACTACCTGTTAGCCAATAAGTTCAAGTTCTTCATAGATCATCAAGCCTTATTGTACTTAGTCAATAAGTCTTGCAACATGGGAAGACTTGTGAGATGGTTTCTATTATTAATGGAGTTTGATTTTGAGGTAATTGTGAAAAAAGGGAATACCCACGTAAGAACAGACCATCTCTCTAGGTTAACACATGGAGAACCACCAAGCGAAGTACCAGACGATTTTCTAGACACTTATTTGTTCAATTTGGAAGTATGTCCGAAGTGGGCAGAAAAGCTGATTCTAATACTCACTCATGGACCACAACACTCTATTAATAAGGAGAGTAAAAAGGCAATCCTACAATTGCGTAACTTTCACATGATAGCAGGAAGTGTGTATCATAAAGAATCCAACTTACACATGCTCAAACACCAATCTTCTCACTTAAACATTCTTAATGGGTTGTTTATGCATCTTAGAATCATTGAAAATGACATCACTACTTTTGATCACGGACCATGTTTTAGGATCCCATAAGTGATATCCAAATTATCCTTCTCGACCATATCCAAGAAAAATGCATTTCTTTTACTTATGGTCCAGTGCTTGTCTAAGATTCTTGGGTATATGAACATATTCTTGACACCCAAAACTTGAATATGATCATAATATGGTGGCTTCCCTGTCCATAACTCTTATGCCACTTTCAGACCTTTGGCAGTACTAGGTGAAAGGTTAAATATGGGAACTATAGTCAGTACTACTTTTGTCCAAAAGCATTGTGAAAGGTTTGCATGATGCATCATAGAAACTACTCTATCCTGAATAGTTATATTCATCCTTTCAGCTACACCATTCTGTACTAGGATATAAGGAGCTGTAAACTCTCTACAAATTCCTCTAGACTTAAAAAAAGGCTTAATTCATGTGAGGTAAACTCACCCCTATTATTTGAATATAAAGTCTTAAGCTTAGTTCCTTTTTTAGTCTCAACTAAAGCAAGAAATTTTCTAAAAGTAGGGAATACCTCATCCTTCAATCTGATAGGATATACAAAGACTTTTCTAGTAGCATCATCTATGAAAGTGACAAAGTAAAGAGAACCACCTAATGATCTTGTGGGCATAGGACTACACACATCTATATGAATGAGATGAAGAGCTTTGATGTGCAGAACAAGAGGAGCAAGGAGGAGATGGAGGGAGAGAGAGAGGAGAGGAGAGACCCACACAGATGCATGGGAGCCTCGAAACCCACATAATGATCTCTCTTGAGGCAATGCTCTATACATGATGTATATATATGAATATAGGGGTAAGGTTGACCCTTACATCCCCAACAATCTCCCACTTAAGGTTCAATGTGACCATAAGTGGTAAAATATACAAAGAATGATGTAGCATACACACATATACATGTTTTAGGTCTAGGTAATTAGGATTAGGGTTTTAGGCTTTTTACACATGCATACACACATAATACATATATGTATATTCATGTATAGACACATGCATACACACATGTACATGTTTTAGGTTTAGGTATTTAGGATTAGGGTTTTTTAGGTTGTTTACACATGCATACATACATATGCACATATACACACATAATACATATACACATGCATACACACATATACTTGTTTTAGGTCTAGGTCATTAGGATTAGGGTTTTTATGCATGCATACACATATATACACATATAATACATATACACATATACATGTATATACACATGCATACACACATATACATGTTTTAGATCTAGGTCTTTAGGATTATGCTTTTAAGTTTTTTACATATATATAATCAAATATATAAAAAATAGGGTTTTAGATTTTTTTAATTAAATTAAACATATATAAGAAAAAAATTAAGAAAAAAATTATGATTTTAGTATAGATAAATAAGTATGAAAAGATTTAGTATTTTAAATATATAAATTAAATATATGCAATTAAATATATAAAAATAGGATTTTAGGGCTTTTTAGTAAATTAAATATATATAGTTAAATATATGGAAAATAGAGTTTTAGGTTTAATATTAACATATATTATCATATATTTATAAAAATTAGGAAAAAAGTACAATATATAATCAAATATATAAAAAAAATGGGATTAGCATTTTTAGGCTTTTTACACATGCATACTCACATATACAGATATACACACATAATAAATATACACATACACATACATACACATATATACATTCTTTAGGTCTAGGTCTTTAGGATTAGGCTTTTAGGTTTTTTACATACATACAATCAAAATAAATATATATATAATTAAATATATAAAAAATAGGTCTTTAGGATTTTTAGGCTTTTTACATATATATAATCAAATATATAAAAAATAGGGTTCTAGGGCTTTTAATTAAATTAAATATATATAAGAAAAAAATTAAGAAAAAGAAAAGAGCTAGTGTTTTAAATATATAAATTAAATATATATAATTAAATATATAAAAATAGGTTTTTAGAGTTTTTTATTAAATTAAAAATATATAGTTAAATATATAAAATTTAGAGTTTTAGGTTAAATATTAACATATATATAATCATATATATACACATGCATACACACATATACATGTTTTAGGCCTAGGTCTTTAGGATTAGGGTTTTTGGGTTTAATAAGAAAAATTAGGTTTTTAGAATTAAATTTTCTAACATGTTCACATGGTATCAGATGGCATCTTTGGATCAGGAGGAGACAATGACATGTCCTTGCACTCAGTGCAAGTATCAAATTTATCAAAAACCGTGGATTTGTATTGCACATGTTAGAGAATATGGATCCTTTGATAAAAATTGACTACAAAACCTATGCTACCATTTGCATGGTCCCCCTGGTGAGCAGGTGGACCCAAACGACATTGCACCGGTAACCTCTCATGGATAGAAGAGAATAAAGAGGGAGGTAGAAGTGCAAGGTACTAGTAGCCTTACACAAAATGAACACATGGAAGAAATGCTCAAAGCTTTTTATGAGATGGACGAAGATTACAATGGTGAAGAAGATGTCGTGGGTTCCATGGACACGGTAGAATTTCCACGATCAAAAGCTGACAAGGAATATGAGAACATGTGAAGACTAGCCCACTTACCATTGTACTCTAGGGCAAAGATATCTATACTATGTGCGTCACTCGCAATGCTCAACCATCAATCCATTTATGGATGGTTAGATAGTAGTGTCTCTAAATTGTTCAACTAAGTGGATTTTAAATAAACTAATATCATTCTAATTGCTTATTGCAAGCTTCTTAAAGATCAGTTTCTGCCAGATGGCAATGACATGCCTCCAACACATGGAGATGCAAAAAAAACTTTTGCAATCCATTGGAAGGGACTACACCAAGATTCATACTTGTCCGAATAATTGCATTCTCTTTCCGAATAAGTGTGGAGCGAACAGGTTTAGAGAAGACCTTGTGGGTGAAGCAGTCTCAGCAAAGGTTCTTCGCCACTTTCCTATCATTCCAAGACTCTTGATCGATATCGACAACAGCGAGATGCAGCGGCCACACGTCTAGATACGGTCAGACCATCACATTTGGGTAGTGGCGGATATGACACTATGCATCACGACTTTGATCATTTTGATTATTGAATTTGTTTGTGTTAAGCACGTCATGCATGTATGTTCATCTAATTTTGCATATTTGTTGCAGGAGTTGGCAGTGGGTTGTCCTCCGACATGAACCAAGGAGGCCTATGGATATCGTCATGGATTGGTTGCACTGTTGGAGGACTTGGAAAGATGCGGTGCGATCGTTTCATGGGAGCATCTATGATGAGGTGAGCTTATAAACTTGGTTTGGTGTTTTTATTTATTGTTTGTAAATATCATGTCAATTTGTCTCATTTCATGAATGTTCTTTATTGCAGGACTGCAGATATAGATGTTTTGATCCCTCTAGGCATATGTCTGGCAATGGTGTGCCACAATTTTGTATTTGGCTCATATATGGCACTGGTGTGCTAGAATTTTGTATTTGGTTCCTATATGGCAGTGCTTTGCCACATTTTTTATTTGGCTCATATGTGGCAGTGGTTTTCCATACTTTTGTACATGCTTCATTTATGGAATATATATATCTTTTGTACATGGTTCATGGTTCTTTATGCTCATCTCTTTTGTGTTCGACAGTGTCTTGCTTTATCAAATCATGTTTTGGTTGCCACTAGAGTACATGTCATATAAACTCAGTTTTTTGTGGGCAGAGTGTATTGTCTTTTGCTACACAGAAGCATGGTAATGTTGCTGTAGTAAGAGACAACACACTCTGCCAAAAAAAAATTTGTTGATATGGTCACTAGTATAGGCACGGGTATGAGTGTTGATATGCCTAGCTGCATACCAATGCGCATACCGGTGCTTATGCCCAGGGGATTACCAATGCATATACTGACACTTATACTTATGCATATATCGGTGCCTATATTGGTGCTTATACTAGCAGTTTTGTATCGATGTGTATGTTGAAGCTTACACCGATGTCGGGGCAGAATGGCACCCATGCATTTGCCCTGGTAGAAGCCTCGGTATACCCTTGATATGAAGTAGTGCATAATGAATGCATCTTGGTTAGTCATGATGTTTGTTTTTATGGAAGATGCAATTCAGCCATTACTTTCATGTGCTAAGGAGACATCAGTTAGCTCCAAAGATGTGTATGACACTTTGCTTCCTCTTTTTACAAGTGGACAGTCAAGTGTTGGTCCAAATGAGTCAATTTCTAAGATTTCATAGGTTTCACGTGATGATGCAGATCATTCCATTTCTAATGCAAATTTACATGATGCACTTGTTGATGACAGGGCTGATATAGAGGAGGCAAAAACTATGCCTAAATGACCGGTGCAGACTTTGCAAGATAGAAAATTGGATACACCTTTGTCATATTGTACTCGTTCAAGCTCTCATAGTGCTTCTTTTGCATCATTTTTCTATGCTATGGCTACCTCTAGTCTTTGTGATGAGAATGAGCATGTTTCTTTTGATGAACAAAATTTAGAAAATTGGACGGCTATTATGCAATCAAAATATGATGCTAATATGAAGAATGATACCTGGTCTTTATGTGATTTTCCTCCTCACAAAAAGGGCATTGGCACTAAATGGAAACACATGTTGAAATGTAAAATTGATGGAACAATTGAAAGGTATAATGCTAGGCTTGTTGCAAAAGGTTATGCCTAAGAGAGAGGCATTGATTTTGATGAGACCTTTGCACCCACATATTCAATGACCACTGTTCGTGGCATTTGTGCACTTGCAACCCATCATGGTTGGAATGTACATAAGTTGGACATTAAAACTGCATTTTTGAATGAGGGCTTACATGAAGAAGTGTACGTATTTTAGCCCTTTGGTTTTGTGTAGAAAGGGCATGAAAACAAAGTGTGCAAGTTGAAAAAGACATTATATGGTTTGAAGCAAGCACCATGTGCTTGGTATGAAAAGATACATGCCTATTTGATGAGACATTACGATGACATACACAGAGAGATGAGTCTCTTTTCCTCCCAACCATATGCCTCTATATATATCTATCTCCAAGGGACTACCCACTATAGCAGGTGAATAACCATATAAGTGTCGGCCATGTAATTACATGTGTGCCAAGTGTCCTTGTTAACTCGAGTTAGTTCAAGTGGATGCTTCTAGAAAGCTCCATGACACCATGAATTGGAACAAGGTTCCACTAATATGGGACATTGGAAACAACTTCCCTTTGAGCACTATTCATCTATGGCCAAGGAGAAAAGGACTCATCATTCATGGAAGCATGTCTAAGTAGATCAGAGGAGAGCTCTTAGTAGATATCTCCTTAGGATTGGGAGTTATCGGTCATAATTTAGGGAAGATTTATTCTTCCAATAGTATGTGATGGGTGCCTTTATCTCCATTGACATCACATACTCACTTGATAGTTTTCAAGAAGGATGATTCCATTAGTTTGGATGGATCATATAGATCCATGCACAAAGGATGGTTGGTAGGGAAAGTTTCTTTAGTATGCTGTCCATTTTAGTAGAGGGCTTTGATCCTTAGAAGGAATTTATTTTCTCCACTCTTCACTACATACACCATTATTTATGGGAGATTAGTTCTCCAGCTTCATAGGAATGTATGTAAATGAGGGAATATGCATTAGTTTATGGAAGAGACGAGAAAACAAATTCATAAATCTTGCTTTTAAGGGAAGGAGAAAGTGGGATTTTTCTTAGAGATCAAGGAGAGCTCTCACTTATCTCACATTAACTCTTGTTCTTTGAAAGGGAAAATGTTGGAGTTCAAGGTCTACGGAAGCACGCCAACATCACAAGGAAGAAGAAAAAGCTTGGAGCACAACACACAATATTGAATGTATTACCACTAGAATGTACAAAGATAAGTAACTCTTTAGGGCAATAGGCGTATATATAAGCCGGAAGAAAGAAACCTCCTAAAGAGGTAAAAAAGTGCCCCAACGGTCCTAGTGTGTTCACACACATCACTACCTAAATATATCAACAAATCCCCCCTGGGAGTGATGCGGTGAACAAGGAGCTGACACTCATGTATAAGGAAGTTTCAAGCTATGTGGAATCAATCCACAAAATGAAGTCAGCCCAAAGCTTTGTGGAAAGCTTCAAACTTCTCCTTAGGAAGAGCCTTCATGATAAGGTCTGCAATCTTCTCCTGCGTGGGCACATATGCCAAGCTGATCTCTCCAACATAGAACCTCTCCCTGACATAATGATAATGCACCTAAATGTGTTTAGTGCGAGCATGGAATGCATGGTTTCTTGCAACTGGCAATACACTCTGACTCTCAATGAAGATGGTGGTGGCAGGACTGACCAACACCCAAATCAGCCATAAGGCATATGAGCCACACACACTCAACAATCGCTGTGAAAGCTGCCCTATACTCAGCCTCACAACTGGAAGTGGCCACAGTAGGCTGCTTGTTGCTCAACCAAGATATACATGAGCTATCAAACATGAAGCAAAAGGCACTAGTGGGCACATGAGTGTCATAGCAACCAGTCCAATCAGAGTTAGAAAAAACATGCAAATCTGGCGGTAGTGATCCCCCCTTGGGATAAAACAATCCAAGTAGTCGGGTACAACTCAAGTAGTGAAAGATGCGCTTAACCGCCTGCCAATGCTTGACACCTATGCAATGCATAAACCTACTCATCTATGAGATAGCAAACTCAATATCTGGCCGAGTAATGCATAAGTAAATCAAGCATCCAATAGCCTGCCAATAGAGAACAACATCAAATGCATCTCTAGCATCATGAAGACTCAATCGTAAACCTTTCTCCATAGGAGTTGCAATAGGTTTACAGTCTTCAAGGCCAAAACGTTGCAATAATGTGTCAATATATTTCATTTGACACAAAGCTATTCTTCCATCAACTTGCATAAACTGAATGCCCAAATAATGATGCAAATTCCCCAAATCTGACATCTCAATTGAGGCATGCAAGTCAGCCTTAAACTCAACAATATGCTTCTCATGAGGACCAATGAGCAACATGTCATCAACATACACAACAATGATCAGAACCACATCATTAGCATGCTTAACATATAAGGTGCTTTCAGTTGGGTTGTTCAAACCCATGTGCAATCAGATAGGCATGTATCTTTTGATACCAAGCACGTGGTGCTTGCTTTAAACCATATAATGCCTTCTTCAATGTGCAAAGTTAGTTTTCATGCCCGTTCTACACAAAGCCATGGGGCTGAAAAACACACACTTCTTCATGAAAGTCGCGAAATTTTAATGTCCAAGTGATGTACATACCAACCATGATGAGTTGCAAGTGCACGCATGCTATGAACAGCAGCCATTTGACAAGTAGGAGCAAAGGTCTCATCAAAACCAATGCCTCTTTCCTAAGCATTACCCTTTGCAACAAGCCTAGCCTTATGCCTATCAACTATTCCATCAAGCTTATGCTTCAACTTGTATACCTACTTAGTGCCAATGGCCTTCTTGCCAGGAGGCAAGTCACACAAAGATCAGGTACCATTCTTCATTATAGCATCATATTCAGATTGCATAGCAACCATCCAATTTTTTAAATTTTGTGCTTCATCAAATGAAACAGGCTCATTTTCATCATGAAGAATAGAGGTAGGCATATGTCACTCTAGCACAATGGTGAGTACCAACGTGAGGAGATACACCTCATAAATGTCAATCCGTGGAGACGTGAGGACCGGTATGAAGACCGTGAGCAAGTGATGGCACAAGTGCGTGAGTGAAAGCACACAAGCATGCACACACATACACACACACGCGCACAAGGTAAGAGTAAAGAGTGGAACAATGGAAAGCTTCGATTACCAAAGAGCTCTCTTACAAAGCTGAAATCTACAACAAGCTAACCTCAAAAATGAGCTCTCCAGCCCTTTTTATAGTTTTTGAGTGGTTTTGGCCCTGTCCAGACCTAGTGTCCGGCCTAGTTAAAAAATAGGTTCCAGGGCTTATTTGGGGGCTCAAACGGAGTCTAAAAATCATGAAAATTGGTAGGATGGTAGTTCTAATACTCCTCAAGCTTGAGGACTCCTCGGCTTGAACAAATTACAAAAATGGAAAATGGTATTTACAATGGTTTTTAGTGATAAAAATCACTATTTTTGTAGGGATTTCTTCTGAAAATTTGACAGGTGCTTCTTGGAGCTCCCTACTTGCTCCTTCTTCTTGTGTGTCCACTTCCTTGATGCACTTCCATTCTTTGTCCTTGATCTTGAGCTTCAACACTCCCCCCCCCCCCTCTTGAGTCTGTCGTCCCTGACAGACCCTTGTTGTAGTGGTTGTTCCATGTAGTACGTTGAGGGGTAGCGTCCTTTGCGTCAACAGGGGCGATCCCTCTTCTCAATGTATCCTGGTCGTTTGTCTGGTTCTTCACTTTGCCACTGTTATCTCTTGCAGTTTGTAGTCCCTTTGTACGTACTTCTGCCTTGTATGCCATCTGGATGGTGCATTTGTGAGTTTTCCAAAACTGCTAGCTGCTCAAAGGAGGTGGTCAATGTTGATTGTGAGCAACTCTCGGTGGTGGATGGCTTCCTTGTTCTTGTTGTTGTCATCTTGATGTCGTCTGGTTCGTCCAAAGATGGATTTTCATAGTTTTCATGCCAAGTACTTGTAACCCGTAATGAATGGTGGGTCAGTGCATTAGTGCATGGGTTGAACAAAATATGTGCCCTGTGCATGGCCTTGTAATGTGGCCCTACATATGCGTACTTGGAAAATGCATGGCAAGAAGTATGGTGCAAGAGCTTGGGTCTTGAGCTAAGTGCTCAAGGGTATGCTGACGAAGAGGTTTCCTAATCTATCATGGTTATAGTGTTGTTGAAACATACACGTCTTACCATGGTGAAGGGTCCGTTGATCTTCATCTCATCGTGTTGTAGTTCCATCATGGTGTTTGACCATCGGCTTGTCCTTTTTGTTGATGGATGTTCTTGCTGAAAGTTCGCTGATGAGCATTTTCAAGCACAATCCTCTTCTTTGCACAATCCCTTTTTTTTTTTTTTTTTTTTTGGAACACGATGGCATCAAACAAGAAGAAAGAGGTTAGTATCAATAACATATTTTGCATGTGAAAATTGTGTCTCATGTGCCTGGGATTTATCAATTGTGTCTATGCACGGCCATGTAATGTGGCCCTATGTTGATGCATACTTTGGAAGTGCATGACCTCAATGGTGCAAAAGACAAGGTTATGCCAAAGGCACATGGTTGCTGCACGTCGAGGCTTTTGATGTTACTCGCATAGTTGATGCATTCTTTGTTTGGAGGTGTCGATTGGATCTCGAAATGATGTAATCCTCCTAATGGGAACCCATTTCCGAATAGTATTTGGCCCTGTAGAGATCACCTCAGGCCAGTTCTTCTTTGGATGCTGTCCAAACTTTGGTATCCAGTGTGGTTGGCCCCTTGGTTCTGTGGATGTTGCTTGTGCTTTTGGCTTCCAAACCCATATCCTGGGTGAGTGCCTGCTTATTTTTGTAGAAGGGTTGAGTTTATCTTCTTTTGGTCTTTGTGCTCTGGTCTTACCCTTTGCTTTCCTTGGCTTCTTTGTTGAGGCCTTTTGCATGGTGGGGAGCATAGGCCTTTGTACGTGTAAGAGCTTCTTGGGTACCCTTATCTGTAATCGCCCTTGTTGAGCTGTAGCTAATTTTTTGGGCACCCAAATTTGTACCTGATTGTGGTCGGCCTTCATTGATAGCTTCGGTACCCAAATTTGTTGGAGTCTTCGTGCTTGAGCCTGTCGTGGATGCTTGGTCCTTCTGTTGTCATGGTCGATCTGGTTGGGTGGGAGTCTTTGAGGCAACATCGATGGTTGCACTCCTTTCTTTACCCAGATCTGCTTCATGCCCATAACTTCTTTCTTCTTGAAGGCTCTTTGTCTATTTGATAGACTGGCTATCTTGCACTGTTTTGTTTGCTTCTTAGGTGGGACTAATGTGGATGCTTTACTCTTTGAAAAAGAAGAAGGTTCTTCTTGCCTTTGCGACTGTCCTTCCATGATTGTGCCCGTCTGGATCATAGGTCCTGTGACATTTACAACATCTTGTTCGAGAAGATTAGCCTTAGAGGAAAGAAGAGAGCGTGTGGTGTCTTGGTCAGTGGCCATGCAATTCTCCAATTCTAATGTAATGCATTGTTCATGTGCCCAAACATGAAGAAGTTGACTTCTTAGGTTCAAGTTGACAGCATGGTCGTAAATCCAATCTTGACCCAAGACAAGTGGCTCTGTGAGGTCCTCATCATGACACACTAGCATTTTGACTTTTATTGGAACATCTTGAAGGTAGATGGGAAGTTCCACCTCTCCCAAACAAGAGGTTTCCACACCTCCCAACCCTATGAGATAGGCTTCTATGGGCTTGATGTCCAATTGCAGGTCTTGGCAGTATGAAAGTCGAACTGCACTAGTTGCTGCACCTGAATCAACTAATGCTCTCACAGTCTTTACACTCTTTCCGCGTCCTACCTCTATAGTCACAAAGGGCCGTCGATCAATTATTTGAGAAGTAGTTATGCCCGATTTTTGGCACATGTCCATGTGATATTTTGGAGCTTTTGTGTTGACATCTAGGCCTAGCCGCCATAGCTTATTTCTTCTGATGCGCTCTCTCGCCTCTGCTTGTGCTTCTTCTCTAACCCTTAACTCCTCTTCTTTTCGCTTCTTAGCAGTGTTGAGTCTCATGAGCATTTCCTCTGTAAGAGGTTCTTGATATAACTTGACTCGGCATCCACTAATATAGTTTGGTAGGATATCACCTTCTAAAGTGGCCAATTGAACTGCACCGCTAGTGGAGAGTCTATTAATGATCATGGGTCCATATCCTCGTTTCTCCAATTTGCGGGCATGTTGCTTTAGCGTATAAACCAGCACTAGATCTCCTTCCTTCAATCCTTTATCCTTTACATGGGCATCAAAGTATGCCTTTTGCCTTTTCTTTGCAGCATAAATGCCTGCTGCTGCCCGTAGCCTCGTCTCACCTAAGCGTTCCAGATCAAAGATCCTGGAGGACAATTCATGTCCATTCCACTCATGCTCTTTTGCTACTTTCAAGGCTGGGATTAGGAAGTCCAATGGTAGCACGACATTCTGTCCAAAGACCATCTGAAATGGGGTAGCATTGAGTACCGTTTTGTAGGCCACTCGGTATGCCCAAACAGCATGACGAAGTTGTTTGTCCCAATCAGAGCGTTTATTATTTACAAGTTTCGTCAATACGTTACATAGGATCTTATTCGTGCTCTCAGCTTGTCCGTTAGCTTGTGGGTGATAAGGGGCAGACTTCTTATGTATCACCATGAATTCTTGAAGGAGATTTTCAATGACCTCATTCAAGAAGTGCGTGCCTCTATCACTAACCAACTCTATTGGTAACCCATATCTAGTGAACACATTTTCGAATAAGAACTTAGCCGTTGTTTGAGCATCATTCTTTGTTGTGGCTTTTACTTCCACCCACTTTGTAAGGTAATCTGTGGCTACAATATTGTATTCTGCATGGGAGTTTCTAGCTGGGGGGTTGATGGGACCTACAAAGTCTATACCCCACTTAGAAAATGCACGTCCTCCCATCATTGGCCTTAAAGGCATCTCGTCTTTTCTTATCGGATATTGGGCACGTTGGCATGTGTCACATTTCTTCACATAAGTATGTGCATCCATATGAAGAGTGGGCCACCAAAGTCCTGAGAATAAAATGGTCTTAATTACTCTGTCAGGCCCAAAGTGTCCACCTGTGGCACCGTTGTGTGCAATTTCTAAGACTTTCAAATAGTCTGATTCATGAACGCACAGTCTTAGATAACCATCTTTGCCTCTCCGATATAGGTTGTCTCCTACTAAGGCATAGTCTTGAGCCTCTTGCTCCATGCTCCGTTTTCTTGCAAGACTAGCCTGATTGGGTAATGTTCCCGATCTCATGAACTCAACCAATGGAGCACTCCAATCTGGGATTAATGACACATGATAAAGAGTGGCATGCTCCACTGGGGGTCTCTTCTGGCACACTGGACAATTCTGGATCCACTCCTGTATTTCTTTGTCCATGCTAGGCCAATACACTCCTAAACGTCTTAGATTCTGCAATGTTCATTGTTTAGAGTAGTGATTTCCTAGCAATCCTTCATGGGCTTGTTGCAACCAACTAGTATGTTCGTCGTCCTCAACACAACAAGCTAATACGCCCTTGGTATCTTGCTTGTACATACTTCCGGCCAATATTTGATACTTCTGTGATCTTACAATTTCTTCTTTGCTTGTTTTCACATTTTTATTTGCAGGCCCAAAGGTTAGGACTGGTACCAACTTATTTGCCCATTTGGGAACAACTTCTAAATTGAACAGATAAGCATCGGGCAATTCATCAGACACTCCTTGCGGTGGCTCTCCTGAAGTGATACGAGAAAGATGGTCTGCCCTAAGATGGGTTCTACCTTTCCTGACAACAACTTCAAAGTCGTATTCCATTAGTAAGAGGAACCATCTCACCAAGCGGCCTGTATTGCAAGGTTTATTGACCAAATATAGTAAAGCTTGATGATCAGTGAAAAACTTGAACTTATTGGCCGATAAATAGTGTCTAAACTTTTTCACAGCGTATACCATGCCTAAGCCTTCTCTCTCCGTTGTGGTATAATTTCGTTCAGCTGCATTTAATTGCCTACTAGCATATGCTATCGGCAAATCTAGGTTTCCTTCACCTGTGGGTTGTGCTAGCACACATCCTATTGCATGATTGGAGGCATCTACATGGACATGAAAGGGTTTGCTCCAATCCGGAGTAGTCAATATTGGTGCTGTGCACAAACGTCTTTTCAGCTCGTTGAAGGAATTCTCGCATTCCTCGTTCCACTCAAAATTTGTTAGCAACCCATAAAGAGGTTTAGCTATGATGGCATACATGTGGATAAACCTACGGTAATATCCACAATGGCCCATAAAGGCTTGTACCTCTTTAATATTCCTTGGCCTGGGCAGCTCTGCTATTGCTCTTACTTTGTCCTCATCTGTTGAAATTCCATTCTTAGAAACAATGTGACCTAAGATTTTACCTTGTCGTACCATGAACACACACTTCTCTGGGTTCAGACACACTCGATAATCTCTACACTTGTTGAAGATTTGTCTGAGCTTAGGGATGTGGTAACTTCTTTCTTGGGAATGAGCGCATAAATCATCCACATATACTTCTAAGCTCCTTCGCAAGAACTCTTTGAAGACATGACACATGAGCCTTTGGAATGTTGCAGGTGCGTTGGTGAGCCCAAATGGCATCACACGAAATGCAAAGATTCCCCATTCTGTGGCAAAGGCCGTTTTGTGTTGATCTTCGGGGGCAATGGCTACTTGGTTGTAACCTGAAAATCCATCAAGGAAGCTATAAACTTCCTTGCCTGCAACACGCTCCAATAGATGTTCGGTGATTGGAAGTGGATAACTATCTCTGATCGTAGCGGCATTAACTTTCTTAAGGTTAATGCACACTCGCAATTTCCCATTCTTCTTGGGCACCACTACAATGGGGGACACCCATTCAGTGTGCTCAATCTCATAGATGAATCCAGCTTCAATCAGCCTGTCAATTTCCTCCTTTATTTTGGCTGCATAATTGTCATTATATGTGTAGGGCTTTTGTTTGGTGGGCTTGGCATCAGAGGTCATCGGAATAGTATGAGAGCAAATCTTTGGATCTACTCCTTTCAAGTCTCTATAGTGCCATGCGAACACATCCCTATATTCCCTTAATAGAGCTACAAGCTCTGCTTCTTCTTTTGCACTTAGGTCATCTCCTATGTACGTACATCGTTCTTCGTTCCCTTCAATGGTCACTACAATTTTTTTGGTCTTTTCTTTATTGTCATATGCTTCTCCTATAATGGCCTCTCTCTTAGGCATCCGTACCAAAATTTTTCGGTCTTCCACTTCATATTTCTTGAAATTTTCTGGTACTTCAAATAATGATTCTTCCTCTGCTTGTTTCACTGCTTTTCTTTTCTTTTTCTTTTGACCTCCTTCACTTTCTTCCTTTGAATTTATCATTTTAATACTTGTGAGGGGTTCTTCTTCTTTTTGGGTTAACACTCCTATGTCTTCTAAATAGTGTTCCTCCGAGTCAAAGTAAGTATCCATCACAATGGATTCTAGATCATCGTCATTCTCTTCTTCTTCTATGAACTCATTAGGATCACACTCTTCCAACAGGGGTTGACACATGAACACTGAAATATCATAACCCTCCTCATCACAATGAGGTGTCCATTGTTCTTCATTGACTGCAATGTCCATGGTAGCTAAGATTTCTGCCCAACCATGAGGCTCAAATTCCTCATCTGGAAATATCATCGGTGTATAGGCTGGGTCTTTTATTGGTCTATCTCCTGGGGGAGTTCCTTCTTCTCTCGCTTTTAGGCGCTTTTCCTCTTCCTCTGCGACCTTGCACATCCACAAGTGAGTATCTTCATGCAGCCATGATGGATCAGGTGAACTTCTAGAATGCACGGAGATAGAATCTTCTTTCGCTTTGTGGATAGGATTCCACTGTAGGGGTGGTACATCTCTGAAGGTGTAATCCTTCAAATTGACCTTGGTGGTGACCCCTAAGTGCTGTAAGTACAAGGAGTTGGTTCCCCAATCCTGTACTATTTGCAATTGTCGTAGGAAGGGTCTTCCTAGGATCATCTCGTAGACATTATTTTTCTCAAAGTCACATATAGCAAATGTATGTTCAAACTCTACACCACAAGTGGTTAGAGTTATCCCTTCAAGCAATCCCAGAGGTCTTTCAAAATGACCATCTGCCATTTGAAGTTTCATTCTCGTTGGTCTTAATGTGGGTTTGCCCCATCGCTTCCACAAGGAGGTGGTCGCAATAGCAACACCAGCACCTGAATCTACGATTGCTTTGGTTGTGTAACCTTGATAGGTGATCGGAAGATAAGTGTTACCTTCTTCACCTTCGCTCATGTCTCCTATCTTGTCGAGAGGTATCTCTGGAACTTTTTGCTTAGAGCCTACTTTTGGCATATTGGATTCAAGTTCTGGAACTTGATCCTTCACATGATTCCATAGCTCCGGTTTTGCCTTGAGCAGCTCCTCTACAGTGAGATGACATTGAACGTTAGTGTTCTTCACAACATCAGTGTTTCTTGGAATCACTGAGTCTTCATTTCTTACCAATATTGTGGGAGCTCTGATATGGAGAGATTCAGATTCCCATGGGCCTGTGAAATGAGGAAACTCTTGTAAAGAATTAGATTCAAAATCTAATCTTTCATCTTCTTGTTGCTCTGCTTGGTCTCCATAGATAGACGGAATGTCTTGGGGAAATTGATCATGAAGATCATCAATCTCAGGAATAGGAGGGGAATTACCCTTCTCCTTGGCCCATTTCTCTTCCTGTATTTCCCGCAAGAACTCTTGAGAGTACTGTTGAATTGAAGGAGGTGTTCCAGCATCCGTGGAATTAGGAACATAAGCTCCCATTGGTGGAGAGCTTCCTCTTTCAATAACTGGTTGAGCCTGTGGAGGTAAAGAAACTTGTGGTTTGTTTACCAACTGCTCTAATCTTTCTAGTAAGCCTTGGAAATGCAAATCCGGTTTGACAGAGTTTGTCTGATTGAACTTTTGACTAGTCTCAAGTATATCTTGAGCTTGTTCTACCATTTTCATGCACATTTTCATCCGTTCAATCTCTAAATCGGCTCTCGGGTAACTCTTGTCCAAGTTTGCAGTTGTTGGCCCTTCTTGAAGACGAGCCAGGTAGGCCTTGAACATCATGTCCAAGCCTTCTGGGGTTGGATCTGCAAGAACAGACCCTGGTTGTGGGTTATTTACAATGGGTGGTGGGGTGGAATGAGGTGGAGTGGATGGAGCTTCGGTATGTGAGGGGCTTTGAGATGCAATGTCTTCTATTTTTGTTTTGGTATCCCTTAGGCTTTCTTCTAGCTCGGATAGCTTTTTGTTCCACTTGCGATTAGCCTTCTCTCTGGTATCCTTCCATGTTCTTGGTTTCCTCTTACTAGGTTCTCCTGCCTCACTTGACTCCGATTGCTCAGATGGTTTTGCTTGTTGTGCAGCCTGTGCCCTAGTAACTGCCTGTACAGGAGCCACATTATTGCTACTTGAACTTGAATCTGCCACTAAGCCTACCACGTTGATGGGTGTGACCTTGGGTGTACTAGAGGGGTTTCTCGGACACTCTCTAGGAAGATGTTCCTGGCCACACTCAGGACAAAAGCCTTGTATTGTACTGTTTTGCCCTTGTCCCAGAGCTGGTTGGTGGGGGCATTCACGAATGAAATGGTCGCCCTGACATCTAAAGCATGGTCCTCTAGGGGCTTGTGGTCTTACTTGTCTCAATTGGGGCCTAGGATTTGGATTCGTATACATGACATTGGAGTATTCTGGCTCCCAATTTTGTTCCATAGGTGGTGTCTCATATTGACACTGAGAAGTCTCACTTTGCTCAGGTGACTCTATATAATAAGCATGTGGACTATCTTCATGGAAGTAGTCTGAACCATGAGCGTGAGAATCATTTCTTGAGACCAATGGGGTTAGTGGCACCAATGCTCTATTAGGGTTCTCCTCTGCCATCGTATATTTAACTGGGATCACATTGGCAGGAGCTGGCGGTTGGTTTCCTAGGACTGGTTGTGGCCTATATGGTGCCTGATATTGCTGCTGGTATTGAGGTTGATATTGTTGTGGTCTATAATATGGCTGTTGGTACTGATTCTGATACCTACCCTGCTGGTAAGGTTGCTGATAATTTTGTCTAACAACCTGCCTGTTATAGGGACAATCTTGGGTCGTATGATTTGTATACTTCCTTTCAATGGTGCAATACAGAGCGTTAGGGTTTCCTTGAGGTTGAGTCATCATTGGGCAGACATTAGCCATGTGATCTCCTCCACATGTATAACATCGCTTCACTGAAGTGACCCTTGGCATTTGTCTATTTTGAACTCCTAGCTTTTTGGCCACTTGCTCAGCTATCTCATCTATCTCAGTGGAGGTTCTAGAGGTATGACTTGTAGAACTATCAGAGTCCTTATAGAGTTTGGATAGTCCTAACTCCTCACCCAAGTTGTCTTCTATGTCAATGCATATCCGTATACACTCTTCTATGGATCTAGGCTCTTTCAAGTATACATGTGACCTTAATTTTGTGCTCAACAGGCCATCTAAAAACAGTGCCACCTGTTTGGCTGATGTGGTACAGGGCATCTTTCCAAGTACTGTCTAAACCTTCTTCCTGCAAGTCGCACTGTTTCTTGGGGTGTCTGCTTGAAGCTGTGGATCAAGGATGATGTGTTATGCCTGATACCGCTTTTGGAAAATTCCACAATGAATTCTTCTAGCAGCTGACCTATCTCTCTATAGTTGCGACTGTTTAGAGGTTGAAACCAGGCTAAGGCAGTACCCTTAAGAGTCAAACCAAATGCCTCGAACTGGGTGAATAAGTCTTCAACCTGTTCAGCTCTTAGCACTTGTTTGAACTCCGCCACATGATCATAAGGATCTCCAAATCCATCAAAGTAGTTCTTCATTGTCTTAACCACTTGAGAGGGTCTAAGGGTTCTTGAGTGTTCTTGTGGTCTAGGCAATGGGAAATCATGATCATCTCTTTGATGCCTATGAACTCTATGTCTCTCCCTTTCAAGTCTTTCCGTTCCATATCCTGATCTGTCTCTGCCTACAGTGTCTACAAAGCTTACCTCCGGTCTCTCTCTAGTTCTTTCCCTCTGGGTTTCATGAGCCTTGGATGATCCGGCTCCCTGGAGGCCCTGGGAAACATTAGATCTTGGTGGAGGGAAAATTGATTCACCTTGCCAAGTGTAAGCATGTCTGTCATGATCTGATACCAAGAATAATTTTTGAGATGTGTGATCTAGATAGACAACTTTCCCTGGTGTCTCTGGATCCTTGAATTCATAGATGATGACTACTGGGCTGGGTTGATCTGGCCTAAATCTCCAAAAAGCTTCCTCCGTTTCTCTATTCACGAATAGTTCTATGCTTTTATTATCTTGAGGAATCCATTCTGGAGTGAGCACTCTGGTTAAGACTGACTTACCTCTAGGGGTCTTGGGTTCTCCTCCTAGGTCTCCTTGCTCTAGGTCTCCTATCTCATTCTCAGGAATGATATTTCCAAACTCATCTGTCCTATCTGGTAAGTTGGTAACCACATACATTGTTCCTTCCTTATCAATGTAAGCACCCTCTTCAAACTTGACCACTGGGTGTTCAAGTCCAAAGGGTTGGTCAGGATTCTTGAGTTGAACCACTGATCGTCTTAGACCATCCTCATAGATGCAAGCACCTAATTGGTTGGTCCTGATATACTCCAATTGGGTCTTATAGGGACCTTCTGGTGTCTGTAAACAGGCAATGCTTGAGCTACGTGTGGGTCTTCCCATGCTAAAAGACATTTCCGAGTCACTGGTTTCTGAACTTCGTGTGTAAGGATAACCACTAAGCTGTTGAGCCCAAGACTTGGCTGTATGGTTGACACTAGCCTCAGATGATCTACTGCTTTGTCTATCCTTGCCTAAGTGTCTGCCAGATCTCAGGTTCATAAGCCTTGGCTTCTAGTCCCAAAGTTCTCTTCTATTGCTCAAAATCCTTTGGAACACCTTGGTTTTCCAGTTTTCCTGAGGGTCAACTTCAAAATACCCTATCTAATAATCTTGGTATTATTTTTACCGTAACCAGTCGATGTTTTGGTTGTACTCCCCACGAGCTTTCCAACAAAACCAAAATCACAGCAAACGGATTTCGTATGAGAAAGTTATGCTAGTTCAGGGTTTTGGGGGTTAAAACAGGGAAACAGGGCCTCTCAGGAAATGCTTCAAATCAGGCGATACACGACATTTGTAGGACACGATACTTGATACTTGAGGAACTCGATACACGATACTTGGTATGTATCGCGATACTTGAAGTAGGCGATACACGATCTTCAACAAGTATCGTGAGCAAACTCCACGATACACGATCTTTGATAGGTATCGCGATCGCTGTATAACGATACACGATACTTGACTATCACGATACTCGGGCAAAACGATACTAGCTCAAGACGATACTCGATATTTGGAAGAAAACGATACACGATCTCTGACTTAGGCGATACCCGATCTCTGATAAATATCGCGATCTCTGATAAACGATACCGATCTTCGACCGAAACGATACCGATCTCTCATGCAAACGATACACGACCTATGAACCAAACGATACACGATCGCTGGTGAGTATCGCGATCTTTGATGGAAACGATCTTTGGCACCAACGATACTCGATACTTGGCTCACAAACAATCGACGATACCTGAACAAAACGATACGCGATCTTGGGTAAGTATCGCGATCTCTGAGAAGCGATACACGATACTTAAGCCAAACGATACACGATCTTTGATCCAGACGATACACGATCTTTGATCCAGATGATACACGATCGCTAGTGAGTATCGCGATCTTTGATCAAAACGATCTCTGACCGAAACGATACACGATACCTCTCAAGTATCACGATCTCTGGCCGAAACGATCTCTAGCCGAAACGATACACGATACCTGGGAAATATCGCGATACTCAACCACAAGAGATTCACGATACTTGTCAAGTATCGCGAAACCTCAACCGCGGGAGAAACACGATACTTGGATTTTTTGGAGTCCAAATTCAAAAATTTTTACAAATATGAGTACCTTGTGTCCTCCTTGTCACTCCTATGTGTCTGTAGATGCAAAATCTTCCTTCAAACCCACGATATTGCACTCACGATACTTGGCGTAGGTTTCGTCACGTTTGGGGCTGTTCACTCAGATTTTCAGCTATTTTGGTGCTACTTCTTTAGCGCCTCTGTTCTGCACCCTCTCTAAGCTTCTTGCTCACAACCACAAGTAAAAACAAGGTGAATGTACTCTAAAAAATGGGAAAAAACTAAGAAGATGAAGGCGGGTGGAGGTGGTGATGATGATGAAGATGAAGAAGAAGGAAAATTCAGAAACTGAACTGAAAATGATGATTTTTTTACCTTCCAACGTCACTACTCTACGTCTTACTGTCACACGCTCGTCCTCCAAGCTCTCTCCCCGGCAACGGCGCCAAATTTGGTGTCACTCTAGCACAATGGTGAGTACCAACGTGAGGAGATACACCTCATAAATGTCAATCCGTGGAGACGTGAGGACCGGTATGAAGACCGTGAGCAAGTGATGGCACAAGTGCGTGAGTGAAAGCACACAAGCATGCACACACATACACACACACGTGCACAAGGTAAGAGTAAAGAGTGGAACAATGGAAAGCTTCGATTACCAAAGAGCTCTCTTACAAAGCTGAAATCTACAACAAGCTAACCTCAAAAATGAGCTCTCCAGCCCTTTTTATAGTTTTTGAGTGGTTTTGGCCCTATCCAGACCTAGTGTCCGGCCTAGTTAAAAAATAGGTTCCAGGGCTTATTTGGGGGCTCAAACGGAGTCTAAAAATCATGAAAATTGGTAGGATGGTAGTTCTAATACTCCTCAGGCTCGAGGACTCCTCGGCTTGAACAAAATGGAGTTACAAAAATGGAAAATGGTATTTACAATGGTTTTTAGTGATAAAAATCACTATTTTTGTAGGGATTTCTTCTGAAAATTTGACAGGTGCTTCTTGGAGCTCCCTACTTGCTCCTTCTTCTTGTGTGTCCACTTCCTTGATGCACTTCCATTCTTTGTCCTTGATCTTGAGCTTCCATGATCCTGAATGATTACGACATGACAGAGGTGCATCTAATTTGCTATCATCCAAAGTCTGTACCAGCCGTTTTTGCCTTCTTAATATCAACTCTCTCATCAACAAGTGCATCATGCAAATATTCAATAGAAATGGAATGATCTGTATCATCACATGAAACTTGTAAAGGCTGAGAAAATGCCTCATTAGGAGCATCACTAGATTGTCCACCTGTAAAAAGAGGCAGCAAAGTATCATACATGTCTTTGGAGCTAGCAGATGTGCCCTTAGTACATGAAAGTAGTGGCTGAATAATATCTTTCGCAAAAAAAACATCACAACTAATCAAAATGCATTTAGTTTGTGGATGATATAGACGATGGCCTTTACTTTTAGACTTCCAACATAAATACATTTCACCGCTTTATCATCCAATTCTTGCGATGTTGTTCAGGCACTAATGCATATGCCAGACAACAAAAAACACGCAGGTGAGCAACAAATGGCTTGCGACCATGGCAAGCCTCATATGGAGTGATAGACTGTAGCGCTTTAGTGGGACATCTATTAAGTACATATGTTGCACACATAATAGCCTCAAGCCAGAAACTATGTGGTAAAGCTTGACTCTTGACGATGTACCTCGCCATCTCCATGAGTGACCTATTCTTTCGTTCGGAAACTCCATTTTGTTGAGGTGTATATGGCACTGTACACTAATGTTTTATCCCACGTTCAACCAGAAATGCATTAAAGTTAGAGGACGTATATTCCTCCCCTTGATCAAAACTAAGGGTGCCCATTTTACATGCTGACAGATTTTTAGCCAAAACCAAAGAATATTTGAAGCACATACACACTTTGGACTTTTATTTCAATGGATATACCCATGTATGTCTGAAAAAGTCATCCATGAAAGTCACAAAGTAAAGATAGTTTCCAAAAGAGGGTGTTTGCATAGGGCCACAGACATCACTGTGAACAAGCTGCAATTTCTGAGTAGCTCAAGCTGAACCATCTTTTGGAAAGGAGGAATCCTGCATTTTGCCCAAAATACAGCCTTCATAGATATGTTTACTGGGTGCCTCAAGTTTGGGCAAAGAGGACACCATTTCAGATTTCTACAAGCATAGCAAACTAGCAAAATTCAGATGACCAAAGTGTGTATGTCAAAGTTTTGCATCTGACACAGCTTGAGAATCATGTACTGCACATGCTAAATCATTCACAGATTTTCATAGTCTATGAGCTTATATAGCCCACGACATAAAATGCCAGAAGCAATAATCATATCACCATTTGATAGATCATGAACTGTACATCTGTAATCAACAAATTTTACAATCAAGCTGATCTTGGCTAATGCAAAAACTGATAACGGATTTTTCTTGATCCCGGGCACAAATAAAGCATTCGACAATGTAAAAGAACTACCATCAGCAACAGTCAGAATGATCATACCAACTCCCATGACAGGATAAGAGGAGTTGTTGGCACATGTGACAGTATTCCTTGTGGGGGCAAACTTAAGTGGAGTGAAGAAACTACACTGTGAGGTAATATGTTTGGTTGCCCCACTATCAAAGTACCAAACATCTGAGTCTATTGCAGACATACACTGCTAATGAGAAGATTCTTCAAAATTGCAAACAGTAGTAAATGCCCATTCTTCATTTTGCACAAGATTAGCAGACTCTGTTTTTGGTGTAGAGGCCTCTACAACAACCATTCCGGTTTTTTCTTTGCCTCTTTAACAGCCAGTTTTGGATACATCTTAATGACATGATCATTTCCTTTACAGTATTTGCAAAACATTTTTTTCTTTTCTGATTTCTTGTCATCTTTGTCTTCCTTCTTCAAATGTGCAACATTTGTAGATTTTTGCTTATTAGTAGATGAGCTCCATTTACCTTTGCCCTTCTGATTAGCTAGGAAAGCTTGATCTGCAACACTCATAATAGACCTATTCTGCCTAGACTGATCTTCCTGTAATAGAATAGAAACTAAGTCTTCAAATGTTAAGGAATTCGGATTGCCTTTCATCATCAAACAAAGAGTAGAAGTAAAACTCTAGTATGAATTGGGAAGACCATTCAGAACATTCTGCACAAGTGAACTATCAAGCAAAACTTCATCAACAAAAATTAATCACTCCTTCAAATCTTTGATCTTTGTTAGAAAACTATCCATAGAATCACCTTCATCCATGTGCTCACTCTCTAGCTGTTTTTGGAGGTAAGCAATGCGAGCCTCATTCCTATCCTGGTACAATGTGGTAAGTGTATCCCAAGCATCCTTAGCGGTTCTGCAAGAGCGAATGTGAGGAATAATGGCACGTTTGACAGACAAGGCTATCAATGCATGTGCCTGAGCATCTCTACCATCCCAACGGATTTACTCTACAGTAGATGCAATAAAAACTGTAACACGAACATGAATCTACAGAATATCACAGTCTTTGATGCCATCTGTATTAGCTTCAATATCTATATTTGCAGGTGTAATAGGACGACGTTTTTCAACACCCTGCACAATATTCCACATTCCTTTTGCGACTAATACATGACACATCATATAAGCCCACAATGGGTAATTCATACCATCCAACTTATCCTCAATATCCAACATATGAAATACATCACTGCTTTTAGCCATGGCCACTGACTAAAATACTTTGATGCAAAAAAATGATTGTATCTAAAAAGTTGAACAGAACTACCTAGAGGAGTTCTACTAGACATGTAACAGACTTTGAGATGATTATACTCGCGAACCAAAACCTATATATATCTTTGGCACAAAAAGACAAAATTTCCTACACAAGCACAACAACAGTGCATTCAGAGGTCGAAACAAGCTCATATCGCGATTTTAGCATGAGAGCAAAGCAGTTTTGATCTCCTAATCACCCTGAGTATGCTCACCAAATGTCATGCGATTCTAAGACTGTGATGAGAGAGGTGTTGACGATCCCTAGATGAAGCGGAAACTTGCTCTAATACCAATTGTTGGAGTTCAAGGCCTACATAAGCATGTGAACAGCACAAGGAAGAAGAAGAAGCTTGGAGCGCAACACACAATACCGAATGTATTACCACTAGAATATACAAAGATAAGTATCCCGTTAGGGCAATAGGCGTATATACAAGTCAGAGGAAAAAAACCCCCTAAAGAGGGAAAATAGTGCCCCGGTGGTCCTAGTGTGTTCACACACATCACTACCTGAAAAAGGAAAGGAAAACATGATTTCTTCATAGGAGGAGAATATAGTATGTTCTCTTTTAGAGAGATGAGATGTTTAGAGAACATTTGTTATATTGTATTTTAAAAGGAATTCATTCACTCTATAATTTTCCTTCACGTGGGAGTTTGGTTGTACACTATTTTGGAAGAAAAAACATGGAGAACTTATGTTCATATTCTCAATTATTGATGATTAGAGAAATTGGATTCAATAGAATCTCTTTCAAAGGGAAAGGGAAAGTGGAATAGATTCCACTACTAGAGCTCCTTTGCTTAGATAATATTAGAGAGAGAGAGAGAGAGTTTCACTTTATCACTTTTAGATTGTCTAAATGGGAGTGGCATTCTTCTATCAAAGCAATAGAAAGATCACTTAATCATGGTGGTCATATTGAGTCTCATATGGAGACCCTAGAGAGAAGTAGTTATGTTATTTTCAGTAATGGTCGTGGACTAGATGATATGAGCTAGTTATTAACATTAGTGAGATTGGGAATAGAGTAATGAATCTTTACTTTAGAGTTTCTAAAAGATAGGGATAGATCTAAATTATTGGTTTATCAAAATCTTAATTGATGTTTCATCATGGGGATGATGATTGAACATCAATTAGGAGAATGGGGACTTAGGGATTATCTGAATCTCAAAAGGAATGATTTTTGCATTCATAAGGAAAAATAGAAGGAAGAGAAAAATGATAGACTTTGCATAATGCCTATATATTCTCTTCCAAGAGAGCTTAGTCCAAAGGTTATGGATGACAAAACCAAAGACTTCTTGGTTAGTGGAATGTAGAGAATTCATTTTACTACCAAGGAATCCTTATATGAGAGCTAGAATGATGCATTTGCATAGATCAAAAGGATGATTTAGGTAAAAACCATCACGTGTGACTACATTCAAGGATAGAATTACCTTGAGAGGCTTGAGGGCAAGTCTATCATCTTAGATCTAGATGGGTTTGGAGTCACTTTTTATGGGACTTTGTTCTACATTTTAGAGGATTCTATGGTTTATTATCTCCATTTTGGTATGGTCAAGCCTATAAGCTTGGCACCTTACATTTTTTTTTACATATTTTTACTCCACAGAGGATATATCATATGGACATAGTTCATTTTGATGATGTTATATGTTATGGGAGTGATAGTTCGAAAAGTATGTATACATGGGAGAGAGTAGGCACCATGCAAACGATTTCCCACCTTTAAGCTGATCTTTTATGAGACTTCTTAAGGGGAAGGATGTAGAGAATATGAGAGTGCATCTCCCTTTTGTATCTTGGAGTCACTCTATTTCCATTCTATTTCTATTCCATTTCCATTTTATATTGTAGCTTCTACCATTGTATTCATTCTCCTTTGAGGGGAATTATCCCACATGAGATGTAATTTGGAAAGCCCCTCCCAAATTTATATAAGGAGGATCTCTCCCCCCATTTGTACTTGGTTAGAAGCTTGAGGAGCCTATGGAGTAGGCTCTTGAAAAGCTCATTTACAATCCATGTGAGTTTACCCATTTTTTGATCTACTCACTTTGAGTCTCTCACACTCTTTCTTTTGTGAGTACACTCTTCTTTTCGTTTTGCTTTTGTGCATGTACTCTCTACATGGTATCAGAACGCTAGGAGGAGGTCTTGGTGGTATGTATGGTGGTCATTTTGGTGGTGGTGGTGCTTGAGTTTGGATGAGCATTAGGCCAACTTCTCCTTGCATGTGACAATCTGACAAAGGGTCACATCACTGCATGTAAGACTTCAAAAGAATCTTGGGATACTTTAGCAAATCTTTATGAAGAGAAAACACCTTCCAAGATCTATGCCTTAGAAACCAATCTCACTATAGGTTCACAAGACACCATCACAAAAGTGATTGCCCAATTTGAAGATTATCAACACAAGTTAGCACTTTGTGGATGATAAATTTCAAGCAAAGACATGGCTATAAGATTGCTTAACAAGCTTCCTAGGTCCTATGAAACATTCATGACTACTTTGGGAAGAAGTTAGAAGATTGTTGCTTCTCCATGATTCTAGACAAAAGACCCAAGCTACCCAAGAAACAACCATGAATGCTAAAGCCACCTTTCAAAAGAATAAAGGACAAAAAGGCGATCAAGGATCGAAGGAAAAAGGCAAGAAGAAGTTCACTTGCAATTTTTGTGGCAAGCGTGGCCATATCGAAAAATATTGCTTCAAGA
Organism: Ceratopteris richardii; assembly: GCA_020310875.1. Classification (NCBI taxonomy): domain Eukaryota; kingdom Viridiplantae; phylum Streptophyta; class Polypodiopsida; order Polypodiales; family Pteridaceae; genus Ceratopteris; species Ceratopteris richardii. Next base: position 89,422,594 of record CM035431.1, on the reverse strand, counting down.
AGAAGAACAAGGATAAGTCTAAGTCTGCTTCAAAGACCGAACATCGTTATCACTGCACAAGTGAAGATCTCTTTCTCACAACTGAACATAAGGCACTTTTTGCATCCACTCCCAAGAAAGAATGCATTTTTGATAGTGGTGCTTCATCACATATGTGCAATGACAAAGATGATTTACATGAGTTTGAAGAGCATAAAGGTCAATTTTATCTTGGAGACCACAAGTGCATTGAAATCCAAGGAAGAGGGAAAGTTCACATCACAAACTCTGAAGGCAAGACCAAGTCACCTTTATGTACCAAGCCTTTGTAAGAACCTCCTCTCAGTGAAGACCATTACAAAGTGCAACATGAAAGTGCAATTCGATGACAACAATGTTCAAGTCATCGATTGTGAATCCAATGAAGTGATAGCTCAAGGCTATGAAGACAAAGGTCTCTACAAGCTTTCAAGTTTTATGGCCAAAGATTCAAGTCTTAGCTTGCAGCATTGCAGATTTGGACATACCTCTTGCTTAGCTAAGATATCTTCCAATCATCTTGTCAAGGGTCTACCTAGGATGCACAAGTCAAATTGAACTCTCAAGCATGTGTCAAGCAAACAATTGCTCCTTTGCCTATAGAAGCATCCATTTCTACATCAAAACCTTTAGCATTAGTCCATGCCAATATTTATGGACCTATGCATACACCTTCTCTTATGGGTCAATTTACTTCTTCCTGATTGTAGATGACTTCACTAGATACACCTGGGTTTATTTGCTTAAGCATAAAGAGGATGCCCTTACCAAGTTTTAAGGAGTGGACACAAAAAATTCAAGAAGACTTTCCAAGTTCTTTGAAGATCATCTGATCTGATGGAGACAATAGCTTTGTTAATCACAACCTCTCCAAGTACTTGAAGCAACATGGAATCAAGTATCAAGCAACACAAGATTCTCAACAAGGTATTGCCTTACAAAAGATTCAAAGTATGATGTAGATGGCCAAGGTTATGCTTAGTCAAAAGCAACTTTCACTAAAATTTTGGGGTGAAGTAGTACAAACAGCAGTTCATATTGAGAACAGAGGATTCTCAAATGTCTTGAAGACCCAAACACTATTTGAGGCTTACTTTTATAAGAAGCTGAGTGTGAGCTATTTCCGTGTTTTTGGTAGTGATTTCTATGTCTAAGGCCATGAAGAGGATCAACCTTAACAATACATTTTCATCGGGTAAAGTGATTGGCAGAGGCATACAAACTCTACGATCCTAGGATTCACTCAGTTACAGTAACCAAAGGTTGAACATTTGATGAATACTCTAAGTATTCATCCCTTTTGGATCCTCCCACTTCCACTTCTGGGGGGGGATCATTCCAGTTTCGGACAATCACACTATGGGGAGCATGCTCTCTTCGTACATGACTTTCCAGATAGTTTATGGAGTACCTCACGATCCCATATGGTTGATACCACTTGGCGACTATGGCTTTCTACATCGAGACTTCCTATTTGGTGTTCCTATTTGGTGTTCGTGTTGCTGCTGCTACATTCTTGGTGGGCCTTTCTCTCATACCCTAGTAGACTCCATCCTCTACAAAATGGAGCTGCAGAGGGGGTGTTGAGAATATGAGAGTGCATCCTCCTTTTGTATCTTGGAGTCACTCTATTTCCATTCTATTTCTATTCCAGTTCCATTTTATATTGTATCCTTTGTATTTGGGTACCTTGCCATTTGCTTCTACCATTGTATTCATTCTCCTTTGAGGGAAATTGTCCCAGATGAGATGTACTTTGGAGAGCCCTTCCCAAATCTATATAAGGATACAATATAAAATGGAACTGAAATTGTATTCATTCTCCTTTGAGGGGAATTATCCCACATGAGATGTACTTTGGAGAGCCCTTCCCATTTGTACTTGGTTAAAAGCCTGAGGAGCCTACTCCATGCTCTTGAAAAGCTTATTTATAATCCATGTGAGCTTACCCATTTCTTGATCTACTCAATTTGAGTCTCTCACACTCTTTCTTTTGTGAGTACACTCTTCTTTTCATTTTGCTTCCGCACGTGTACTCTCTACAAAGGATACGAGGAAACAACATATAGAGATGACCATGTACAATTGGTAGATGAAGCTCAGGGGATGAAAATTTTTAGGATGAAAATTTATATAGCTCTATTTTTTAGGATGAAAATATTTTCCAAAAGGGGGGGGGATGTTATAAAGTTTGACATGAGGGTCCGATAGGTTTAGACAAATCTAAGACCAGACATTATTTGATCATTCAAGGGTTGGACAGAAGTCTCGAGAGTGGACTTAAATAAAAAATGCTTATGCTCTCTATAAAAGCAAAGGTGATTGGACTAGTTCTTAAGTCATATGGATGAGAAGGAAGAGGTCTTGGGTTCAAGTCCTATGAGAGACGTGGGAGAGTGTTTTGCCCCAAGAGCTCTAGAGCCTTCTGGAAGCATCCACTTGATTTTACTTGAGTTAACTAGGACACTTGGCACAATGTAGTTACATGGATGACAAAATAATGTCCGATCTCAAATGCATCTGAACCTATTGGACCCTCATGTCACAAACTTACTTTATAACACTTGATTGCACATGGGTATGAGAACATATCAACTGAGATCACCTTATATGTTAAGCGTGCAAATGATGTGCTTTTGATCATTGTTTTCTATGTTGATGACATGCTTCTCACCGGTCCTAATGATAACCATATTTTTTATTTTAAGGTTGATTTGCATGCCTCTTTTTATATGTAAAATTTGGGGCATTTGCATCATTATTTGGTCATTCAGTTCATGCAAGTTGAAGGAGGAAAAGCTTTGTGTCAAACAAAATATATTGACACATTATTGCAGTGTTTAGGCCTTGAAGATTGCAAAC
>CM035431.1:89407214-89409714 GCA_020310875.1 Ceratopteris richardii | reverse complement strand
AAAAAACAAATCCCTAAAGTTGATGCGCACCCTCCCTTTTTGTGTGGCATATGCTCTGCCTTCAGTTTTGACAAAACCACTCTGATTGCTATGCATAACAGAGTGAAATTAATCACTATAAACCAAAGGCAGTAGAGCTTAGCCCCTCTACTCCATTTGCTTCTTTCTCTGCTTCACAGCCCCTCCCTTGTATGTGCCTCCCTCAGAGCGATGTCTTGAAGAAATCTGCCAAGAAGACCCCCCCCCAAGATTAGACATCTTTGCCAGCTACACCATGATCGAATTGAGGCCCTTGCAGACGTGCCTACTGTATCTCCCTGCTGCTCCGAATGACCACTCCCCTCGATGTGTTCTTCTTCCCCTTTGACACCTATGCAGGTCTTCAATCTGTAATGGGTAGGCACGTCACTTGATGGATGACTTTCCACCCTTCAACCTATAACAAAAGGGTAGGAGGATCCTCTAATCCTCTGCAACGGTTGTTGATGCCACCCTCCATCCTTGCTTCATCAGCAAAATGCAACTCCCTTCGACTGTGTAGACCTCCGAGGCTTTTCTTGCTATGGGACCAGCCTTTCCCCAAAAGAATTGCATCAAAATGCCTCCTGCCCCCTACTCTTTGCTCTGTTTTTCTTTCGCCTTCCTCCTTTGCGACTAGAGAAGCCCTACCAGAATGGAACGAATCTGTGCCAAGGTTGGACTTGTGACTATTGAGTGGCCTCCTCCTCTCGATCTACTGTATCCTTCAAAACCTCCGTTGCTTGTTCCTTCGACACCTGCATAGAAGAAGCAAGAGAGAGCTCCCAGACACCCCCATAATAGCACGTCATCACAAAACGCTCAGCCACCCAAGGCAAAGAATGGAACAGGTGAGGAAGCCGAAAAAGTCTTCAAGGCTCTCTTGCCTCTCCCCCCCGCTCAAGATGGAACCCCCTTGTAAAGAATCCCCTGTGTGTATTCAAGGCCATAGTGTGCATCATTCAAGGGCAATCCCCCCTTCTGCCAGAAGCATGTACATTGAAAAGGCATACCCCCTTCTCTGGCACCATATGACACTTCAGGGGCAGGTGACTGTTGCCCACCCCGTTCTGCTCAGGAAAAGGACACACACACTTCCCTATCCCCAAAATATTAAACGAGACTGGAATTCCGCTCAAACCCTCTGTCGTGCATTGGATATTATGATTTGGACTTGCGAGTTCAATAAATCTCATTATTTGGTGCATATGCAGAGACCGCTCCAATGGTCCTAGTGGTTCTATCATCATATTAATCGAGGGTTCAAGGAAAGTAGACAAACAGTTTGCACATCAAATCTACTATCACCAGCAACATATAGCCAAAAATCCTCGTGTCCAAATTTGTACTGCCATCCCTAATTATTCACGATGAATCAAATTGGAGACTTCATGATTGATAATCCTTTGGCTTCCGTGTACCATCATATGCTAATCAGTCGGGAAAAAAAAAAGGGACCATCATTGGGAGTGATTGAATACACGTGTTCTTCACCCTTGTAGCTTGGATCCCCCCATGTGTCCTCACTTTTGAGGGATTTCCGCAAGATGGATTAATCACTTGTCGACTTTGGAACCCATTTTCTACCAAATACAGCTACATTCTATCAATTCTCCTTGCAAAATTCAACATTCAAATGAAAAATCTCCGAAATGGAACATGTTAGTGCATAATCATTAACAAATTTTCCAGCTAACAGCACGTGATGAAAATATATGATTGGGTCATTGCCTCGGCATCTGTTCAGCCAATCATTGGATGTATTTTCTGCCAATCATTAGATGTGCACATTTTGCTGCGCTCTATTTCTAGTACCTGGCGACCTGAGGTGCAGCGGCGATCAGATTCCAATGTTAATTCTGGCAAGTCTGGTCATTCCGGTCTCCACTCATCTAGTGCCAATCATCCCGGTGACTATCTAGCCCAATTTCAGACCTTTCGCTGTCAAGACCATCGTCAACATTCCATTGTGAAACATTCCAGCATCAACTATCCGGTGATGACTGTGCTTCACTAGTGAATCGCCGTATTTCAGTCCGATGATGACCGTATTTCACACTTTCAGTCCGGTGATGCCTGTGTTTCGGTCCGATGATGACCGTATTTCACACTTTCAGTCCGGTGATGCCTGTATTTCGGTCCGATGATGACCGTATTTCAGACTTTCAGCCCGGTGATAGCCAGATGCGTCCGACGTGAAGGATTCGCAATTGCCAGTGTTTCAGTTGCTTGTTGAACGCATTCCGGTGTTATTTTCAGTGCTTCCTGCGGCTTCAACCCAGTGACTTCTACTCACTCCGTACTTCCCACCAAGTTCGATTAAAAAACACTGACATTGCCAAAACCCGGTTTACCCCGATTGGTGTAATTTGGCGCACAGTAAGTCATCCCTATCATCCGTTGTTGGCCTTGAATCATGGGAACGACTCATGCGTCACTATGAGAATTGCATGTGAACGACTAGAGCATGGATTCATGAGGC
>CM035431.1:89397214-89399714 GCA_020310875.1 Ceratopteris richardii | reverse complement strand
ACCTTCCTGCATTCATTCTCATACCAAGAGTCATTCTCATCAAAGATGACATCTCTGCTTACCTTGAAGCCTTTGTTTGTTGGGTTGTAGAATCTGTATCCCTTTTGGTTCAAATCATAACCAATGAAGATACATTTTTCAGCTTTAGGGTCTAGCTTTCCCCTTACCTGTGATGGAATATGCACATATGCTACACAACCAAAAATTTTGCAATGATCCAGAGAAGGTCTCTTACCATGCCAAGCTTCATATGGTGTCATGCCATCAAGTGATTTGGATGGCAACCTGTTGATGAGATAGGTGGCAATGGATACACTTTCTGCCCAAAGATAATTTGGCAATTTCTTTTCATTAAGCATAGACCTAGCTGTTTCTACAATGAGTCTATTCCTTCTTTCAGCTACCCCATTTTGTTCAGGTGAGTACCTTGTAGTAATCTCCCTTTTGATGCCTCTTTCCTGCAAGAAATCTTCAAACTCATTGGAGAAGTACTCTCCTCCACCATCTGACCTTATCCTCTTCAAGCTTCTTCCTGTTTGATTTTCAACAAGTGCAAGATACCTCTTGAAACAATTAAACACTTCATCTTTATGCTTCATAAAGTATAAGATGGTCCATCTGCTATAATCATCAATGAAGGACACATAATACCTTGAACCTGAAATGGAAGGATCCTTGCTAGGTCCCCAAACATCTGTGTGTACCAAGTCTAGGTAGTCTTCATGCATGAAACCTTTCCTTGAATAGGGCAACCTGTGAGACTTACCAAACTGACATGCTCCACATTTGTAAATCATGTGTTGCTTGGATACATTAGGTATCCCAAGCACACATTGATCCCTGCACATTTGCTTTAGGGTTCTTTCACATATGTGACCTAACCTCTTGTGCCATATTTCTAACTCTGAAAGTGTTTGATCCTTGTAATTATACAAAGCAATGTTCTTGGTGTCTTCTAGTTCAAAAGTAAACAATCTACCTGATTTTTCTCCCTTGGCTATCTTTCTGAATCCATGTCTTGGGTCCTCCACATATGCTCCATGTTGATTGAACCTGACCTGCAAACCTTTCTCCACAATCTGACCAACACTCATTAGATTCTTGGTGATGGTTGGTACATAGAGTACCCTGCTCAATAGGTTCTAGTTACCATCACATGTCTTCACATTTCCAATCTTTACAACAGAGTGTTTAGTATCATCACCTGTTTGTACCTGATGTTTGCCCTTGGGTTCTTCCAAATCAGAGAGTAGTGCCACATTGCCAGCTACATGGTTAGAACATCCTGAGTCAATATAAAATAAATGATCATCATTTGTACCTGCCTTGGAGGTCATATTCATGATCAATAGGGAGTCATCTTGCTCCTCTGTGTAATTGTTGTAATCCCTTCTATTTCTGAATCCACCTTGGTAGTTACCATTGTGGTTCTGGTTGTAATTGTTGTTGTATTGATTGTTGTATCCATTGTAGCTTTGATGTTGGTTGAATCTGCCTCTCCCTTGAGAGTATCCACCTCTTGAGTAGCCTCTTCTTCTCTGATTCTTGTAGTTCTTGTAGCATTCATCTGTGGTATGATTGGACAATCCACAAATGTTGCATGGTGATGAGTTGTAGGGTCTCCCCCTACCTGACTTACCTCCTCTGCCCCTGCCTCTTGATGATCTACCTCTCCCTAAATAATTAGCTTGGGAGGTAGAGCCTTCTTCATCCTGTTTCTTCCCTTTACCTTTATCCTTAACTTTCTTATCCGTATAGAGAGCAGAGGGGTTGTTACCTTTTGATTGATCTCCTGCCTTTGTAAACTTTGCTTCATGTGTGAATAGTTGGCCCATGAGTGTTGTGAGATCTGGGGTATGCATGTCCATATAGAGGTCCATTGCAGTGGTGAAACTTTCCCACTTATCATCTGCCTTGAGTCCATTTGTTACTTGCCTGACTATTTGCTCCTCTTCAATCTCCTCTCCAATGCTTGCTAATTGGTCTGCCACATCTTTAGTCTTGGTCACATACTCTGAGACTGATTGCTTGGGCTGCTTCCTAAGGGTTGTGAATTCAATCCACAGTTGATTCTTCCTGGCCCTTGTGTTGGAAGAGAAATATGTTGACAAGGTTTCCCAAGTCTCTTGGGAAGTCTTACAATTTCTTACATGAGGTAAAAGAAAGTCAGATATAGAGTTAAGAAGGTAAGACCTTGCCAAAGCATCTTTTGCACACCATTGGTTGAGCCTCTCATGTTCATCCTTGGTGGGTAGTCCTCTAGTTTTGAATGAGGGCAATTCCTCATCTCCTGATATGTATCCAAATAAGCTCCTTCCTTGTAGATAGGTCTTCATTCTTAATGACCAAGCTTGGTAATTGTTCCTGTCCAATTTGTCAATGAATGAAGGAAAACCATCTCCCATGTTTACCTTATTTGCTCTGATACCACTGTTGGGAGTGATGGTTGGATGCACTCAGAAGATTGAGTAGATGCTGCTAGTTCCTGCTTTGCACCAGC
>CM035431.1:89377214-89382214 GCA_020310875.1 Ceratopteris richardii | reverse complement strand
TATCTATTCTATCTATCTATCTATCTATCTATCTATCTACCTATCTACTACCTACTTACCTACCTACCTACCTACCTACCTACCTACCTACCTACCTACCTACCTACCTACCTACCTACCTACCTACCTATCTATCTATCTATCTATCGATCTATCTATCTATCTATCTATCTATCTATCTATCTATCTATCTATCTATCTATCTATCTATCTATCTATCTATCTATCTATCTATCTATCTATCTATCTATCTATCTATCTATCTATCTATCTATCTATCTATCTATCTATCTATCTATCTATCTATCTACTATCTATCTATCTATCTATCTATCTATCTATCTATCTATCTATCTATCTATCTATCTATCTATCTATCTATCTATCTATCTATCTATCTATCTATCTATCTATCTATCTATCTATCTATCTATCTATCTATCTATCTATCTATCTATCTATCTATCTATCTTCTATCTATCTATCTATCTATTTATATATATATCTATCTATCTATCTATCTATCTATCTATCTATCTATCTATATATATATATATATATATATATATATATATATATATATATATATATATATATATATATATATATATATATATATATATATATATATATATATATGTTGGGAGTGATGGTTGGATGCACTCAAGAAATGAGTTGGTGCTGCTATACCTGCTTCACACCAGCCCTCCTTTGATTCCAGAAATGCTTAGTAGACTCCTTGAGCTTTCAAATGATACCAAGAAACCATATATGTACTTTGCAAATGGTTTGTGTAATGATCAAACCAAAACAGATAACCTGGTTCCTTCACAAATCCAAAAACTTGCTATTTTTGTAATGATACCTGCTCAGTGTTATGCTCAGTGTGACCAGCACACTTGCAATTGAAACAATTCCTTTTGGGAGTATTAAAGTACCTTAATAAGGTACCATTTGCAAGTGGAATGAGAAGAAATGATAAACCACATCCATAGAAATTGATTTAGCAAAATTATGATTACCCCCGACTTTTTAGGAGAGTTGCAGAGATAGACCAGTGGTGACTTCGAAGCCGATTTCTCGCAAATGGCTGAATGAAATCTTCTGAAATTTTGTATGCTTGTAGAAAACCTTGAGGTGGTTCCAACGAGCTATTACACTCTTGATTTGGTTCAGTGAGCACTGAGAAATGCTCCTTGGAAGTTGACAGACTTGAAGTAGAAAACACAGAGAACCAGATATGATGAATGTGTATATATCTATTGATTGATATGATTTTACAAGCTCATTAGCATGACAAGCATAGCTAATTGAGATGTGGTGGTGTAGGCTATGGAGTAGCACTAACACACCCACAGTTACAACAGTAGAATGCCTCGGGGAGTGAGCTAAAAATGAGTGACACACTGACTCGGGAGTTTTTGCCTTCACTTTTATATGAGTTGAGTCATCATTTGAATTTGAAATTCAAATGTAGGCTCCCTAGAATATCTCTACTAAAAGTAGGGAGATATTCTCTCCACTAGCTCAACTAAGAATCCACGACTAATTAAGTTGGTGAGTGGTTACATAACACTCCAAGTCATTTTTGACTTTTACATGAAGTAAATAGTAATAGCCATAGGCATGGGTTCCTATGCTCTTCCTTTAAGTGAAACCTTCATGAATATAATCAGATCAAGCTTCCAAGCTCCATGCCAAGTGTGAAGGCTTGAAATTGCACCAACAGCTCCCCCTCAAGCCAAACACTTTGGCTTAAGTCTTCATCTTCTTCATCTTTAGTCTTCAATCACATCCTACAATCCAATCATGGATTTGAATCTGCATAGCTTATTTCCATCCAATGCTTTAGTGAGTAAATCTGCACATTGCATATTAGTAGACACATATGTCAATTGAATGTCTTTACTAAGCAACTTCTCTCTCACATAGTGGTAATGAACCTCTATGTGTTTGGTTTTGGCATGATATATTGGGTTGGCTGCAAGGTGAAGAGAGCTAGTGTTATCTCCAAAGATAATTGGTGGCCTTGTATATAGGCCTAACTCTGTATATAGAAGCTTCACCAGATAGCTTCTTGAGTGGCATTGGCAAGCCCTCTATACTCTGCTTCAGTGGATGACAATGCCACTGTAGGTTGTTTCTTGGCTGACCAAGAAATAGGCTTATCTCCTGCAAAACAAATATAACCAGATGTGCTCCTCCTATCATCCTTGCATCCTGCCCAATCTGCATCTGAGTAAACTTTAATGTCAATATCTGATGTATAAGGAAAGTACAAACCATGACTTTGAGTTCCCTTCAGATACTTCAAGATCTTCTTTGCTGCCTCTAGGTGAGGTACCCTTGGTTTGTGCATGAATTGACTAAGCACACTAACTCCATATGCTATGTCAATTCTTGTCAATGTAGCATAGTTCAAACTTCCTACCATACTTTGGTATCCTGTGATGTCTTTGACTTCTTCTCCTTCATGAGCACTTAACTTTAGATTGACCTCCATTGGAGTAGTAGATACTTTAGCATCCTGCAAGCCAAACTTCTTGACCATATCCTGCACATACTTCTTTTGAGTGATATATATACCTGAGTTGGTGTAGACTAACTCAAGACCTAAGAAATACTATCCAAGATCACTAATCTTGAATTCTTTCATCATTTGTCCTTTGATGTGCCTAATCCCATTGACATCATTACCTGTAATGATGATGTCATCAACATAAACACACAAGTAGATTACCTCTGTACTACTTCTCTTTATGAATAGAGAAGTGTCTGCTTTACTCATCACAAATCCTTGGTCTTGGAGGTAGGTTGTCAACCTGTAATTCCATGCTCTAGGTGCCTGCTTTAAACCATACAGAGCCTTCTTCAATTTACAAACATAATGTACCTTTTTTGGATCTTCATAGCTAGGTGGTTGTGACATGTAGACTTCTTCAAATATCCATCCATTCAAGAAAGCATTCTTGACATCTAATTGGTACATATTCCAATTCTTGGATGCAGCTACACTTACCAATATTCTGATAGTTGGCATCTTGGCCACAGGAGAAAATGTCTCCTCATAATCAATGCCTGGGTTTGTGCAAAACCCTTGGCTACCAACCTAGCTTTGTACTTGTTTATTGTTCCATCTGAATTTTTCTTAAGCTTGTAGATCCATCTGGATCCTATCACCTTCATGGAGTCCTTCTTGGGTACCAAGTCCCAAGTATCACTCTCCTTGAGAGCTTCCATTTCTTCATCCATGGCTTCTTTCCATTCTGGTTTGGTAATTGCTTCTTCATAGGTACCTGGTTCTTCATTCAACAAGTCCTTTGCAAGATATACAGAATGTTTGGTTACAAGTGATGTGTCATACCCAAATCTGATAGGCTTCTTCTTTTCTCTCTGAGATCTCCTCATTGCTTGAGTTGAGGATTCTGGTTTATCTTCTAGTTGCTTCATCTTCATCTTCCCTTTGGACTTCCAAGCCGTGAACTCTTCAAGGTTTATTGTATCAACATCATCTGAGCTTGAATCTTCTTGCTGAATTGGTTCCTCCTTGGTGAGCTTTGGAAAATCCTCTTCCATGTCATAGGGTAGACTAATCTTCCTGCATTCATTCTCATACCATGAGTCATTCTCATCAAAGATGACATCTCTGCTTACCTTGAAACCTTTGTTTGTTGGGTTGTAGAATCTGTATCCCTTTTGGTTCAAATCATAACCAATGAAGATACATTTTTCAGCTTTAGGGTCTAGCTTTTCCCTTACCTGTGAGGGAATATGCACATATGCTACACAACCAAAGATTTTGCAATGATCCAGAGAGGGTCTCTTACCATGCCAAGCTTCATATGGTGTCATGCCATCAAGTGATTTGGATGGCAACCTGTTTATGAGATAGGTGGCAGTGGATACTCTCTCTGCCCAAAGATAATTTGGTAACTTTTTCTCATTAAGCATAGACCTAGCTGTTTCTACTATGAGTCTATTCCTTCTTTCAACTACCCCATTTTGTTCAGGTGAGTACCTTGTAGTAATCTCCCTTTTGATGCCTCTTTCCTGCAAGAAATCTTGAAACTCATTGGAGAAGTAATCTCCTCCACCATCTGACCTTAGCCTCTTCAAGCTTCTTCCTGTTTGATTTTCAACAAGTGCAAGATACCTCTTGAAACAATTAAACACTTCATCTTTATGCTTCATAAAGTATAAAATGGTCCACCTGCTATAATCATCAATGAAGGACACATAATACCTTGAACCTGAAATAGAAGGGTCCTTGCTAGGTCCCCAAACATCTGTGTGTACCAAGTCTAGGTAGTCTTCATGCATGAACCCTTTCCTTGAATAGGGTAACCTGTGAGACTTACCAAATTGACATGATCCACACTTGTAAATCATGTGTTGCTTGGACACATTAGGTATCCCAAGTACACATTGATCCCTGCACATTTGCTTTAGGGTTCTTTCTCCTATGTGCCCTAATCTCTTGTGCCATATTTCTAACTCTGAAAGTGTCTGATCCTTATAATTATACAAAGCAATGTTCTTGGTGTCTTCTAGCTCAAAAGTAAACAATCTACCTGATTTCTCCCCTTTGGCTATCCTTCTAAATCCATGTCTTGGGTCCTCCACATATGCTCCATGTTGTGTGAATCTGACCTGCAAACTTTTCTCCACAATCTGGCCAATACTCATTAGATTCTTGGTGATGGTTGGTACATAGAGTACCCTGCTCAATAGGTTCTGGTTACCATCACATGTCTTCACATTTCCAATCTTAACAACAGAATGTTTAGTGTCATCACCTATTTGTACCTGATGTTTGCCCTTGGGCTCTTCCAAATCAGAAAGTAGTGCCACATTGTCAGCTACATGGTTAGAACATCCTAAGTCAATATAAAATAAATGATCATCATTTGTACCTGCCTTGGAGGTCATATTCATGATCAATAGGGAGTCATCTTGCTCCTCTGTGTAATTGTTGTAGTCTCTTCTATTTCTGAATCCAC
>CM035431.1:89369714-89372214 GCA_020310875.1 Ceratopteris richardii | reverse complement strand
GAGCAAGTGTGGTGACTAAAATAGCAAGTTTTGGTTCATTGGTTAAACTCCTACTCATCTATTTTGATCCAATGATTTGAAGATCATACTCCAAAGTACTTGGGTGTTTATTTGTATTTCCTGGGAAGCTCACGAGGTCTACTTTACACTCTTCAACTTGTTCTTGGCTGGTGTGAAGCAGGGATTTGCAGCACCACCTCATCTTTGGAATCTATCGAGCATCTCCGCCAACATTAGCAAGGGCCATTTAGTTGTAATCTTGATGAGAAATGAACCTGTTGCTACAAGTTGGAGTTGTAAAAGATATCGTTATTGTTGAATGTACACTTAAGCTTACCATGGCTCCCACCGATACTCCTAAAGGAGAAGTTGGAACTTGAAACACGGTTGATGCCAATCATGTATATAAAGTTGGTGAGGTCTCTAATGTTGTCTCAAATGCTAATCAATGAAAGGTTTTAGTCAACACAATGCATAAGACTTTGGACATTGCAGAAGGTGAAAATGTTCAAATCATCCAAGTGCTTGAGTAAATTGAGTGTTGGTTCATGGTCAAGAGCAAAAAGATGGCACTAAACAAGTAAGCATATAGAGTTCCACTATCATTCAATTAGAGAAAGTGTTATCTAAAGAAGTGGATGTCAAATATTTGAATACAAAAGAGTAGGTTGTAGGTATGTTCACAAACATCTTGAGTGAAACATCTAATTTTAAGCTCGAAGGAACTTGAGCTTGGGGAGGTTCAAGGACAACCAGAAGATTAGTGACATCACTTACAAATTACAGCTATTAAATGGTTGTAAAATTCATCCAATTTTTCATATTATCAACTTGAGGCCATACATTTTTCGAGACGAGAACTGTGTAGATGCTCTAGTTGCTTTAGGAGGTAGAACATAAGAGCCAAATATTCCTTTTAGAGTTATAGACAAGAGAGAGTGGCAATTGCAAAATCACTGGAGACTAGAATATTTAGTAGCATGGACCAACCATCCACTTATAGATTCTACCTGGGAATCAAAAGCTTTGATTATCATACATATTCCATCCTTGATCATTGAGGATAATGATCTTTAGAAGGGGGATAGAGCGCTAGATTCCATTTAGACCTTTATTGTATACCATTGTTCTATCTACAATGGTCAAAGACCGTAGACAGGTCAAGGACAAACATGCAGGGTAGCCAAGGCTCTAGCATGAGTCTATATATTTAGTGAGGTTATTATATCTCTACAAAGTAGCCATATGAGGAGGTTATAGAGGAATCTAGATGTGCATGAGGAAAAGAAATATGTAAGCCTGGGAGGAGAGTGGTAGGTAGCTTATTGGGGCCTCACATTGAAGGATAGATTTGGGAACCCATACTTTAGGTGTGTACTTTATGGGCTCTAATGGACTTGGGATATCCAAATGCGTTCCGTGATAGGCTATGGCTCACTCCATGGCTGGGTGGTTATGTGAAGTGGCTTTTTGTGTGGGGCTTGTTTCACCTTGTGATATGAGAAAAGTTCCTAAATGGTGTTACCTATTGGGATCCCATATCTATGTTTTAGATGAATGAGCAGCTAAAAGAGACTTCGATAACCAACATTTAATCGACACTTAAGCATTGATTCTTCCCAAATTCTTTAGGGATTGCTATACTTGCCCATATTTGTGTTCTCCTTTATGTGGATTGATAGGTGGTTACTTTGGTGTAGTGTATGCATCAGATGTAGGCTCAAAAATCTTTCGGGTTTGTTTTGGTATCAAGTTGCTGATTGAAGAGGAAGTGAGAAGACGTATGAGTCAATCTCATGCCAAATTAACATGTTCTATCAATTCATCATCCTCACAAACTAAAAATTTTACATGTAGCTTGGCCTTTCCCAGGTGCATTGGAAGTGTGAGTTTGCCCATGCACTAGGTTTGAGTACCTCCCAAGCATATGACATAGGATTTGACTAGATTGATCTTGAGCTTTGATGTTTGTAGGAGAAACAAACATATCACATTAGTTGCAACACCTGTATCTATAGAAACTTTGGCCATGTATTTAGGTGATTTCCCTAATGCAAAAGTTAAATGAGTTCTTGTTGTATAGTTGTGAAAATGGCACCTTCTAGTGTGGCTAATTGGATGAATCTGCTAAGAAAGATACAAGGTATTACAGAGCATCCATGTTCTCATTTCTGTAGCTTCTTTACATGTTGTTTTAATGTGTAGAAAAGTATAAGGTCTTCTTCTGATAGCTTCTTGTCCTTAATGTGAGCATCAAAATAAGATTTTGGTCTCTTCTTATGAGCAAGTGCCCTTGGTAGCCCTAAGGCACATCTTCAAAAGTCCATTGAGTCTATCTAAGGCGAATAAATCATGACCATTCCATTCATAATCTCTAGCTAGTTTGAGAGTTCCATATACAAATTTAATGGACTAGATCCTAACATAGTCTTGTATGAAACACGATATGTCTCAAACTATGTAATGCAGTTTCTTATCCCAACATGACCTTGCCATATAA
>CM035431.1:89263317-89293317 GCA_020310875.1 Ceratopteris richardii | reverse complement strand
AGAAGAAGACCAAGCCAAACTGTTTGGCTTGAGGGGGAGCCGTTGGTGCAAAGTTCAAGCCTACATATTTGGCTAGAAGTTCATGAATATTTGAAGCTCCATGGAAACCATTGCTAGGAAGATCTTTTATATTTACCATTTGCAAAAGTCACTTTGACTTGGAAGAATCATTGTAACCACAACTAAAATCGTGGAATTTATTAGTTGAAAATTCATGACTTCAATTGAGGGAATATCTCCTAGATTGGAGGAATACTTTTAGTGAGAGCCAATGAACAATTCAAATTCAAATTTGAAATCACTCAACTATAAAAGATGTAAAAAAACTCACACACCATAAGAGAGTGAGGTCTACATTGTAACCTACACTACTCACCATCATTAGGCATTGATTAACAAGCCTATGATCTTGTACAACATTGTTCTTTAATACAATAGATCTACATTACTCATCTATGGTTTCTCTGTTATAGGCAATCATAATAGTCAACTTGTACTACTCATATCTTAGTCATTCCTTTATCATTTTCAATGATCTATAGCTTCTTGGAATCAGCTCCAAATTCTCTATATTCTCCCAATATTTGAAGACAATCTATTCAGCCAAGTTGGAGAAAAACGTGTAAAAGCACTCACTAGTCAAAATCTGCAGAGGTCCTAAAAAATCGAGGGTAATGATTCAATTGCTAAATTGATTGCTTTGTGTATAGTGCATCATTTTAAGTAATTCCACTTGGAATCATTAGATTACTAAGCTAATTAGATACCTCTAAAAGGAATTTTCTAAGTCCTACTGTACTGGAAGCACTGAGCATAACAACCAGTAGGTGTGTGAACAAAAATAGAAGGTTTTCATTCATCCTTCAACTTGGAAGTAGTCTGTTTTGATTCAATCATTTCTCACATCACTTCCAAAGTACACAGGCACTTGTATAGTGTCATTGGAGAGCTAAGAGGGCCCACAACTCAACTCTGAAGCTACAAGCAACTAGTACAAAGCAGGATTTGGCAGTACCTACTCATTCCTTGGAGTGTCCATCCATCTTCCCAACAGTATCCCTCTTCATGGTTCCTCTGAGAGCCTGGCTATCTTGGCCTCTCGTATTCTTACGATTCATAATGCATGTCTAAAAATTTGAACTCTTTCTGTAATGGAACAGAGATTTCAAAATTTACGGTTGCAAAATCTTCATTGGCCAAGTCTAATGCTGAAAAAAAAAATCCTTTTGTACTTGTACCTTTAGTGTAAATTGTGGTACTGTTGCCAATTGTTTGTTCATGTGTGATCTCGCCTTCATCATCAAGGGAGACAGGCCATGGGATCTTGATCCGAATAGGTGGTAGCACATGTTGTGGTCCTATTGATGATGGTTGAGGGGAAGGTGAGGTTTGAGTAGGTTGGAGGCAAGGAATGGTTCCTCTCATTCTCTTTGTCTAATGTGAAGTGGAGCTTCTTCCACTTTTGAAAACTTGTACTTTGGCATGAGTGAGTGCCATTTTCATTGGGATATCATAAGCTAACCAAAAAAAGACAATTCTTGTTATTGTGAAACACCCATTAAGCATTTGCTTATGAACCCATCTAGTATCGAAAGCATACAACTGATCTATGATCCAATTTGGCAAATCAATCTAAAGTGACATGTTCTGGGTCGAGTAAATGTTGAACCAAATTTTTTTATATGGTTAAGTGAAACGTTCTTGACCTGAGAAAGCGAAATGTTGCATGCACATTTGAAGAGTTTTAGACAGGTTAGGTGCAATAGAAAACTTCTAAGTTAGCTTCATCATCTTGCTTTCTTCATTTCATTGGGGATCATTGTATCCTTATCCAAAGCAACATGCATCTTGAACGTCTTGAATGCTTCATGTACTAGCTTGTGGGTTACCATAAGCTTCTTTAGTGACTGACCTACGATCTGGGAAGGAAGTAAAAATGTTCTTGGCACATCTTTCTCGATGGCTAGCTACAGAGTATGCATTAGAAAGAAGCATCAATAGAAGTCTAGCTTCAAAAATGGTGTTGCGAAAATACTCTATTAGTCTTGCCTTTTCCCATACATGTGATAGTTCTTCCAAATTTTGTAGCTATTCAAATTCTTGGGAGAAAAACTAAAATTTTTCCACACTATTGTCAAATTCCAATTCGGACTCCCATATATACTTTGCATTAGCAAGCAATTGTACTAGGCCTTGGAACCCATGCAACTTCACATTGATTCTATCCACCCTACCTTTAGAGGGTTTTTGATGGGAATCTGACCCTAAAATCCAACCAATTATCGTAGTGGAAGGGGTGGGTATTCTTCTATAGGGAGGGCCCTATAGTCAATCAACTTGTGGCTAAGGCCTATCACTAAAGGTTCTCCTGGCTGCATCTTCTAAATTATTATGTCTAGAAAGATCTTGTACACAAGGAAAACATATTAATACTGAAAGAGACTTTGATCCTAGTATGGCAAGACCTTGGCCCCTTTCCAATACTAACATGCTTCCCGTGTAGGCCAATGTGGCATAGGTGGTATTCTTGTGCCTAGTGCATGTCATTAGGCTTCCTACATGCATAGTTAGATAATGCATAAGCTCAATATGTTTTTGGTGATTTCTTAATACATTATAAGTTCGTGAGATATGGGTTTGTTACAAAGTTGGTTAAGGGAGATAGGTTCCCTTATGGGATTACATGGTGAGGTTAATGATTTGTACATGTTTTTAGATGATAATGAATGTGAGTGGTCTTGGGATTGTTTAAGCACCCATTTCCAAATCCTCCTAGGAGATTGTTTACAAGGCTTGTTGTTTACAATGGCTTGCCCTCTAGATTGCCCCAAAGGGAACACATCTTTAAATTCTTTTTATAGATCTTTAAATGTGAAAAATAAAAGACAATGAATAAAAGAGAAGGCATAGAAAAGTTACTCATTATTATTAGAAATATTTACACCATTGTTTAGGACCAGAAAATCTTAAGCCTTAGCTTCATTATTTACAAGTTTCCCTAATTCCAAATTTCAATTCAAGGGGGCACTTGGACATCATGCTCTCCCTTGATTTTACATAACACCCTATCATGCTTGAATTCCAAATTATTTGTGTGATAGGTTCATGAAAACTATTTCCTATGCTCTAGAGCCACACTCTCCCTAAGACGAGGTCTATTCTTTCCATATTCATGATTTAGAAGTCCATTTTATCTTCAAAGCCTTGGATTTCTAATTCCAAATAAGAAACCATTGCTTCCTAAATGCGAGTGTCTTGATCCTACATTAAAATAATGTATCTATGTGGCCAAGGGATCTCTCGAAGGTTCAATCTCTTGACAAGGGCTTATCTATAAAAGTATGTGTCATCAAACATTGAGACCTTTAACCATGATCCAAACAGTGTGACCTTTAATAGATCCATATAACTTGATCAAGTCATGAGACCCAATCTCCTATTGATTCCACATGTTCTTGGATCTTGCCATCAGTGGGTACTGTCATAATAACTTAAACTTGCCTATAATATGGGATTTCATTCAAATCAAGGGTTTCAATCAAGCAAAGTTGTTTCTTTTTCTTCCCCTTATTGGCTTGATAGAGTCTAGTGTCTCTTCCCACTAGATAGGCCTACTTCTATGTTTGGGATTTAACCATTTAAATAATTTTGCTCATCACTCTTTCTCAAAGTCCTCTTGAGAAAGCACATTCTTAAAAAACAAGAGGTTTTTTCTAAATGTGCTCCAAAGACTTTGGTCCTTTTACCTTAAGTTTTCCAAAAACCTTTTTTGAATTGGTACTAACATGTTTCATATCTTGATGCAAGTTATCTAAAAAAAAAAATACAATCTTAATTGCATCCTCAATCATTTTATATGTATGATGTCTAACAAATTTCTAGTTCAAATTGAGTCCTTGAACAAAACCAAAAAGCCTATGGAAGTCATACAAATTCTTTATTTTCAAAATAATCTCACGATACTCTAAAATGTAAATGGATAATGGGTGTCCCTTCTATTGGACTCTATCCAAGCTTCCTCCTCATTTTCAAAAAGGAACTATTTATTGAAGAGATTTGCAAATTAAATCCAAGTTGAGGGCTTTTTGTGAGTATGAGAGAGACTCATCCATAAGTTATTGGCTTTTGGGTCTAATGATAGACTAGCCTCCACTATTCTAACATGTTTAGGAGTGTTCTTGAATTGGGGTACATTTTGGTACTTCTCTAAGAACATAAGCATGAAATCCTTGTTTATATCCTTATCTTCACATGAGAAGTAAGGTGATCTAATATCTTTACCTAAGGAAAGATCTAAAGGATGACTCAAGCCTACATCTTTCCCCGATGGACTAGAAAATAGAGAAGTTTGAGGAGTCATCAAGCTAAAACTACTCATCATGCTAGTTAGGGAAAATATGTCTCCTTAAGAGATGGTATGAGTCTCTCTCCACAATGACGCACATCAAAGTGGTTTCTATAGTATCGACATGGCTACCCAAAGGTTTCCATGGGATCTTTGAAGTGAACTCAAGTTGACCCTAAGTTGAATTTGAAATCCACCACACGTTTGGCGAAGCTGACCGACCTCTAATTGAACTTTGGAAAAATTTCCAAGTCCCTTCTTTAACATCAATACATGCTCTTCTAGAAATTTCTTCTCATTAGACGTTATATTGATATTTCCCCTCTATCCTTCCGGAGTACTTACATCTTTTAAACCCATGCCCAATACATCTATTGCATGCTCATGATGAGAACACAAATGGAAGCATGACATTGCAATTCACGCATAACTAATGGTGAGCTAGGATTTAAAGATGCAATAAATGAAATAGGCATGGAAACAAGAAAAGACATACTTACTAGTACTAACTGGTTTCATAGTGTGGCTCGAAGTACCCTCCATCGCACAGAAACTTGCACTTAATCTTTAATAATCCTAGAGTTTGTGTTGTGTCCAATCAAAGTGAGATGCAAGATAATTCACAAGAGTACTTCCCCATTTCACATAGCTCAATTTCGACTTGGTTCTAGCTAACTTTGCTAGGATGATAATGTCGCATATTGCCAAAACTTTCTGTCATGTTCACTTGAAGCTTCGATGTTGATGTAGAGCTTGTCTCCATCTCTTGAAGAAAAAATTCCACCCTTGAATCCTTTTGAAGCAATAAAGTTCCATCGTTGAGGGCTTAAAAATATTGAAGAATCTTTGAAAAAAAGGGTAAATTCCAAGCTTGAAAATGGATGGAAAGTCATACTTTAGAGGCTTCAAAAAATTTAACTATGGATTTGAGAAGGAAATTGTTTTGGTTAGAGAAGTTGGAGCCCTCTTGTGCTTAATTCTTGCAAGGTATAAAATCAAAAAAAGAGTACGGTGCTCTTGAAAGTGTGGGTATGCAAAAAGATAAGCGTTTCAATTAGTCACAGAGAGGTAAATAAAAACCAATATGCGTTAACTACTTAGCTAGGCCAAATTCACACTCAAATATTGCATATATGCATGCATAAGACAAAAACTATATTTCTTCTAGTCCTAAACTTCAATAGGAGATGTGAGAGATCTTATCCTTTTCTCTTTGTGTAGCACCGATGGCTTCTCAAGCTTCCACACATATAGGTGGCATGTGAGCAAGCCGTGTGGCCTTCTCTTAGTCCGTCTATAGGTTGCGGGGAAGGTCCTACTCTTTCCTCCTCTTGGGGAGGGGAAGGTGGAGGGGCAAGGGGATTCCCACCCCTCTAGGAGGAGAAAATTGATGGAGAGTGTTAATCTCCAAAAGAATAAGTTATCCTTGATGTTAGAGCACCTCTATATCAAGCATAACTCAACACCTCAACCAATTTTGGAAGACCAATACCAAATGATCAAACTTTGAACTAACTGTGAAGATGCTAATTATTCAGAAATGTTTGCTACACGTAATACACTCATTGACTGGTCGAATGTGTAAACTTTTCAATGAAACTTTGTACAAAGTGTCTTCTAAAGTTTTTGCACCTTCTCAAAGTTAAATCTCTCCAAAAGCTTCAGTAGATCTTGAGATTTACTTCAAACAATGTACCTATGTTTGAAATTGTTCTTCTATGTAGTCGACTTTGACACCTGCAACTTCTAATACATGGTTCTCCCGAATTAGACCCCATTTATTCAAATGCTTTTAGCCACAGGTAGATTACCTTTCAACTTAAAGAATGAGTGCTTATTCGCTCAAAACTTTACACTGTGGAGGGAGATCTGATCAAGACATTGACCATCGGGATTGTGCTTGTTCCTACCTTTACTTTCCACATTTACACATGTAAATGTTCCTACTTACAATTCTCTCAGCCTAATTATAATTGAACTCTCAAAACTTGTACAGAAGTCACTCAACTATAGAGTTAGACTTGTCCAAAAGCATTCATCAAGAAGATAAACATAGAAGGAGCATTGGAGAAAAGATCGCGACACAGATTTCAGAAGTTTTCTTCTATTCTCATGAAAACAACTGATTTGATGAATCTTATTCATTCATCACATACATTCTTCTTCTACTCATCTATACTTGGTCTATATCTCTCATCTCTTCCATGTTCGGACTCTATACTTGTATATATAGGCATATATGTGCAAACGTGTCACCTTTACAAAAGGTATATGAACTAATTTTAAGCTTAATGTACATGTATTTACAAGTCTTCATCTTTTGACCATGCACTAATCTTGAAGCCTCATAAATTTGATCTTTTCTTTATTCTTTGATTTCAACCCTTGTCCAAATCATCAATTGTTGATTGTCCTGCACCAACAGCTCCCCCTCAATCATCAATTGTGATTTTCTCCATCTTCTTTATACCTGCCATGTCTTTGAACCTTTGTAGCTTAGGACCATCCAAGCTTTTGGTTAACATATTTGCAATCTGATCTTTTGTTGAAGTATGTATGACTTCAATCTCTTTATCAATCACCTTCTCTCTTAAGAAATGATGTTGAATCTCAATATATTTAGTCATGTCATGAAACACAAGGTTAGCAGCCAGATACAATGAACTCATATTATCTCCATGAATAGTGGGTGTACTCTGAATGATGTCAAAATTATTCATGAGAGTATTTAACCATATAACCTCCTTTGGAGCTCCAACCATACCTTTATACTCTGCTTCTGTGGATGAAAAAGCAACTATATGTTGCTTTTGAGAACACCAAGGGATTAACTTATCTCCCACATAACATAGATACCCATAGGTTGATCTCCTATCATCATGATTACTTGCCCAATCTGTATCACTATATATCTTGATGTTTGTATCTGATGTGAATCCATAATAAAAACCTTCTTTGAGTGTATCCTTAATGATTTGTAGCACCATTTCTCCTGCAATCCAATGTTCTTTCCTAGGACAATGCATGAATTGAGACAACGCTCCAACTGCATATGACAAGTCAGGCCTAGTTAATGTAGCATAGATTAAACTACCAACCAGACTTTGAAATAACTTCCTGTCCTTAAATTCTTCTCCTCCATATCTACTCAATTTGTGATTCACCTCCATCGAAGTAGGTGCTACCCTGCAATCTTCCATTTTAAACTTGATTAACAAGTTCTTCAAATACCTTTCTTGAGTCACATATACTCCATGTTGAGTATATGGAATCTCCATGCCCAAGAAATATGACAAGTCTCCCAAGTCATTGATCTTGAAATCTTTCTCCATTTGCTTCTTAAGACTTTGTATGCCCTTCTCATTTGTACCTGTAAGGATTATGTCATCAACATATATGCACATGTAAATGAACCCATCACTTGCTTTAACAAGCAAGCTACTATCTGCCTTAGACACTTGGAAACCAAGCTTTTTCAAGAACTTCACAATTCTGTAGTTCCATGCCCTTGGGACCTACTTCAAACCATACAAAGATCTCTTGAGCTATATACTCTGGATACCTTTTATCCTTGAAACCTTTTGGTTGCTCCATGAAAACATCATCTAAGATGTAACCATTTAGAAAAGCGTTCTTCACATCTAATTGACATAGCTTCCAACCTTTACATGTAGCAATAGCTATGAGAGTCCTTATAGTTGTCAACTTTGCCACATGACTATAAGTCTCATCATAATGTATACCATATGTATGAGCATACCCTTTCACAACAAGTCTAGCTTTATATCTAGACACACTTCCATCTGCATACCTCTTTGTCTTTGTAGAGGGAGAATCAAGCAAAAAGAAAAGAAGAAGAAAATCAAAGTCCAAAACTGCTCAATAAAGATCAAAGATCATAATACCAAAGAACCACTCTCTGCACAAAGCCCCAC
Source organism: Ceratopteris richardii (assembly GCA_020310875.1). NCBI lineage: Eukaryota > Viridiplantae > Streptophyta > Polypodiopsida > Polypodiales > Pteridaceae > Ceratopteris > Ceratopteris richardii. The sequence continues at coordinate 89,285,037 of CM035431.1, read as the reverse complement.
AGGGGCACACACACCAAGGAAAAGCACGCAGATGGAAGGAGGAATCAGGGCCAACAAGTATCCATGAAGAAGTGCAAGAAGATATCAGGCGGTTCCATAGCCACATGAGGGTGCTTCAACCTCTTGAGCAACAGAAGGTTCAGATCAAGGCTTAAGAGCTACATCCTCATATGTCTACTAAGGGCGTGCGTGGCAACCCGATTTAACAAGCAAACCAAATGCATCAGGCCTAGAGGATGTCAAGACAAATATCATACAGGGCCATTAAAACGTAATGCCAGTCGAACAGACAGGCAAAACTGACCAAGGGTTGCGTGTGGTCAACAAAAAGTAAACAGGCTGGAATAATACAGCAGGGTCTGATGTGTGCAACCAGGACAAATCAAAGGACCACTAAAACATAATGCAAGATTAATGAAGAGGCAGAACTGACCAAGAGATGCGTGCGAACGACAAAAGGTAGACGAGAAGAAAAGCCTGTCAAGGGACGACAGAGACAAAGAGGGGGAGAGTGTTGCAGAGCAAAGAAGCACAAGCAAAAAGCCCCAAAATTTTCAAATTAAGGGGCATAATTTTTCTTCTTCGAGGTCTTATGGAATTCCCTCAAAACTATGTAAATGCAATAGAGCTTCGAAACGAGTACCCTATTGACTATATTCAGAGTTCGGAGCTGGGAGAAATCCTTGATTTTCTGAAAACTACTGTAAGAGGTATCGCGGCAGACACTTTCAGCATTTCAGTGAGTGTGAGAGGTGGATTAGTCTTTTCTCATGCATGCAAGCTTAACCACTTCATTTTCCATCATGTGTGCACATGTCCTCATACACTTGGTTAGGTTGTTCGATCGGATTGACATTTAAATGTGTGTTAATTTCCCACTATATGCACTTGTGCTGCAATAGAGGTACAGTCTCATTGGCATGAGTGTACTTGAGTCAAGAAGACTCAAGTACACTCATGCCAATGAGACTGTACCTCTATTGCAGCACAAGTGCATATAGTGGGAAATTAACACACATTTAAATGTCAATCCGATCGAACAACCTAACCAAGTGTATGAGGACATGTGCACACATGATGGAAAATGAAGTGGTTAAGCTTGCATGCATGAGAAAAGACTAATCCACCTCTCACACTCACTGAAATACTGAAAGTGTCTGCCGCGATACCTCTTACAGCAGTTTTCAGAAAATAAAGGATTTCTCCCAACTCCGAACTCCAAATATAGTCAATAGGGTACTCATTTCGAAGATCTTGATGAGACACATCTATTGGAAGTGGTTTCACTCAATTCTGACAATTGTGCACCAAGTTATGGTGAAAATGGTGAATGGCAGGAAGCACTCACACTCATGCCACAACTCCTACAAGTTCGCACACACACTACAGTAGCTCAAAAACAATGGGGAGGGGTACACAACAGTCTTACACACACATTCCAAGCATTACACACACATACAAGATCAAAGAGAAGATCTAAATCTGCAAGAAAAAGGCAAATTTGAAATTTTGGAGAGCTCCTTCTTCACAATGGCAAAAAGTATGTACAAAGAGTCACCAAGTGACTTATATACATGTGCCCTAAGTTTGGTCCTTTCACACAAGAGACCGGCACTTTATTACAAAAAAGGGTGAATTTCCTACTAATTTACAAGGGTTATTTTACAACAAGTTGGGATTATGCATTTAGAGGACTCCTCTATTGCATTTACATAGTTTTGAGGGAATTCCATAAGACCTCGAAGAAGAAAAATTATGCCCCTTAATTTGAAAATTTTGGGGCTTTTCGCTTGTGCTTCTTTGCTCTGCAACACTCTCCCCCTCTTTGTCTCTGTCGTCCCTTGATAGGCTTTTCTTCTCGTCTATCTCTTGTCGTCCGCACGCATCTCTTGGTCAGTTCTGCCTCTTCATTAATCTTGCATTATGTTTTAGTGGTCCTCTGATTTGTCCTGGTTGCACACATCGGACCCTGCTGTATTATTCCAGCCTGTTTACTTTCTGTTGACCACATGCAACGCTTGGTCAGTTTTGCCTGTCTATTTGACTGGCATTACGTTTTAATGGCCCTGTATGATATTTGTCTTGACATCCTCTAGGCCTGATGCATTTGGTTTGCTTGTTAAATCGGGTTGCCACGCACGCCCTTAGTAGACATATGAGGATGTAGCTCTTAAGCCTTGATCTGAACCTTCTGTTGCTCAAGAGGTTGAAACACCCTCATGTGGCTATGGAACCGCCTGATATCTTCTTGCACTTCTTCATGGATACTTGTTGGCCCTGATTCCTCCTTCCAGCTACGTGCTTTTCCTTGGTGTGTGTGCCCCTGCGGGGCTTTGTGCAGAGAGTGGTTCTTTGGTATTATGATCTTTGATCTTTATTGAGCAGTTTTGGACTTTGATTTTCTTCTTCTTTTCTTTTTGCTTGATTCTCCCTCTACACGTCCCTCCTCCTGAACTCTATCGTCCCCGATAGGCTTTTTATGGCGACGTGTGTATGTCTGTATGGCCGTTTGCTCTCGTTTATTCAGCAGATTAGCGTGACAAAGCATGAATTCTTTCCATTGTTGGGACTTGACTCCGTCCTCTAGCGCTTGCCGATGATCCGCAAAGAAACTCGTTTCGTAAGCTACCAGACGTGCATTCAGGTTTGAAGTCATTTTTACAAAAATTTCTGAATCGATTTCGAAGAAGCCGGTGAAAAATGCTTCTTCGAAAGTTTGCATATATGTTGACGGCAAAAACATGAGTCGAGAATAATATGCCATTAGATTCAAGCGGCTGGGTATAGTAGATAGATCAAAAATTAGAGCCTCGGATCCTTGCGTAATGCCAATGAAATTCGAAAATGTATATTTGGCATGCTGAAAAACTTTGATTACTGTTAGTAGCATACTGAATATTTTATTAGTCATTTTAACTGCTAAATCAGGAACTGTAGCATATCTTGCAATCCAAAATTCCATTGTTTTTACCATATACTCCTCTGTTGGTAGGTAATTGGGTGGAGGGCTAGGTAACAATGGGTAGTTTATCCACTGATTATTGATATTGCCCTGGCGCTGTCCTTCCCAAAATTGCATCCAGGAGCGTCTGCGGGGTACAGGACAAAAAGATGGATTGACTTGAAGCACATATGGTGATGCTTCCCACTGTACCCGCAGTGTAGGATTCTTTTCCAAAATTTTTTGCCTCCAGATGGGATCCGCCTTCTCGAACTCCTCTTGAGTGTAATTGAAAGTATTTTTGTGGAACTGGAGGTTGCTATCAGGTTCTTTACTAGTGGCGGCTCGTATATAATGCCGCGTTTGTTCCTTTAGAAGACCATATGGTACATTGAAGGGCTTCAAAATTTACTCTAGTTGGTTGTTTTCTATGTGAGCTTCCTTCATGATCTGTATTATTTGGTCTTCAAAATCAGCAGTGAGCTGGGACATCAGTAGTGCCCTTTCTTGTCGGCTCAATTCTGCAATGTCCTGATTATCATGATCAATGTGGACCTCCTGAGCCTCCCTTATCGGTGAATGATATGAGGGGGGAGAGAGAGGACGTACCTCAGTCTCCACAGTAGCCTCTGCAGCTTGTGGAACTACTGGTGTCCCCTGCTTTGCTTTTTGCTCTAACTGCTCCTGAAGCTGTTTAATGCATTCATCTCTCTGCTTAATTTCCTCAGTAGCTTTTGCAATTGTGTCTTTATGTTTGAGAAGTTCTTGTGCCACGATATCCATATGATCGGTGTCTTCTTTACATTGCAGTAGATAACGATTCTCCGCTTTTTTCCATTTAGTTCTTAGGGCAGCTGTGTCCTCCATGTATCTTTTTTCCCAATCTGCAATGACTTCTTGCTCCTGTCTGAGTTGATCTTCCATTTTAGTTATCTTTTCTTGCAATTCCTTGATATTCCCTTCTGAGTTGTCCGTAGCCGCTATTGGCTGATCACTGAGGAGAGCTGTCATGAGCTCCTTGTTGCGGTTTCTTAGGTTTTCTGCTTCCTCCATACAGACTTTGAGCTGAGATTCCAAGATTTTGCTCCTAGCATTCATTCTTGCCTTTTCAGTTTCACTAGCTTCATATTTTCTCTTGACTTCTTGCAGTTGTGCTTTTAAACTTTCGTTTTCGGTCATTAACGCGTTGCACTGCTTTTTAACTTCTTGGACTTCGTTTTCTTTGTTTCGGATGTGCTCTCTTTCTAAGGTCAATTCGGCCGAAAGATTCTTATTCTTTTCCTGAAGCTCATGTTTGTCGTTCATTGCTTGGTCGTAGTCTTCATCTGCCTCAAGCATGAGTTGTTGCGTATCTAGAGCAGTTCTAATCATATCTTGTACCACAGGCTTGAGTTGAGCAATGTCTACATTCAACCAAGTTCTGGGTATGCTAGGAGCTTCTCCCGTGAGCACAGCTCTTCCCTGCTCCACATGAATGGTTGCGTTGTGTGGTTGTCTTAGTTGTAGATGTACTTGAGCTCTTCATCCCTCTTACTAGTTTTTGTGGCACTCCCTTGAAACATGACATCCATGGGGGAGGGTTCTGCTACTACTCTTATTGGTGTGAAGGGTTGCTCATCCTCTATTGTCTCCTCTTGATGCTCCTTCTTTGGTATCTTTATGGATTTCTCTCGGGGTGGTGTGGCTTCCTTGATATGAATGGTGGAAGTTTCATTAAGTTTTATAGTATGCGTACCTTCCTGTTCTGCATTCTTACTTGTGTTACTTTGATCAATATGTGTGGCGTGGTCATTCGTATTGAGGCCGTCTGGTTCTTCATTGTAGTCAACTTCATTCAGTTCCACCCATTGTCCATCATCCTTCGATTCACTTTGAATATTGACATTTTAATAATGAAGTAACTGGCTCTTCTTGGGCCTCCGATGATGAACTAGAATTATCCAATCCTATTTCTCGGTACCGATGGACTTTGGTGAGTTTCCTTTTTGCATCCAATTCTTGTTGTGACTGCTGATAATGATGACCTTGCACCGGTAGATTGACTTGCCCTTCCGTATATTGATGCGTTTGTTCCATGGCTTCCGCAAGTTCTTCCTCGTAATCGGTCTTTGCTCTTCAAGTGTTGTCTTCAGGAGTACATGAGTTCTTTTTGTGGCTGGGACTTCCTCTTCAACTTGCCTGATTTCCCTTAGTCTTTTTGTGCCTCTCATTCTGGGTTGAGAGCTAGTTTCAGCTTCTTCCACGATCTTGATTCTTTTTTTCTTTTTGGGGACTGTGGCGACTTTGACGTACTGAGCAAGAGCAGTCGAAGATGGCATTTCCTGCAAGTGTTCTCTTATGCCCAAAGCATGGTAGATCAAGATGGTCAGGGCCATAGTACCATTGAGGAACTTCTTATTATTCCATTGCTTTTTTGCCTCGAATAGTCTTTCTTGTACATATGGAGTCAGATTAATTTGATTGCCAATTTGCTTTATTGCATGGGACAGTAATTGAACAATGAGATTTTGGGGAGCCGTGTATCAATTCATGTTTGGAAATCAGAAGTGTTGGTGAATCAGTCTGACTTCCTCTTCTATATCGACTCTGTTAATGTCGACAAAAGTTCGTGTCTTTGCTCCACGACTCTCTTCCTTTACCATAGTGACACCGTCCTTCTCCCATCTGAATGCTTCCTTAATTAAGTCGTGTGTAAATTGGATGACAACCCATTCACCTCCTTTATCCATAACTCTGGCTTCGGGCACCAATGGATCATGCAATGCTGGCTGTAAGGTGTTCATGACTTGCGTGCATCTTTGGAAGTCAGGTTTATATATGGGCAGTTCAAAATACTTATGAATTCCTGCTTTCTTCATTATGTCGATTGTGGAGGGTAGTTCATGTAATACTCTGAAGTCCTGGGACATAATCGGAAAGTGATGCTCTGTGTCCATGATCTTTATGTTCGCCAAGAAGAGATACTCTCCTACTGGTTGCTCATCTCTAAACCAATGCCCCTTGGCTTTTGTGAGACTTTGGGGAGGGAATTCCTGCACCTCCTCTTGGATCGTAGCCTCCGAGTCTTCAGAAGGCATCTACACTTGTAATGAAAAGTGCATTAGCTTGAAAGGAAGTATAGCAAGTAGTGTAGTGCATTGCAGTGTGTTGTTGTCGCGCATCACTCCGTTTCCCATGATTCCATAGGTGAGATCTCTTACCACATTTTTTATTTCTTATCCTGAAAGAAAACAAGCGTTAGTATAGCCGAAGCATTTATTTAAGTCCACAGTATGTTCATTCCTAAGAGAGTTGAAGCTACGACCTAATCTCACTTGGAGAATGTGCACCACTAGTTTTAGAATGTACATCATGTGCCGAATGCTTGGCCTCGTATTGTGGCCCTATTATGCATACTTGAGGTGCACCAGAAGCTTCATGAGTGCATTGGGGATCTCTGTTGCTTAGATTGTCCACTCCTTGCAGTTGCTTGGGTTTCCAAATCCATTTTGTGACCACTGAGAGAGGTCGTTTTGTTTCTTTGATTCTTCGGGCTTCATGTGTTCTCTTTGTTTCCCTTAGCGTTCTAGTAGTACAAACGGTTCTTTTCTGGTTTTTGGGACGAATCTGATGTGGTTGTGTCATTCGCTTTTTCTGATGTATTGCATCCGCCTGAGTGCTTATTGCTTGCTTAGCTACTTGTGTGACCTTCTTGGGAATCCATATCTGTTGGCGTGATCTTTGAGCTTCAATCAAAGGCTTGGGGATCCATACTTGCAAGAGTCCTGTTGGTGTGGACTTTGGTGTAGCTGACTTTTTGATTTCTGTGGGTGCTGACTTCTTCTTGTTTTGCACCTGATCTTTGCGTACCCACTTGTATTTGTCCTTCCCTTGATACACGTATCTGCTGGTTGTTTTCCAACATGGTGATCTTTTGTCTAGTTGAGGAGGTCCAAGAGAGTTGGTTTCCTTTGTGGCTGGCTTTTCCTCAACTGAATGTGATGATTTTGACTCTACTGCGGACATCGTTGGACTTGAAGTTTCTGCTGCTTCTAGATTGGTTTCGGAGATATTTGCACTGGGATCATTCTTCAGTGTCTTTTCTTGGAAGCTCTCCGAACTCTCGACTATTTTTGGTTGAATTAAAGGCTTCTCTCCTAATAAACTGAAAATCTCCTTATGCCCTATTTTCGTCGAAATACAGCCTTGAGTTAGATTGATGCACACCTCGTTCTCAATGATCCAGTACTGTCCTAGGATTAAATCTTCTATTAAATCCTCGTCCACACACACTAAAACTCTCTGTTCCATGGAGGAATTGCCTAGGTGGAGGGGTACATTTGTTGTCCCAATGCATTCTAGGGTTTGACCTCCAATTCCTATCAATCGGGCTTTTGTGGAATTTATACTCAATTGAAGATCTTTTACGACCCTATTTCGTATGCAACTAAGTCCTGCTCCTGAGTCTATCAAGGCATCTATCAACTTGTACTCTGTCCGGCCAATCCCTAGGTTTAGGTAAGGTTGTGTCTTGCACGCACCCATTGTATCAGGATTATGGACTTGGTAATTAGCCATAGGGATAGGCTCCTCTCCGTGGAGATAGCGTTCATCTCTCTGTTTGATCCATTCTTTTCGTTTCCTAATGCGTTCCAGTGCTTCTTGTCGAGCTTCCTCTCTAATTCGCTTCTCCTCTCTCTTCCTATTTTGAGCTCCTACTAGATGTGCTAGCATTTGTTCCGTTAATGGCTCCATGAATCATTTCACTCTACATCCGCTGATGTAGTTAGGAAGAATATCCCCATCTAGAGTGGCTAGATTAACCGCTCCACTAGTAGAGATTCTATTTATGATTAAAGGTCCATATCCGCGTTTTTGTAACTTCTTGGCATGTTGCTTTAAGATGTACACCAAGACTAAGTCTCCCTCTTTGAGTCCTTTGTCTTTTATATGTGCATCATAATATGCCTTTTGTCTCCTTTTAGCTGCATAGATTCTTGCTACTGCTTGTAACCTAGTTTCATGTAGCTTTTCGATTTGGTCTAGTTGTTGGGATAATTCATGTCCGTTCCACTCATACTGTTGGGCCACTTTCAATGTCGGCACTAAAAAATCAATTGGCAAGATTGCATTCTGCCCATACACCAAGTTGAATGGGGTAGTTCCAATAGCCGTTTTATATGCAACCTGGAAGGCCCAAATTGCGTGATGCAATTGTTTGTCCCAATCAGACCTTCCATTATTGACAATCTTTGTCAATATTGTACTGGAACTTTCAGCTTGTCCATTGGCTTGGGGATGGTATGGGGCTGATTTTTTATGAATCACTAAAAACTCATTCATTAGCGAGTCGATTACTTCATTGAGGAAGTGCGTTCCCCGATCACTCACAATCTCGATTGGTAATCCAAAACGGGTGAAAATATGCTCAAAGAGAAACTTGGCGGTAGTTTGAGCATCATTTTTTCTAGTGGCTTTTGCTTCTACCCATTTGGTCAAGTAATCAGTGGCTACTATGATGTACTCCACATGTGATCCTTTGGCCGGTGGATTGATAGGTCCTATGAAGTCAATACCCCATTTTGAGAATGCTCTAGCACAGACCATAGGTCTTAAAGGCATGTCATCTCTCCGAATTGGGTATTTAGCTCTCTGGCATGTCTCGCAGCTTCGTACATACGTTTAAGCATCCATATGTAGAGTTGGCCACCACAAGCCCGCAAAGAGAATCATTTTGATAGTTCTCTCCGCTGAAAAATGACCTCCAGCAGCACCCGCATGGGCCATCTCTAATATGGGTAGATATTCTCCTTCATGCACACATAACCGGAGTTGGTTGTCTTTTCCTCGCCTAAACAATTGCTTCCCCATGAGTATATAATCCTTGCTCCTTTCTTCTAGGGCTCTTTTTCTTGCCAAACTAGCTCCTGCCTCATGCTCTTTTGTTTTTAAGAATTTAACCAGTGTCTTACTCCATTTGGGTGCTATGGTTGAAAAAGGTAGAGACATATGATCTTCTGGGATTGTCTCCTGACATTCTGCACAATTACTTACGTAGTCATGAACATTCTTGGGCATGTCAGACTAGTACACTCCTAACCTTTTTAGTTCTCGAATGGTTCCATGAGTCCCTTGGTGTGTTCTCCATTTGTTCACATGTGCTTGCTCGATTAGTTGTTTTTGTTCGTCCTCCTCGACACATCTTAGTAATACTCCATTGGGTTCCTTATAGTACACGCTTCCAGCAATAATGTGTAAATTCCTTGATTGGAGAATTTCCTTTTTGCTATTCTTATTGATTGAGTGTTGTGGGCCATTGTTGAGTATAGGAATTAGTCTCTCTGCCCACTTTGGACATACTTCTAGGTTAAATAAATAAGTATCTGGCAGATCATCGGGCACTCCACTTGGTGGTTCTCCATGTGTTAACGTAGAAAGGTGGTCTGCTCTTACATGAGTGTTTCCCTTCTTTACTACCACTTCAAAGTCGAACTCCATTAGTAGTAAGAACCATCGTACTAACCTTCCCGTGTTACAAGGCTTATTGACTAAGTACAGTAAAGCCTGATGGTCTATGAAGAACTTGAACTTGTTGGCTAAGAGGTAGTGTCTGAATTTCTTCACTGCATATACCATTCCTAACCCTTCTCATTCAGTAGTGGTATAATTTCGTTCCGCTTGATTATGTTGTCTACTAGCATAGGCAATTGGATGATCAAGCTTCCCTTCATCAGCTGGTTGGGCTAGGATACATCCAATGGCATAGTTAGAAGCATCAACATGAATATGAAAAGGCTTGTTCCATTTGGGTGATTTCAGAATTGGGGCTGTGCTAAGCCTCTTTTTCAACTCGGTGAATGCCTTCTCGCACTCTTCTGTCCAAGTAAATTGAGTCAAGAGACCATACAAGGGTTTTGCTATTATGGCATACATGTGAATAAACCTACGGTAATATCCACAATGTCCCATAAAGGCTTGCACCTCCTTCGCATTTTTAGGTCTTGGTAGTTCTATGATGACCTTGATTTTGTCCTCATCCATAGATATTCCATTTCTTGAAACTATGTGTCCTAAGATCTTTCCTTGCCTCACCATGAAGACGCATTTCTCTAGGTTTAAACAGACTCTATACTGTCTACATTTATTGAATATCTTCCTCAACTCGGGGATGTGATCGCGTCTTTGATTGGAGTACGTGCAAAGGTCATATACATATACTTCCATGCTTTTTTTCAAAAATTCCTTGAAAACATGACACATCAATCGTTGGAAAGTAGCAGGTGCATTAGTGAGTCCAAAAGGCATCACTCGAAAAGCATAAACTCCCCATTCGGTTGCGAATGCGGTCTTATGTTGATCCTCAGTTGCAATAGCTACTTGATTGTATCCCGAGAATCCATCCAAGAAGCTATAGACCTCCTTTCCGGCTACCCTCTCCAATAGATGGTCCGTGATGGGTAAGGGGTAGCTATCACGTATGGTGGCTGCATTCACCTTTTTCAAGTTGATGCACACTCTCAGTTTCCATTTTTCTTAGGCACCACTACTAATGGCGATACCCATTCGGTATGTTCTATCTCATATATGAATCCTGCCACTAGTAGTTTGTCTATTTCTTCCTTAAGTTTTGTTGCATAAACCTCATTATACGTATAAGGGTGTTGTTTGGATGGTTTTGCATCTGCCGTCATTGGTATTCGATGGGAACAAATAGTGGGTTCTACGCCTTTGAGATCCTTGTAGGTCCATGCGAATACGTCTCGGTACTCTCGGATAAGGTGTATGAGTTCCTCTTCCTCCTCCTCCGATACATCTTTTCCAATATATGTGCATCGCTCTTCTCCGTCTTCTACTGTTACAACAATTTTTTTGGTTTGTTCTTTGTTTTCATACGATTCTCCGTCTCGTGCCTCTCGTCTAGGCATTTGAATGGCTACCTTTCTCTCTTCTACTTTGTATTTTTTAAAATGTTCAGGAACTTCGAAAAGATCTAGGTCCGGCTCTACCTTACTCATGTCTTCCCTCTGCTTGTGTATTGTCGGGGCATCTTCAATTGCTAAGATTTTTGTTGTTTCCTGTTCCTTCTTGTTCTGAATAGTGTTTAGGTAGCTTTCTTCGGAGTCAAATTCTGGTTCCATTTCTATGCTTTCATATTCCTCTTTCCCTTCTTTTTCCAAGATTTCTCCTTCTTCTACTTCCTGAAGGACAACCATATAGAGATTTACATCATAGCCTTCCTCATCTATGCACTCGTTCATCGTCAAAACTTCTTCATTTACGCACACATCTAAGGTTGCTAAAATTTCCATCCATCCATGCGACTCGAAGATCTCATCAGGAAAGATTTGAGGCATGTAATCTGGGTCTTCTACTGATCGGTAGTTAGGATGTCCTATCGGCCACAATTATTTTTTTCTCTCCTCTCTCTTGGCTTCTTTACACATCCATAACTGGGCATCCTCATGCATCCAAGATTGATCACTTGATCCAGCACTGTGAATGGATAGGTCATCTTCCTCCCTATGTACTGGATTCCATTGTAGTGGAGGGACATCTCGATAGGCAAATGTGTCCAGATTTATCTTGGTGGTGTTTCCTTGATGTTGCAGGTATAACGAATCTCTTCCCCAATCTTGTACTACCCGCATTTGTCTCATGAAGGGTCGTCCTAATATCATTTCATAGTTGTTCGCTTTCTCGAACTTACAAATGGCTAATGTGTGTTCAAATTCTACTCCACAGATGGTTAATTTGATTCTTTCCAATATTCCTAAGGGTTTTTCCACATGACCGCCTGCTAATTGGAGCTTCATGCGTGTGGATCGTAAGGCAGGTTTTCCCCATTTTTCCCAAATCTCCTTGGTGGCAATTCCTACCCCGGCTCCCGTATCTAGGATAGCCTTGGTCATGTAACCATTGTGGGTGACAGGTAGACATGTATTACCTTCGTCTCCTTCACTAAATTCTCCCACTTTATCAACTGGGATTTGTATTGTAGAGTTGTTTTCTTTTTCCTTTCCTTTCGTTTCTCCTTTCTCTGGTTGTGGTTCTAATTGGTTTGCTAACTGCCTCCATAATTGTGGTTTAAGTTGAAGCAACCGTCAATTTGCATTGCACTTTTGTTTTCTTTAGTTCTGTTAGATTGTGTGAACTCTCTTCTGAGTTTCCTTTTCCCTTCCCATGTACTGTGGGTGCTCGTATTATTATAGACTCCCTTTCGTATTCTCCCATGTAATTAGGCAATGTTGAAATGCTCAGGGTTTCCTCTCTACCTCTATCGAGTCTTGATACTTCCTCATATACTTCCTCCGGGTTGGGATGGGGTTGACAATCTCCCACATCTATTTCATCAAAAGGAGGCGGACTGACTCCATTCTTCTTCCATTGCTCTTCTCGGATTTTATTCCATAAGTCTTTTGGCCAATCTGCCTCTAGGTCTGGTATTATTGACACAAGTTCATCTTGTACTTTTATCCGTTCACCTTGGTCATCCCTCTTCCTCGGTTCCTTACCCTTGGATTTGATGCATTCTTCGTATAGACTATGTGCAATCCTTGTCTCTGGTAGAATTGGGATAGTCTTTTCTAGGGTTGCTTGTGCTACCTCTATAAGCTTCCTGCATATCACCAGTCTTTCTTTTTCTAATTCCCCTTGAGGGTAGAGTTTTTCATGTTGCTCTATATTTGGGCCCATCTTGATTCTAGCTTGGTAAGCTTTCAACCACATGTCTAAGTCATCTGGCTTTGGGTCAGCTAGAATTGATCTTGGCTTCTCTACCTCTTGAGTACGTGGTGGCTCAGGGATCTCCTTTCGAGTCCTTTGTTTTTTATGCTCATTCAAGTTCTTGGCTTGCTTCTTACTGTCTTGACTCTTATTTATTGCCCATTTATCTTTGAGTTTTTCTCTTCTTTCCTTCCATTTTTGTACTTTTGTGTTCTGAGAATTCTCACGTGGGTCCTCAGAATCCTCGACTACCTGAATTTTAGGGCTTACAGTTTTAGTGCTCTCTTGTTCCTCTTCTGGTTGTTTTCCTTTTTGTTGCTTCGTTTGGGCTCTAGTGATGGCCTTTAGCGGCACAGTGTACTCCTTATCACTTCCAGATCCTTCTATGACCTCAATCACGTTGATTGGTGCAGTATCTTGGGTTTTTGTCGGATTCTTAGGGCAGTCTCTAAAAAGATGTTCCTTTTCGCAATCACTACAATATTCTTCCCAAATCCTTGGTGGTGGTGGGTTATAAGGTCGAGGGCATTCTCTAATGAAATGGTCTCCTCCGCATCTATAGCATGGTCCTCTCTGCATAGGTGGTCTAATGGATGGTCTCATGGTTGGTTGTGCTTTAGGAGCCGTATACATTAAGGTGGTCGTCTCTGCTCCATAAGTATGATCATAGCCTTCATATCCATAATAAGCCGCATCATATCCAGATTCATATTCTAACATGTTGGCTTCGTATGGGTGGTAATCTCCTGGTGGCGGTTCATATCCAGGGTTTGTTGGTTCTACGTTGGTCATTGTCGATGCTGGTACTATGGCTCTCTCCAAGTTTTCTTCTGGTTGAGCATACTTCACCGGTACTACTTGTTGAGGTTGCGACAGTTGGGGTCCTAGCACTGGTTGCGGTGGTGGATATGGTGCCTGTTCATATGGCCTTGATGCTCCTGCTGGTGTTGGATACGGGTTGTATCTTGGTATCTCTCTGCCTGGCTCCCTAGGTGAATATCCATGTGGTCGATACTGCGGTGGTTGGAAAAGCCGTGCTTGCCGGTTAAATGGACAGTTCTCAGTAGTGTGGTTGGTGTATTTTTGTTCTATGTGGCAGTACAAAGAAGTCCCTTGTTGGTGCTGCCTGTTGTATGGATACATAGGTTGTGCACCAGTCCCTCCTCTCACACACAAGTATGTGGGGTGATCTCCTCCACATAAGTTACATCTCCGTAGCATAGGCACTCTTTGGGTCGGGTGTTGGTAATTCTTTGCCCCTGAACTCCTAGTTTCTTTGCTAATAGTTCCACTAATTATTCCATGTTACTGGAGTTGGATGTGATGGTACTCCTTGAATCTTCTGACTTAGTGAGGCTGGGTGTACTCTTGAGGTCCTCGGCTAGGTTATCTTCCAAATCAATACACTCTTGAAGGCACTCACTCAGAGTTTGTAACCTCTTCACGTACACTAGCGTTCTTAGAGTTCCATTTGTAAGTCCATCCAAAAATAATGAAATCATTTTTTGTTGTGTGGGTCTCTCAGCAATTGGGCATCTATCCACATACTGATTGAATCTTCTGGCCGCCGTCTTCACAGTTTCATTAGAGTTTTGTTTAAAGCTGTGGATTAAAGACGCAGAATTGTGTTTAATCCCTCTCTTTGTGAATTCCCCAATGAATTCTTGAAAGAATTGTTCCATGTTTCCAAATTGATTTGGATCTAATGCTTGGAACCAAGTTAGAGCCGTCCCTGTGAGGGTGAGTCCAAAAGACTCATACTGCACAAAGAAGTCGTCTACTTGCTCTGCCCTTAGAACTTGTTTAAATTCTGCAATGTGATCGTAGGGTTCCCCCATTCCATCGTAATGATTTTTTACACACTTTGCCACTTGGATAGGTCTCAGTCTTCTCATTGGTTCAGGCGGTCTGGGCATTACAAGGAAGACTGGGACAACTGGTCTCATTGGAGGTATTCCAGGCTGTCCTCCTACCGGTGGTCGTGGTCTGACTGGTGGTCTGTATTGATTACCTACCCCTGCGTGGGTCTGATTGTGTGTTTGCACTCCTGGAGTTGCAAATTGTACATGAGTACGGTTGGGCACACTTCGTTGGCTGGTCTGTCCTGATGTGGTATGTTCCGTCTCTTGTTGATTTCCAAAAGGATTTTGTGAGGTGGTTGCCTGATCTCTCTGAGGAAATACAGGCGCACCCATGTATCTCAGCCGAGCCCTGTCTAAGACACTCACGGGCCAATATCTCCTTTGATCTTTGTCCAAGTATGTGAGTCTAGTTTCATCATCTGGGTCTTGTAGCTCATAAAATGTCATGGGGCTTTCTTCTCTCCCTGGAGCAGGTAAGTCTGTTTGAAGCAATAAGTCTGATCCATGAATCATATAGACTTCCAACAAGTAGTCGTCTTGAGGTATCAAATCTCCTCTCAAGACTCGTGATACTCGGGACCTGCCCCTAGGGGTAGTCACTAGCTCTTCAGGGTGTGTTCTTTCGAAGTTGTCTGGTTCCACTAACTCTCCTCTTTCATTGATCATCTCAGGAAGTTCAGTCACAATGTAGATTTGACCAATTTTGTCTACGTATGCACCCCCCTCGTACTTGACAGTAGGTCAGGGTACGATCGTGGCATTCATGGAAGTTACCATCCTGGCCACATATCTATTTAAGCCATCCAGGTAGATAGGGATCTCCTGGGCATTGGTAGACACATACTGTAAGGAAGTACGATAATCTCCCTCAACCGTGGACATGAAATTTCTATTTGGTGTTGGACCCTGCATGTCTTCCGAAGCCATGGGTATTTCCTCCTCGGAATCGCTTGAGGTCTCTGAGTAGGCGGAGTGGTGACTAACCTGGGCGGCACTTCCTACTGAGGATATGACACTTCTTCGGCTACTTAGCACTCTCCCTGACCTCAAGTTCATTCACCCTCCTAAGTCTCTCTAAGTCTCAGAGACTCTCCTTGTGTAGCTCTTCCAATGCCTCTAGTTACCTGACAAAGTGCTTCAAACACTCTCGCCGATACCACTTCCAGGCGATATTGCACTGGGCAATACCACAATGGCCACGATACGATACTTGGCGCTTGACGATATGATACTATCAGCAGCAGGTGATACGATGCTGGACTATTGCCATGATACGATACCAACAATCGTCACGATACGATACCTGAGCACCTGCCACGATACAATACTACTTTTGGTCACGATACGGTACCAACCTTTTTAGGCGATACGATACAAGTTCCTACGATACGATACCAGCTTGCTCAAGCGATACGATACTAAAACATGTGCCAATACGATATTAGTTTGGTATCGCGATACGATTCTCGACAAGGAGGCGATACGATACCAGACATAGCGCCGATACGATACTAACTTGGTATCACGATACGATTTGATAATGAAACGATACGATACCTGAACAAGCGGCGATACGATACCACCAACTTGTCCGATACGATACTTGTTATGGTATCGCGATACTACTCTAGGAAATGGACGATACGATACTTGCTGGGATTAACGATACGATACTACTATCAGGGACGATACGATACCCAGGTCCTCGCGATACGATACCAGAGAACCAAGGCAATACGATACTGAAGATGGTATCGCGATACTACTCAGGCAAGCGGACGATACGATACCTTGGTATGTGCCGATACGATACCTCGAGGCAATGCGTGATCGCGATACCAACCTTGCGACATGATACCACAATGGTATCGCGATACCAAGACTGGTACCCGGCGATACGATCTCTCGGCGAGTATCGCGAATAAGAGAATTTTGGTATCGTGATACCAAAACTCAACCAATCGCGATACTCAAGCCAAAAAGCCTAAAATTTCAAAAAATTTTGCACCCCTTTGCTCTTCTCACACTCCTCTTCACTCCTAGGTCCCTGGCCCTCACAAAGAAATTATAATAACAACTAGTCCCCCCCCCCCTGCGATACCGCGCATGCTTTTAATCACTTGTTTATGCATTTTTATTATGTTTTTAGCAGATAATCTTTGTGGGACCTTACCTTTGTATAGTCTTGCTTGCACCTTGGGCTCAAAAACTAGCTTGGAAGGCCTGCTCTGCACGATACTATGCGCACGATACCAGTCGCTTCTCTCGGGCGATACCAGAACACCAAGAAGTGTCAAATGAGTCAATTTTTTTGGTTTTTATACTTTTTTGATAGAATTTGAACTTTGCTAATTTTAGGTGATTTTTGGGATTTTTTTGGTGATCTTGGTCTACTCCTACTTCACCTCTCTTCACTCCTCCTCTCCTTCTAACCTAACCCTAACTCCTCCTTCTCTTCCTTCCTAATAACCCTAAACCTAAAACTTATTACACACACCTCCGGGATGTGAAGTAACAAGTGTTGAAGTGATTGACTACTTGCCACAGGACGAATTCACTTCTACAAGTACGATTCTATCACACTCGATCTATAACCATCACGAAGGCACCTTGGTTGAGTGTTCCCCGGCAACGGCGCCAAAAAACGTGTGTACTTGAGTCAAGAAGACTCAAGGACTCGTGCCAATGAGACTGTACCTCTATTGCAGCACAAGTGCATATAGTGGGAAATTAACACACATTTAAATGTCAATCCGATCAAACAACCTAACCAAGTGTATGAGGACATGTGCACACATGATGGAAAATGAAGTGGTTAAGCTTGCATGCATGAGAAAAGACTGATCCACCTCTCACACTCACTGAAATACTGAAAGTGTCTGTCGCGATACCTCTTACAACAGTTTTCAGAAAATCAAGGATTTCTCCCAGCTCCGAACTCCGAATATAGTCAATAGGGTACTCATTTCGAAGCTCTCGACGAGACGCATCTACTGGAAGTGGTTTCACTCGATTCTGACAAATCTGCATTAACTTATGGCCAAAATGGTGAATGGCGGGAAGCACCCACACTCATGCCACAACTCCTACAAGTTCGCACACACACTATAGTAGCTCAAAAACAATGGGGAGGGGTAGACAACAGTCCTACACACACATTCCAAGCATTACACACACATACAAGATCAAAGAGAAGATCGAAATCTGCAAGAAAGAGGCAAATTCGAAATTTTGGAGAGCTCCTTCTTCATAATGGCAAAAAGTATGTACAAAGAGTCACCAAGTGACTTATATACATGTGCCCTAAGTTTGGTCCTTCCACACAAGAGACTGGCACTTTATTACAAAAAAGGGTGAATTTCCTACTAATTTACAAGGGTTATTTTACAACAAGTTGGGATTATGCATTTAGAGGACTCCTCTATTGCATTTACATAGTTTTGAGGGAATTCCATAAGACCTCGAAGAAGAAAAATTATGCCCCTTAATTTGAAAATTTTAGGGCTTTTCGCTTGTGCTTCTTTGCTCTGCAACATTCTTGTAGACCCATTTGCATCCAATAATTTTCTGACTATTTTTTTAGGAATCAAATCCCAAGTCTCATTTTCCATCAATGCATCATACTCTTCCTGCATAGCTTTCTCCTAGTTTCCCTTACCTTTTGCCTCATCATATGTAGAAGGATCTTCTTCTACTTTCACCATATATGCATAATCTTTAGTGGTAAAAAGAAGAAGTATCATAGTTGTACCTTATGGGTTGCTTTCTGTTTCTTGTTGACCTTCTAGCTTCTCCACTCCTTGAAGTCTCTAGTTCTTCATATTCTGGATCAAATCTTGGCATCTCTTCATTATCAATCTGAGCATCAACAACCTCTTCATCATCATGAATTTGAATCTTTGATTTCCCTTTTCTTTGATTCATGACTTCTTCATCACTTGCATGAATATTAATTGTACCTACATACCAAGTACCTTGTTCATCAAATGTAACATCCTTTGACGCAAGGAATTGCTTTGTGGATGGACTCCACAGCCTATAACCCATCTGCTTATCATCATAACCAATAAACACATACTTTTCAGCTTTAGGTTCCAATTTATGCCTCAACTGAGATGGCACATATGCATAAGCCAAACATCTAAACACTTTGCAATGATCTAAGGTAGGTCTCTTACCCCACCATGCTTTATATGGTGTCATACCTTGCAAAGCTTTACATGGTAGCCTATTAACCAAGTATGTGGTTGTATTTACAGCTTCAACCCACAAATAATTAGGGCAATTTTTCTCCTTCATAATTGACCTTGTAAACTCAACAAGAGTTCTATTTCTCCTTTCTCCTACACCATTTTGTTAAGGAGAGTACCTTAAAGTCTTTTTATACCTGCATTCCACAAGCAATCACTGAACTCATTAGAGAAGTACTCTCCCCCTCCATCTGACCTTAGTCTCTTCAATTTTTGTCCTAAAACTCTTTCTACATACACATGATAATGTTTAAATGTATTGGACACCTTTGATTTATCTTTGATCACATATATGGTAATCCACCTAGTAGCATCACCAACATAAATCACATAATATCTTGAACCATTAATGCAAAAGTCCTTTGAAGGTCCCCACACATCTGTATGCACCAACTCAAGCTTCTGTGAATACATGAAACCATGCTTATTATATGATTGCCTATGAGCCTCACCTAACTAACATGCTTCACATGTATATGTCATGTGTTGACCTGCAACATTAGGCAATCCAAGCCCTGAACCATTGTTTATCATATCCTTAGTACCTCTTTCATTAAAATCTCCAAGCCTTTATGCCAAAGATCTAACTCAGAGATCTTATGTCCTCCATAGGTGAACAAGGCATGACCAACATTGCCTTGAATATTCAATGTGAATAGCCTTCCTTCTTTCCTGAAACAATTTGTTTAGACCCATTGCTAGGGTCTTCCACAAAAACTCCATAATTAGTGAATCTTACTTCATAATCTTTCTCTACAATTTGCCCTACACTTATCAAATTCTTTGGGATTGTAGGAACATACAAAACCTTACTCAGAAGAGTGCTTCCATCCTTGGCCTTTACTGATCCAATAGACTTCACATTATGCATTGTGTTATCACTTGTTTGGATTACATGATTTCTTACCTTATTCTCCAAATCAATCATCAAAGCTATGTTGCCACTCAGGTGATTGCTACGCCCGGAGTCTATGTAGAAGACTCTTTGATCTTCACTTTGTCTTTCACAAGTTGCATTCATAATTAAGGTTGAATCCTCCTCCTGATCTAAAGCATAATTCTAGTAGGTATTGTTGTAGGATTGACTTTGAAAGCCTCTATCTACATTTCTTCCAAAGAAACCTCTACTACCTCTACCTCTGAAATTACCTCTCTGATTTCTATTACCTCTTCCTCTTGCATTAAAGTTTTGATTATATCCTCCACCATTCTCATTATTATGCCAACATTCATGAACTAAGTGATTAGTCTTACCACAAATCCAGCAAGATTTGACACCATCTGCTTTTGCCTCTTCCTCTTCCTTTGCCACCACCTCTTCCTCTTAGGAAGTTAGCTTGACTAGTAGTGTCTTCATCTTCATTCAAATGTTGCTTGCCTTTGTTAATCTTCTTCTTGTCCTTTGAATACATTGCTTGACCTGTACTTTTATCAACATCACCTTTGACATCCTGCTCAAAGGTTAGCATGTGTCCTAGCAATTGATTCAAATCAGGAGTGAAATGATCTAGTGACAAATCAGTGGATAGAATGAAAGGCTTCCACTTCTCATCTCCTCTCAAACCTGTGAGAATTCTTCTCACCAATTTTTCCTCTTCAATATCTTCATCAATTGCTCCTAATGCATTTGCAATGTCCTTCATCCTTGCTACATAATCATAAATGGATTGAGAAGCCTTCTTCTTGAATGTGGTGAACTCTGCCCATAAAGATGCCTTCCTTGACTTTGTAGTGTTTTGGAAATGCTCCTCCAAAGCATTCCATATGTCACTTGCACTTTCAAGTCCTCTAATATGAGGTAGCAAGTACTCATTGACTCCCATGTAAATAATGCTCCTTGCTTGAGCATCCTTTTTCATCCATGTCTTCAAATCTGATAGCTCTTCCCTAGTTGGAACACTAGGATCCCTAAATTCTGGTTTCTCGTCTTCACCTATGATGTATCCTATCAGATCTTTGCTCATGAGATGAGCCTCCATACTCATTGACCAAGCAGGATAGTTTTCTCTATCCAATTTCTCTATTTAAAGAGAATCTCCCATCCTTTCTTCACTTGACAATGCAATAAATTCTTCAAGCTTTGTGAATAATGAATGTACCTTTCCTTCGAATGTAGTTCCTTTTTATCTTCTTGATAGCTTTAGGCCTCCTTCTCTAGCTTTCACTTCAAACTTTCACCATTTGAATCTTCAAGGATTGATTTTTGTATAACTGCAATAGTCGGGGTCCTCCTTTCTTCAAAATTGATGACTCTTGCTCTGATACCGCTCATGGAGAGTGTTAATCTCCAAAAGAAAAAGTTATCCTTGATGTTAGAACACCTCTATATCAAGAATAACTCAAAACCTCAACCAATTTTGGAAGACCAATGCCAAATGATCAAACTTTGAACTAACTGTGAAGAAACTAATTATTCAGAAAAGTCTACTGCACTTAATTCACCCATTGACAGATCAAATGTGTAAATTTTTCTATGAAACTTTGTACAAAGTGTCTCCTAAAGTTTGCGCACCTTCTCCAAGTTAAATCTATCCAAAAAATTCAGTAAATCTTGAGATTTACTTCAAACAATGTAGTTATGTTTGAAACTATTCTTCTATGTAGTCGACTTTGACACCTACAACTTCTAATACATGGTTCTCACAAACTAAACCTCGTTTATTCAAATGCTTTTAGCCACAAGTAACTTACCTTTCAACTTAAAGAATGGGTGCTTATGTGCTCAAAAGGTTACACTGTGGAGGGAGATCTGATCAAAACATTGACCATTGGGATTGGACATGTTCTTGCCTTTACTTTCCACATTTACACATGTAAATGTTCCTACTTACAATTCTCTCAGCCTGATTATAATTGAACTCTCAAAACTTGTATAGAGGTCACTCAACTACAGAATTGGACTTATACAAAAGCATTCATCAAGAAGATAAACACAGAAGGAGCATTAGAGAAAAGATCGCGCCAC
>CM035431.1:88973317-89258317 GCA_020310875.1 Ceratopteris richardii | reverse complement strand
AAGTCGATTGATAATTCTAATGTGCTTTTCTTTCAAGCCCTTCCACTTATTGTCCCTCAGAAAATTAAACATCATGGCCTTCTGTACAGAATTCACAACTCAAAGCTCAGTCTATGTCTACCTAGAAGAATTGCCAGCCTCAATATGAGCTGACAATCCCTTCCTTCTTGTAACACCTAATCAGGCTGTAAAACGGCACTACAATATTGGATTGTTTAGACATATTTGATAGTAAGAATCCATAATTTTCTTCTATAATCCAGACTGAATGTATGCAAATGTAGGCCACAAATTATACCACTTTCAATAGCAATTGATCTTCAGGTCGCACATTGGGATTATAGTTTTTTCTCCCACTGACCACCTCCAGCATAACAATGCCAAAACTGTAGACATCTGCTTTGTCTGTGAGATTCCCACTTGAAGCATACTCTGGAGCAAGGTAACCGCTTCATCAAAAACAAGAAGCTTCATTCAGGTAAACATAGCTGCATAATGATGTGAACTTGAAGAAAAACAAAATTACAAAGCTCACATATTAGTATTAATGATAATAATCTGATAATGTTCTTGTTGTTCATTTTCTCATGATCATCATCATTAATTATTTTTACTATTATCATAATCATCATTTTTTATTACTATTATTATTATTGTTGTTGTTGTTATATTATTATTATTATTATTATTATTATTATTATTATTATTATTATTATTATTACCGTTGCTGCTGCTGCTACTACTGCTACTACTATTTTACTAAATCAAATTAGTAGCCTTACAATGTCCCTGCCACCCCTGTGCTGAGATGAGTTTGTGACATATCAAGAAGTCTTGCAAGCCCAAAATCTGAGATCCTCGCATGAAACTTCTCGTCAAGCAAGATATTACTTGCCTTAATATCTCTATGTATGATATGATGACGTGAGTCTTCATGCAGATATTGCAAACCTTTGGCTGCACCAATGATGATCTCCCGTCGAAGTGGCCACCCCAGATTTTTAGATCCAGTCTCTGCAAACAAGATTTGTTAGCTTCTCTTCAGATAATGTGCTTTCAAGGAAGAAGCAAGAGTGAAGAATATCAATGCATACTGAATAACGTTTGGTCTAAGCTCCCATTCAAATGGTATTCATAAACCAAAAGCCTTTCTGATTGTTCAGCACAGCAACCCAGGAGTCGAACGAGGTTGACATGCCGGAGAGTTGAAAGAAGTGTTACTTCAGTACGAAATTGACGTTTGCCTTGATGACTTTGAACAGAAAGCTTTTTTACTGCAACCTGAGTTCCATCCGTTAGGACACCCTATACAAAAGAAAAACATGAAAATTTAATGTGTGAATGGCTGTAAGTATACAGTACATCTGTGAACTTGCTCAATGTAACAACAATTTGTGTCGATTTCATAAAACAAACGTGTTGAAACTAGCTGATTATGGCCAACAGAACGCTAGCCCAGTGAATTTTGAACATATAAAAAACCAGTTCGGAAATTTTAAAAACATCACTTCCACAAATACTCACTACATAAGTATTTAATCAAGAAATATTCAACAAAAAGGATCAACATCTAAGAAGATGTAATAATTACAAACAGCCATTCATTCGCATGCTAATGCAAACCGCCAGTCACTTGCTCCCTATTACATCTTAATAGATAAATTAAGACATCTGAGCAAAAACCTGAAGTACTGGAGAATTTATAAGCACTTATATGTAGATAATCAGACAATTAGTATCTTCTCATCCGTGCTCAACTAAATGATCTTAGCTTATGTCAAAAGACAAAATATCTTCTCATCTGTGCTGACTGTCTAAGTGGTCCTAGCTTATGTAAAAAGGAAAAAATTTCAGTCCTTGCATGGTATTTTATCAACGCGAGATTTAGGTATGAGTACTCTGACACAAATCGCAGGACAGAGGATGCAGAATTCCCATAAGTATTTGATTCTATTGCTTACCTTGAATACCTCACCAAATGCTCCCCTTCCCAGTATATTACGAGAACGAAAATTGTCTGTTGCATCCTTTAACTCCGCCAGACGAAATATACGGAAAAGCCCACCTTTAGAACCAATAATATCCTCGAAAAAAGACCTTTCTGCAATCCATAAATTAGCAGTTCGATTAAGGATCGTTATTAAGGAATTTAATTATCATTGCGGTTGAGAATATTTTTTCTTGGATGCCACGCTAAAAAAGAGGGTCCGTGATTGATCTAGGAAAAGAACTGGACCTGTTGTCGTGATGGATACAGAGTGTGCTTGTTGCTGCTGCTCTTGACAATGAGGACTAAGGCAACAAGTGAACAACTTCAGCATAGCCTTGATCTTCAGCACGATCCGATCGCATTTCACAAGCCGTCCACTCGAAGAAATTCGTGAAGCATATCAGAAGTTGAAGTCCGAGTTTAGTTACAGATGGTTGACTCCCAAATCTGCTATTCCATAGAAAGTCCAAGCGAAGCTTTCGGGGATCGACCGTGTCAACAATGCTTTGCTATGATGTCACAGACTTGTAGATACAACTTTCCCAGTAAAATGATGTAGACAGCCACGTGGGAATTTTTTAAACGTATACAAGTAAGAAATGCTTTCACGAGTCAAACATGTATACTGTTGATAATTAAAATACATAAAACTAATTACATAAATACAAATCATACATATGCAAGAGACGCATATGCAAATCATAACATATGCATGACACAATAAACATAACAATAAAATAGAGAATAAATTAAAAATAGAGCAATACTTGAATGGTGTGGTGAGGAAAGGTTTGTATGAATTGTATGGTAGTAGTAGAGCTCTATGAACTTGTGAAAGAAGCACGTGCGGAATAAGCTTTTCGATCGAATTAAAATATATATATTTTTTTGCTTAGAAATACATTTTTGATTGAAAGTGTTTTCGATCGAAAGCACGTACAATCAAAAGCACATCAATGTCTGATTTTTTTCCAGTGTCGCTTAGATCAGCCCTTGTAATTGTGAGATGTATCAAACTTCCCAGAATTTTCCTATACATAGTAGCATTTTCCAATGCTTCACCTAAAATAGTATCCAACTTTAAATTCTAATCTAATGGCACATAAATTGGCTTACAATCAGCCATATCATACTTTTGCAACATACTCAATGCATATTGCCTTTGGGACAACCATATACCTACTTCTATATGTATAAAATCAATGCCCAAAAAAAATGCAACACATCAAGATCTTTCATGTCAAATTCTTTATAAGAAGTTGCTTTATCTCTTGAAATTTTTCTTGATTATCACCACCTACAATCAAGTAATTAACATAAATAGCCACAATTATGATGCCATCATCAACCTTCCTTGCATATAATAAGTGAAATACATCACACATAGAAAATCCAATGGAAGTTAAATAATTTGCAATCCTTGCATGCCAAGCATGAGGGGCTTGTTTAAGCCCATGTAAATCCTTTTTCAACCTATAAACATATTCAAGATCTCATATCATTATTGTTGGTCCATATAAACTTCTTCATGCAACTCACCATGTAAGAAAGCATTCTTCAAATCCATCTGATGCAAAAGCCATACTTTTGTTGTATCCAATGCAACAAGTACTCTAATAGTAGCCATTTTAGCTGTAGGGTTGAAAGTTTCCTCATAATCAATGCCTATGTTTGTGCATATCCTTTTACACCAATTGTGCTTTATGCATGCTTATGCTACCATCAACATTGTGCTTTACCTTCTCAACCCACTTTGTAGCCTATGGGTTTCTTTCCTCCAAAAATGGAAACCAATTTCATGTCTTATTTCCATAAAGTGCACACATCTCCTCATCCACATCTATCTCCCAATCTACATTTCCAATTGCATCTTCAAAACAATAAGGTTCAACATCTTGTATTACCTTGGTCATGTATCCAAGTTCCTCATCAAAGGCTCTTATCTGAACCTCTTGATTCTTCATAACCTATGGATGTTTTATTATTAGTAGAAATATTTTCTTTACCTTTCTTGGATGTAGTCAATGAATTTTTGGCTAAAATTTCCACACATTCTTCCAACGGTTTGAGTTGGAACTATTGCTATGTGAACATATGGTCCACTCAAAACTTGAGATTCTGCACTTGAGTTTTCATAATTTCCTTTGTCCTTTGAGTCAACATTGGTCCTTCTTTTGCACCAGCATAATAGATTTCCATTCCATCAAATATCACATCCTTGCTTACCTTCACCAAATGTGTGATTGGGTTGTAGCATTTGTATCCTTTTTGCTCAAGGGATTTGTACTTAACTAGGCTATTGGGACCACCACATGCTTGAGAGATGACTCTCCTCCCAATCTTATGCTTCTATATAGAGCTACTTGAACCAATGAGGATCACAAATGTAACTAGAGTCCACAAATGCGCGTGCGATCTCGACCATTGCTTTAGCACCTTCCATTAGAGTCCACTAGTGGTAGGTGAACTTGACACTCTAGTTGAGTCTCTTTGGACTCAATTTTACTCAAGTTAACTCGAGTCAAAAGGCTCTAGAGCTCTTTGGGCAGAACTCTCTTCCCATCCACTCCATGGGGGTTAAACCCAAGATCTCCTCCTTACTAACCTTGAGACTTAACAACTAGGCTAAGTGGATTGCTTGTTTAGATATCTTTGGCCATACACATGAGTGACCAAACTATATTCCATTTCCGATATGTTTGAGCTGATCGGACACTCACCTCATAGAATTCACTTTATAAGATTCTTCCCTCCTTGGGAAATATTTTTGTCCTTGAAAATAAAGCTATATACAAAACTATAGGCATAGCCCCGAGTCTCATGTTCTAACCTAGAAGAACATCTTTGCATATTTGTGGTGAGACTCACCTCATATTCCAAATGATTAGATGAGAATATACTAGTTGGTTCCTACACAAATACTTCAAAACACTATCTTGATTTGCACTTGATAACCTGATTTGAGTGCAAAGTAGGGAATGAATAATAAGGGTGGATCAATAAATATCTGAGGCCATTTCATTGTTTTCAGTATGTGCTATATGGCCACTAACATGCGAAATGGGTGGATTCAAGTTACATGTCCATTTTTGGGCATCATTAATGCATGGACCGAGTAATTGAGATGGGATTTCTATCTCAATCTAGACTTTGAAAACTTCTTATTTCACTTGAATATGATTTCAAAGTCAAACTAGAAGTGTGATTTGTTAAGAGAAAAGAGATAAGGAAGAGATCTTGCACACACTCTCACACACAAAGAGAGGAACACACATAGATTGAGGCAAGGAAGAATGATCTTCTTTCACTTCTTCTATTACATAAAAAGCATATACAAGAATGACATAATACAACAGTACAACCAACACAATATAAAAAGAACAATTAAGAAAACCCTAATGTCTACAAATGAGTAAGTTGGCAAGAAACAAATGTGCCATCACTCTTGGTAGATAAATCTAGTAAATTTCACTAAGAGCATCCCTGACATGTATCGACATAACCACTATATATTTTAGAGAAATAAAAAGTGGTATGTGTCACCCTCGATCCTCATATGTTGAGATTGATATCTCAACACTCCCCCTCAAGCTCAAAGTCATGTCTTGTAATCCAAGCATCTACCAAAAATTATTGAGCTTCTCTGCTTCAAGTGTTTTAGTGAAAATATCAGTAACTTGCTCATTTGTCCTCATATAAACAAGATCAATATCACATGCTAATACTTTTCCCTCATGAAGTGATAATGTAGCTCAATATGCTTTGTTTTAGCATGAAAAATAGGATCTTGTGCTAATTGTATGTTGCTAAGATTATCATAATAAATGATGGTAGGCTTCTTCAATTCTACACCTAAATCTACAAGTAGCATCTCTAGCCATGATGCCTCACATGCTTCCATTGCAACACCTCTATACTCAGCCTCAATATTGGACAAATAGATAGTGGGTTGCTTCTTACTGCTCCATGTAATATTAGCACTCCTAAGTGAGAATAGAAAGCCACTAGTAGATCTTCTATCTAGAACACTACCAATCCAATCTAGAGTGGTGTATCCATTGTTACACTTGTGTACCTCAAGTAGCTTTGGTGTGAAAGAGAAAATTAAATGGGATGGAAAGGATGCTCAAGTTCATGCATTGATTTCCCTTTCCTTGAAGTGAGATATTGTTCCACACATCCAGCATGTGCTACTTCAAGAAAAGCTTGGGATACACTTGCCTCTTTGTATGTAGTGCATAATGAGACATATGTTGCTTACTTGAGAAAAAAATTTGAATGTATATGTATGACTAAAAATGAGTCAATGGATGTATATGTCACACACATCAAGGATTTGAAAGAGAAATTGGCAAACATTGATGAGATCATTCTAGATATGTCACTCATTTCTACTCAAAAGATTGTCAAAATCCTTTCAAATCTTTGCTACTACACTTCATTTGCTTGCAAGGAAATCCAAATATGTATAATTTTCATCAGATTGTGTCTCTTGTTTTGTAAGAAGAGCAATCAAGAGCGAATAAAAGTGGTTTGCTTGAGGGAACACAAACACTCGCTATTACACAAAAGGGAAAAAGTAAGTATGATTTATAATCTAGATTTTGATCTTGGAGATGTCCATTGTCTTCTTTTAGTAATTAGGAGTGGAAGTACTCCATCATGAAATTCCTACACTTTTTCGAATCTTATTTCTTCATAATTGAAATTCCTTCCTGTTATTCAAGATCCTTCAAATATTCAACAATCAACCTATTCCTTTTAGGTGCCATCATGACATGATACAAAATTGAATGTTGAATTGGCATACCGAATCGACATGTTTCACAGAGTTTTAAATACTCATGGATAATAATGTCTTGAACCTTGTAATTTTTGAACCATTGTAGGTCTAGTATAGCATAGTCCTAACATTCCTAGTTGGCAAGTTTCACAGAGTTTTACATACTCATGGATAATAATATCTTGAACCTTGTGAGTTTTGAACTATCGTAGGTCTAGGATAGCATAGTCCTAACATTCCTATATGTGTATTCTCCACAAAACCTTTTTAATTATCCACACAACATTAAAAAAAAACCTTGATTGTCTCAATGATATATGGTTCTTGCGATGATGTGGTAATGTCTTGTTTCTCTAATCAATTGTTGGATCTTAGGGATTAGCTCGTTACTCAATCCATATGAAAACATTGGAATAAGATTTTCTACACATTTAGGAATTTCTCCCGAAATCATACAAATAAGAATATCATACAAATAAGATTTCAAATTTTCAACTATGAGGTAATCGTCAAGCATTTTACTATGTACAACATGCCCAATCCTTCTTTGCATTATGGATCTGACAACTTATATAGTCAAATTGAAAAATCCAAATTTCCATTTTCCATTATCTATTCGCTATGACAATAAACGTCCTATTGTGTGATTGGAAGAATCCATATGGATGTAAAAAATCTTATTTCTATCTAATGGTTTGATGATGGGAAATCAAATCAACCTGTTCTTTAATTCCCCAAAATCCTTTTCATTCTTAAAAAAAAAAACTCAAAATTAGTAATAATACCATCTAAGGCTTAGCAAATCATGGCACACATATGTTCTAATTGTTTATAGTACAAAATTTCCCTAAAAATCTTGCATGTATTTTGCACTCATAGGTTTTGGCACCTCTAAGTTGATGCTCACCTTGTTATCATCAATAGAAGTTGAATTCTTGGACACAATGTCCCAAGGTCTTACCTTTTCTAACAATGAGGACATACTTCTCTAGTTTCAAACATACTCTATATGTTCGAAAACTTTTCACGATCTTCTCAATCTCTGAGAATGTTATAATTATTTTTTATAGAGTAAGAACATAAGTCATCTACATTATATTTACAACATTTTCTTCAAGAATTTTTTGGACACATGAAACATACGTTTTTGGAGAGTTGATGGTGCATTAGTTCATCCAAACAACATTACAAAAAATGTGGATATTCCCCACTCAATGACAAAAGATGTCTTTTGTTGGTGTTAAAGGGCTATTATTACCTCATTATATATAGAAATCCATCAAGGGAGCTATAAATTTCCTTGTTAATACTCTCTTTAAGAGATGGCAAGTGATCGGAAACAAATAGTTGTCTCTAATTTTTACCATATTCACTTTTGTTAAGTTTATGCATGCTCTTAGGTTTCCACTTTTCTTGAGGAATACTAATATCTCAAATTCATAAATAAAATATACAACTAGCAATTTTTCAATCTGCTCTTTAAGCTTTGCCAAAATTATACGATTATACGTGTAAGGCCTTTGTTTATTTGGTTTACAATCTTATTTCATCTAAATTCGATTGGAGTTTGAGGTCTATGGAAGCACGCAAATAGCACACGGAAGAAGAAGAAGCTTGTAGCACAACAGAACATTGAATGAATTACCAAGTGAATGTGCAAAGATAAGTGACCCATTAGCGTTATAGGTATATATACAAGCCAAGGGGAAAAAAGCCTCCTAAAGAGGGAGAAAAGTGCCCTACTGGTACTAAGTGTGTTCACACACATCACAACCAAAGTATATCAACAAATCCCCCCTGGATTGATGTGGTGAACAAGTAGCTAGCACTCATGTATAAGGAAGTGCCAAGTTATCTGGACATAGATCAATCCACAAAAGGAAGTAATCCCAAAGTTTTGTGAATAATTTCCTTTACAGTATTCGCAAAAATGTTTTTGCTTTTCTTTTTTCTTCTCATCTTCCTTCTTTGTGTGTGTAGTGTTAGTAGATTTTTCCTTACTAGTAGATGAGATCCATTTACCTTTGCCCTTCTTACTAGTTAAGAAAGCTTGATCTACAAGACAGATAATAGACTTATTTTGCTTGGATTGATCTATTTCAAAAAAATAGAGACTAACTCTTCAAATGTTAAGGCATTTGGATTTCCTTTCATCATCAATAGAAGAGTAGAAGCAAAACTCTAATATGATTTTGGAAGACCATTAACAATGGTTTGTACAAGTGAACTGTGGGGTAAAATTCCATCAACCAAGCCTCATTTCTTGCATGTTATAATGTTGTAAGTGTATCCCAAGCATCCTTTGTTGTCTTGCAAGAGGTGAATTTGAGGGATAATGGCCCATTTGATAGACAAGGCTATCAATGCATGTGCTTGAGCATCTCTACCATCCCAACAAAGTTGCTATGTAGTAGATGTAGTATCAACTACAACATGAATAGGAATCTGAAGATCATCATCTTCAATGCCATCTTGATCACCTTCAATAGCTATATTTGCAAGTGTGGCAGGGCATTTTTCAATACCCTGTAGAATATTCCATAGCCCTTTTTCTACCAATACATGACACATCATATATGCCCATAATGGGTAATTAGTACTATCCAACTTTTCCTCAACAACCAACATATAGAATACATCATTGCTTTCATCCATGGCCATTGACTAAATACCCTGATGCATAAAAATGAATGTATCTCCGAAAGGTGAACAAAACTATCCTATTAGGCTCTACTAAAGTTGTAGTAGACTTTGAGCCACTTATATTGACGGACCAAAACATATATATATGATTAGCATAAAAGGAAGCAATTGTGTGCACAATCACTATGATAGTGCATTCAGAGGTGTAAATGAGCTTATATCAAAATTTTGATGCCAAGAAGTGAAGCTGTTTTGAACTCCCAATCGACCTAAGTATGCTCACCAATTTTCGTGCGATTTTGAAACTGTGATCGGAGGGGTGTCCACGATGCCCTAGATGAAGAAGTGACCTTCTCTAACACCAATTATTGGAGTTTGAGGTTTGTGGAAGCATGCGAATAACAGAAGGAAGAAGAAGAAGCTTGGAACACAATACAACACTAAATGAATGACAAAGTGAATGTACAAAGATAAGTGACATGTTAGGATTATAAGCATATATATAGGCCGCACACGATACTCCGCACATAGACTACAGAATACGTAGAAAAACACAGTACACAGGGAGCATGAAGACAGACTTCTTAGGTCTTACAAATGCGGTCGATCTTACATTCTGTGACTGACCAGACCACTATATGTTTTATTAAAGAACATATACAAGGAAGTGTTCGGTGGCCATTTGGCCTTTCACATGGACACTAACGGTAAAAATCTCCCACTAAAGGCCAACATGGCCAAAGTAACTATGGGAGAAAAATAAAGGATGATAAAGAATACCTGAGTGTAAGTATACAAGCTATACCTCCCACCTGATGGGCATGTTACACAATATACAAGTGACTGTGTAAGATCAAGAATCAAGTAACCCCCATCAAGTGACAACAGTGTCGAAAGCTATCCTGTGGTAGAGCTTTAGTCAAAGCATCTGAAACATTATGTTGTGTGTGAACCTTCTCAAGAATAATGCGCTCAGTGTCTAAGCAATCTCTAATGAAGTGATGCCTCACCTCAATGTGCTTGGCCTTTGCATGATAGACTAGATTCTTAGTCAAAGCAATGGTACTCTGACTATCATTGAACAAGCGAGGTACATGCTGAGGTAAAACCATATCACAAGCAAGAAGAGAAAGCCACAATGCTTCCTTACATGCCTCACTTGCTGCAACATACTCTGCTTCTGTGGTGGAAGCAACGATACATTCTTGAAGACGAGATCTCCAAGAGATAGCACCTCCAGCAAAATGAAAAATGTACCCTGATGTAGACTACTACACAACCAACATAATCAAAATCTGTGTAACCAATAATGGATGTTTTCCCTCTACCTAAGCATAGACACTTGTCCTTAGTGCCACTCAGATATCTCAAAATCATCTTGACCGCTTCCCAATGTTTCTTCCCAGGATTAGACATATATATATGCTCACAACTTCCATTGCAAATGCAATGTCTGGTCTCGTAGCCACCATAGCATACATGAGACTACCAACAGCAGACTGATAGGGAATTTCGGTCATGAATTCCTTTTCCTCATTTGATTTGGGGCAATCATACTTGCTCAATTTCACATATGTGGGTAAAGGTGTACTCAATGCCTTTCCACCCTACATATTGAACCGGTGAAGTACTTTGGATATATACTCACTTTGAGACAAGTATATGCATCTTTTACTCCTATCACGAGTAATGCGCATGCCAAGAATATGTTTGGCATCCCCCAAATCCTTCATATCAAATGTCTGAATCAACTTCTTTTTGAGAACTGACAAATCATAAGAGGACTTCCCAACGATCAATAGATCATCGACATAAAGTATCAAGCATATCAAGCTGCCATCTGAGCATCTCTTTGTGTAGAGACATTGATCCTCATTGCTTCGAGAATAGCCTTGAGATTTCATAAAAGCATCAAACTTTTGGTGCCATTGTCTAGGGGACTATTTAAGTCCATACAAGCTCTTCTTAAGCTTACAAACTAGACTCTCCTTGCCAGGAACTACATAACCCTCTGGTTGTTCTATATAGATCTCATCTGTAAGATCTCCATGCAAGAAAGCAATTTTCACATCCATTTGGACTAGCTCTAAGTCCTCCATTGCAACGAATCCAAGCAACATGCGCAGAGTAGTCATCTTGACCATTGGAGAGAAGATTTCCTTGAAATCAACACCATGTTGTTGCTTAAAACCCTTTGCAACAAGTCGTGCTTTATACTTTGGAGAAGCACTATCTGATGTGAATTTCAGCTTATATACCCATTTACATGGTAGATCTTTCTTGCCCTTTGGCAAAGGTACTAAATGCCAAGTACCATTCTTGTGAATAGAATCCAACTCACTCTTCATGACATGCTCCCACTTGACATGATCCTCTGTCTGCATAGCCTCCTTGTAGCAAGAAGGCTCATTGGCATCTGTTAGCATAAAAAAATCTAAACCTGGAACATATCTATCAGGTGGATGTGAGACACGTGCAAAACGTCTCAATGGTTGCTGAACAGGAACATGTGTAGACTGATCTGAATGGACATTCTCTTGAACATCCCTATGTGCAGCATTTTTATGCATGCTAACCGGAGGACTAGTATCCTCAAACACCACTCTTCTCACTTCAACCTCCTTAATGGGCTGTTTATGCATCTTAGACTCATTGAAAATGACATCACTGCTTCTAATCATTGTCCGTGTTCAGGATCCCATAAGTGATATCCAAATTGTCCTTCTCGACCATATCCAAGGAAAATGCATTTCTTTGACTTATGTTCCAACTTTTATCTAAGATTCTTGAGTATATGAACATATGCTTCACACCCGAAAACTCGAAGATGATCATAATATGGAGGCCTCCCTGTCCACAGCTCTTGTGCCACTTTCAGACCTTTGGCAGTACTAGGTGAAAGGTTAATCACATGAACTGTAGTCAATACTGCTTCTACCCAAAAGCCTTGTGAGAGGTTTGCATGCTCAACTACACCATTCTATACTGGGGTATAAGGAGCTGTAAACTCTCTACGAATCCCTCTAGATTGACAAAAAAAGTTGAATTCAATTGAGGTATACTCACCCCCATTATCTGAATGTAAAGACTTAAACTTAAATCCTTCAGTTTCAACTGAAGCAAGCCATTTTCTGAAAATAGGGAATACCGCATCCTTCGATTTGATAGGATATACCCAAAATTTTCTAGTAGCATCATCTATGAAAGTGACAAAGTAGAGAGAACCACATAAGGACCTAGTGGGCATAGGACCACAAAAATCTGTATGAATGAGATCTAAAGGCTGAATTGAAGAGTCAATGTGCATTCTATGCACATTTCTGGTTTGCTTTCCATATTGACAATGCTCACAAAATGAAAAATCAGAGAAAGATAACACAGGTAAGTAGCCAGAACGAGAAATATTTTCCATTCCACTATGAGATATATGGCCCAAATGACCATGCCAAATACAAGCCATAGGTTGTTCAGTAACAGCTAACACGATACTCCTTGTGTGATACAAATAAAGGATAAAGTGAGCCAACTTTTCTTCCTTTTGCAATAACCATATTGCCCTTTGATATGCGAAAGGACAGAGCATAGAAGATCACCTTGTAACCAAGGTCATCAAGTTGACCAACTGACATCAACTGCATGATAACTGAGGTACATGGCATGCATTATGCATAATAAATTTTGAACCATCAATGAACTTCATAACCACATCTCCAATCCCCACAACATCACACTGGTAAGAATCCCCAAGTCTCACGGTACCAAGAGAATTTGCTGCATAATTAGAGAACCATTCTCTATGTGGTGTCACATGGAAAGAAGCACCAGAATCTAGTAGCCAAGTGTGGGAAAGAGAATCAGCCATAAGAGCCTCAGTTAGCACAATACTATCAAGTGTCAACACATCAGCATCATCATAAATAGCATTAAATTCTTCAATCTTCACTATCGAAGTAGATGGTGTAGGTAACTGTTTAACATGCCTATCAACAATCTGTCCTTTACATTTAGCATTCTTTAATGCATGACAGTCTTTCTTCATGTGTCCTTTCTTATGACAATAATGGCATTCGATATCCCTCTTCCTTGATTTACTTCTACTCTCATTCCATTGACCATTCTTTTCCTTGTTCTTGCTCTTGCCATGTTGTTGATTCTTTCCTTGGTAAGAATCACGAACATTATATGCATCTCCACTCTGAGTGCCAACCATAGATTTCCTACAAATCTCCTCGCTCAAGAGTGCTCCACATATGTCATCATAGACAAGTTTACCACGAGGTGCACTATTGCTAATGTGCAAAATGCATCCCATGATGAAGGCAAGGTGCATAACAACAATACTTCTTTCATTTCATTATCCATATCCATTTTCTGAGCCTGTAACTAAGAGAATATATCATCAAACTCATTTAGATGAGCAACAACACTATCTATGTCCATACAAAGGTCATATAATTTTCTCATCAAATAGACTTCATTTGATGCTATCTCTTTTTCATATGTATTGCATAAATTCTTCCGAAGCTCCTCTGCACTTTCACAGTCTAATACTGTAAAGTAAACATTATCTGCCAGGTGCAAGTGAATGGTAGACCTGGCCATTTCATCTAACTCATCCCAATCATCTTCACCATGTCAAGAAGCTTCTTTGAAATTCCATTTACTGGCTTCCATTGCTTCCTTTGAATCAACACATCTTTAATCTGATTCTTCCATAGAGCAAAGTTTGTGCCATCAAATTTTTGGATCTCAAAATGGTCTTTTCCCTGCAAGTTATAGCTCCTCCTCACAACACTAGCACTAGACCCTGATCCACCGGATGTGCCGGAGACCTCTGATGCCATGATGGTAGAGAACTGAATGGAATGATAATGGAGCTAGATGAGTTCGAACACCAACGAATAAGTGTATCAAGGAGTAAATCGACCACTGTATAGTTGACAAAACCAAAAATCTAGAAAAAATTTTGCCAGAGTATCCTCTGCAAAATGAGCGTATGACCAGTGTCAAAATATCATAAAACTGCAAGTACTGACATGTTTGCCTGCATAGTGAATCACTGACTCCATTGCATATAATCAGTTACCCAATAGAAGCCAACTAGGCTTATCGAGCACCTATGAACAACTATCATACATCTCCGATGGCGAGGCTAGGTAAGTCTTCCACCTGCATCACCAAAGAGACCCCGACATCTGGGTGTCTCCCAGTCAAACCTCACCACGACCCTCTTTATCAAATGTAAAAGGCTTTATGCAAAGAACGTGACCACTATATCAATGACCACATGGATGTACATAAATGGTATCCACTGAAGCGTACATAATGTGTATGTGCTCAATATATGCAGTAAAATGACACTAAAAGGCTGAATGCACAACCCAAAAACCAGACAGTAACCTGCAAGTGTCTGTCGACTCTGATGTTTTTGGATCAAAAAACCTTGCATAAATTTGTAGCGACTGCTCCCACCAAAACTGAAATCTTTCAAGAAACCTGTATTTTTATGAGTGTGGCTGAAAATACAGCCCCAAAGGTTGATATTTAATGTTGGAGAAGTACAAAGAACACTCTTCTTGATGTTCTTGGACCTGTGTGAAGAGAACTATGTGCGAAAGTACTCCAAAACGGCTCCAAAAGACACCCCAAAAATGCCTCAAAAATAGGCTTTGAAAGCAAAGAATGAAGCTTTGAGGGACCAAAACATGTTCAAGGTAATGTCAACCTTAGTCTTTCCCCTTCTTTAGACACCACAAGAGTGTAGCTTAGTGGCAAGAGATTGACACGGTTAAGCAAGCTCCAGAGGGAACAATACTGGGATGGGTGACCTTCCGAAAAGTACTGGGAACCTCTATATTCCTTGATCATTGAGGTCCTCCCTCGTGTGCAGCCAATGTCGCCAACGGTGACTTTGGCGACTCAGATGAAAAGGTATGCCAAGGTCTATGCCTTGGTCGCCGCCTTAGTTGTAAGCCTTGGAGAAAGCACGGGGGGTGCTTGCTTCGCTGGCACAAAGGAACAAAGCTTTTGCCTCGAACTGCTCTGATACCAGTGAAGTACTTTGATGCTGATGCACCACAATGCACTCTCCTTCTCGCGATCTCCATGACGATATCCTCAGAGTAGAAAACCGAGCTCCTAAGGCCGCACACAATACTCCGCACAGAGACTATAGAATATGCAGAAAAACACAGTGCACAGGGAGCACGAAGATAGACTTCTTAGGTCTTACAAATGTGGTCGATCTTACAGTCCGTGACTTGTTGGAGATAGATGTCTGCGAAAGCACGCAAACAGCACAAGGAAGAAGAAGAAGCTTGGAGCACAAACACACAATACTGAATGTATTACTAGAGAATGTACAAAGATAAGTAGCCCATTAGGGCAATAGGCGTATATACAAGCCGGGGAAAAAAACCTCCCAAAGAGGGAAAAAAGTGCCCCGGCGGTCCTAGAGTGTTCACACACATCACTACCTAAATATATCAACAAATCCCCCCTGGGAGTGATGCGGTGAACAAGGAGCTGGCACTCATGTATAAGGAAGTGCCAAGCTATGTGGAAATCACTCCACAAAAGGAAGTAAGCCCAAAGCTTTGCGGAAAGCTTCAAACTTCTCCCTAGGCAGAGCCTTCGTGAAAAGGTCTGCAATGTTCTCCTGCGTGGGCACATATGCCAAGCTGATCTCCCCAGCAGAGAACCTCTCCCTGACATAGTGATAATGCACCTCAATGTGCTTAGTGCGAGCATGGAACACAGGGTTCCTCGCAACTGCCAATGCGCTCTGACTGTCAGTGAAGATGGTGGTGGTAGAAGACTGGCCAACACCCAAATCAGCCATAAGGCGTCTGAGCCACACACACTCAACAGTCGCTGTGAAAGCTGCCCTATACTCAGCCTCACAACTGGAAGTGGCCACAGTAGGCTGCTTCTTGCTCAACCAAGATATACATGAGCTACCAAGCATGAAGCAAAAGCCACTAGTGGACACACGAGTGTCATAGCAACCAGCCCAATCTGAGTCAGAAAAAGCATGCAAATCTGGCGGTAGTGATCCCCCCTTGGGATAAAACAACCCAAGTAGCCGAGTACCACTCAAGTAGCGAAAGATGCGCTTAACCGCCTTCCAATGCGTGACTCTTGGGTAATGCATAAACCTGCTCATCTGTGAGACAGCAAACTGAATATCTGGCCGAGTAATGCATAAGTAAATCAAGCATCCAACAGCCTGCTGATAGAGAATGGCATCAAATGCATCTCCAGCATCATGAAGACTCAATCGTAAACCTGTCTCCATAGGAGTGGCAATATGCTTATAGTCTTCAAGGCCAAAACGCTGCAATAATGTGTCAATATATTTCGTTTGACACAAAGCCATTCCACCATCAACTTGCATAAACTGAATGCCCAAATAGTGATGCAAATGCCCCAAATCAGACATCTCAAATGAGGCATGCAAATCAGCCTTGAAATCAGCAATATGCTTCTCAATAGGACCAGTGAGCAGCATGTCGTCTACATAGACAACAATGATCAGAAGCACGTCATTAGCACGCTTAACATATAAGGTGCTTTCAGTTGGACTGTTCTCAAAACCATGTGCAATCAGATAGGCATGTATCTTCTCATACCAAGCACGTGGTGCTTGCTTTAAACCATATAACACCTTCTTTAACCTGCACACCTGGTTTTCATGCCCTTTCTGCACAAAGCCACGGGGCTGAAAAACATACACTTCTTCATGCAAGTCACCATTCAAAAATGCTGTTTTAATGTCCAACTGATGTACATTCCAACCATGATGGGCTGCAAGTGCACAAATGCTCCGAACAGTAGTCATACGACATGTAGGTGCAAAGGTCTCATCAAAATCAATGCCTCTTTCCTGCGCATAACCCTTTGCAACAAGCCTAGCCTTATACCTGTCAACTGTACCATCAGGTTTACGCTTCAGCTTGTATACCCACTTAGTGCCAATGGCCTTCTTGCCAGGAGGCAAGTCACATAAAGACCATGTACCATTCTTCATTATAGCATCATATTCAGATTGCATAGCAGCCATCCAATTTTCTGAATTCTGTGCTTCATTAAAAGAAACAGGCTCATTCTCATTACAGAGACTAGATGCAGCCATAACATAGCAATCTGATGCAAAGGAGGCACTATGAGAGCCTGAACGAGTACGATATGACAAAGGTGCATCTAATTTGCTGTCACGCAAAGTCTGCACCAGCCATTTTGGCATAGTTTTTGCCTGCTCAATATTAGCTCTCTCATCAGCAAGTGCATCATGTAAATATGCATCAGAAATGGAGTGATCTGCATCATCATATGAAACCTGCAAAGGCTGAGAAGTTGCCTCATTAGGACCAGCACTAGACTATCCACCTGTAAAAAGAGGCATCAAAGTATCATACATGTCTTTGGAGCTAACAGATGTCTCCTTAGTACATGAAAGCAATGGCTGAATAGCATCTTCCACAAAGACAACATCACGGCTAACCAGAATGCGTTTAGTCTGTGGATGATACAGACGATAGCCTTTACTTTCAGAACTATACCCAACAAAAATACATTTTACTACCTTATCATCCAATCTTCTGCGATGTTGTTCAGGCACTAATGCATATGCCAAACAACCAAAAACACGCAGATGAGCAATAGATGGCTTGCGGTCATGCCAAGCCTCATATGGAGTGATAGACTGCAACGCTTTAGTGGGACACCTGTTCAGTACATATGTTGCACACATGACAGCCTCAAGCTAGAAACTATGTGGTAAAGCTTGACTTTTGACCATGCACCTTGCCATCTCCATGAGTGACCTGTTCTTTCGTTCAGCAACTCCATTCTGTTGAGGTGTATACGGCACTGTACATTGGTGTTTTATCCCACGTTCAGCCAGAAATGCATTAAAATCTGAAGACATATATTCCCCCCCTCGATTAGAACGGAGGGTGCCCATTTTACATGCTGACAGATTTTCAGCCAAAACCAAAAACTGTTTGAAGCACATGAACACTTCGGAATTTGCTTTGAGTGGATATACCCATGCATGCCTGGAAAAATCATCAATGAAAGTCACGAAGTAAAGGTAATTTCCAAAAGAGGGTGTCTGCATAGGACCACAGACATCACTATGTACAAGCTGCAATTTCTGCGTAGCCCGAACTGAACCATCTTTTGGAAAGGAAGAACGCTGCATTTTGCCCAAAATACAGCCTTCACAAACATGTTTTCTAGGAGCCTCAAGTTTGGGCAAAGAGGACACCATTTCAGATTTCTGCAAGCGTAGCAAACTAGCAAAATTCAGATGACCAAAGCGTGCATGCCAAAGCTTTGCATCTGACATAGCTTGAGAATCATGAATTGCACATGCCGAATCATTCACAGATCTTTCATAGTCTATGAGCTTATACAACCCACGACATAAGATGCCAGAAGCAATAATCACATCACCATTTGAGAGATCATGGACTGTACACCTGTCATCAACGAATTTCACAACCAAGCCAATCTTGGCTAATGCAGAAACTGATAACAGGTTCTTTTTGATCCCTGGCACAAATAAAGCATCTGACAAAGTGAAAGAACTACCATCAGCAGTAGTCAGAATGATCTTACCAACTCCCATAACAGGATAAGAGGAGTTATTGGCGCATGTGACAGTATTCCCTATAGGGGCAGGCTCGAGTGAAGAGAAGAAACTGCGCTGTGAGGTAATATGTTTGGTCGCCCCACTGTCAAAGTACCAAACATCTGAGTCTACTACAGACATGCACTGATCATGAGAAGATGGGTCAAAACTGCAGACAGTAGTAAACGCCCATTCTTCTTCTTGCACAAGATTTGCAGACTCTGTTTTTGATGTAGAGGCCTCTGCAACAACCATTCCAGCCTCTTTCTTCTTTGCCTCTTTAGCAGCCAGTTTTGGACAGTTCTTTATAATATGATCATTTCCTTTACCGTACTTGCAAAACAATTTCTGCTTTTCTGATTTCTTCTCATCTTTATCCTGGTTCTTCGATTGTGCAGCATTTGCAGATTTCTGCTTACTAGTAGAAGAGCTCCATTTTCCTTTGCCCTTTTGACTAGCCAGGAAAGCTTGATCTGCAACACGCATAATGGACCTGTTCTGCCTGGACTGATCTTCCTGCAACAGAAAAGAGACTAATTCCTCAAATGACAAGGCATTCGGATTGCCTTTCATCATCAACCGAAGAGTAGAGGCAAAACTCTGATATGAATCAAGAAGACCATTCAGAACGGTCTGCACAAGTGAGCTATCTGGTATAACCTCATCAACAGAAATCAATTGTTCCTTCAGGTCTTTGATCTTTGTAAGAAAACTGTCCATAGAATCACCTTCATTCATGTGCTCACTCTCCAACTGTTTTCGGAGGTAAGCAACACGAGCCTCATTCCTAGCTTGGTACAAAGTGGTAAGTGTATCCCAAGCATCCTTTGTTGTTCTGCAAGAGCGAATGTGAGGAATAATGGCACGTTTGACAGACAAAGCTATCAATGCATGTGCTTGGGCATCTCTGCCATCCCAACGAATCTGCTCTGTAGTAGGTGCAACAGAAACAGTAGCACGAACAGGAATCTGTGGAATATCATCTTCGACACCATCTTCATCAGCTCCAGCACCTCCAGCACCTCCAGCACCTGTATTTGTAGTACCTGTAGTCGCAGGTGTAACAGGACGTCTTTCAACACCCTGCACAATGTTCCACAGTCCTTTTGCAACTAGTACATGTCGCATCATATAAGCCCATAATGGGTAGTTGGTACCATCCAACTTATCCTCAACAGCCAACATACGGAATACATCACTGCTTTCAGCCATGGCCGGTGACTAAAATACCTTGATGCAGAAAATTGACTGTATCTCAAAAAGTTGAACGGAACTGCCCAGACAAGTTCTGCTAGACCTGTAGCAGACTTCGAGACGCTTAAATTGGCGAACAGAAATTGGTATATACCTTTGGCACAAAAGGACGAAATAGCCTGCACAAGCGCTACGATAGTGCGTTCGGAGGCCAAAACGAGCTCAGATCGCGATTTCGGCACCACATAGCGAAGCTGTTTTGATCTCGAAAACACCCTAAGTATGCTCACCAAATTTCGTGCGAATCTGAGACTGCAAACGGAGGAGTGTCGACAGCGCCTTAGAAGAAGCGACGACCTGCTCTGATACCAATTGTTGGAGATAGACGTCTGTAGAAGCACGCAAACAACACAAGGAAGAAGAAGAAGCTTGGAGCACAAACACACAATATTGAATGTATTACTAGAGAATGTACAAA
This sequence comes from Ceratopteris richardii, assembly GCA_020310875.1. Lineage (NCBI taxonomy): Eukaryota > Viridiplantae > Streptophyta > Polypodiopsida > Polypodiales > Pteridaceae > Ceratopteris > Ceratopteris richardii. Next base: position 89,237,592 of record CM035431.1, on the reverse strand, counting down.
GATAAGTAGCCCATTAGGGCAATAGGCGTATATACAAGCCGGGGGAAAAAAACCTCCTAAGGAGGGAAAAAAGTGCCCCGGCGGTCCTAGAGTGTTCACACACATCACTACCTAAATATATCAACATGACTGACCAGGCCACTATATGTTTTATTAAAGAACATATATAAGGAAGTGTCTGGTGGCCATTTGGCCTTTCACATGGACACTAATGGTAACAGTTGTTGATATATTTAGATAGTGATGTGTGTGAACACACTAGGACCACCGGGGCACTTTTTTCCCTCTTTAGGAGGTTTTTTTCCCTCGGCTTGTATATATGCCTATGGCCCTAATGGGCTACTTATCTTTGTACATTCTCTAGTAAACATTCAGTATTGTGTGTTGTGCTCCAAGCTTCTTCTTCTCCTTGTGCTGTTTGTGTGCTTTTGCAGACGTCTAACTCCAATAATTGATATCAGAGCAGGTCGCCGCTTCATCTAGGGCATCATCGACACACCTCGGGTTGTAGTCTCAGATTTGCATGAATCTTGGTGAGCATACTCAATGTGTTTCCGAGATCAAAACAGCTTCACTATCTGGTGCCAAAATTGTGATTTGAGCTCGTTTCGGCCTCCAAATGCACTATCGCAATGCTTGTGTAGGCTATTTTGTATTTTTGTGCCAAAGGTATATACCAGTTTCGGTTCGCCATTATAAGCGTCTCGAAGTCTGCTACAGGTTTAACAAAATTTGTCTGGGTAGTTCTGTTCAACTTTTTGAGATACAATCAATTTTTTGCATCAAGGTATTTTAGTCACCGGCCATGGCTGAAAGCAATGATGTATTTCGCATGTTGGCTGTTGAGGATAAGTTGGATGGTACCAACTACCCGTTGTGGGCTTATATGATGCGACATGTATTGGTTGCAAAATGGCTCTGGAACATTGTGCAGGGTGTTGAAAAACGTCCTATCACACCTGCAACTGTTACAACCACAGGTACTGAAGCTGATGCAGAAGGTGTCAAAGATGATGATATTCTGCATATTCCTGGTTGTGATGTGGTTTTTGTGCACTTATTGCAAAGAAAATTCATTGGGATGTTTATACAAATAGCTCACTTGTGCAGACCGTTCTGAATGGTCTTCCTGATTCATATCAGAGTTTTGCTTCTACTCTTCGGTTGATGATGAAAGGCAATCCAAATGCCTTGTCTTTTGAGGAGTTAGTCTCTGTTTTGTAGCAGGAGGATCAGTCCAGGCAGAACAGGTCCATTATGTGTGTTGCAGATCAAGCTTTCCTGACTAGTCAGAAGGGCAAAGGAAAATGGAGCTCTTCAACTAGTAAGCAGAAATCTGCTAATTCTGCACAATCGAAGATGGAAGACAAAGATGATACAAAATTAGAAAAGCAGAAATTGTTTTGCAAGTACTGTAAAGGAAATGATCATATAATAAAGAACTATCCAAAACTGGCTGCTAAAGAGGCAAAGAAGAAAGAGGCTAGAATGGTTGTTGCAGAGGCCTCTACACCAAAAATCGAGTCTGCTAATCTTGTGCAGGAAGAAGAATGGGCGTTTATTATTGTTTGCGGTTTTGACCCATCTTCTCATGAGCAGTGCATGTCTGCTATAGACTTAGATGTTTGGTACTTTGACAGTGGGGTGAACAAACATATTAACTCGCAGCGTAGTTTTTGCTCTTCACTTGAGCCTACCCCTACAGGGAATACTGTTACATGTGCCAAAAACTCCTCTTATCCTGTTATGGGAGTTGGTAAGATCATTTTGACCACTTCTGTGGTAGTTCTTTCACTTTGTCACATGCTTTCTTTGTGCTAGGGATCAAGAAGAATCTGTTATCAGTTTTTGCATTAGCCAAGATTGGCTTGGTTGTGAAATTTGTTGATGACAGATGTACAGTTCATGATTTGTCAAATGGCGATGTTATTATTACTTCTGGCATTTTATGTTGTGGGCTGTATAAGCTCATAGGCTATGAAAGATCTGTGAATGATTCAGCATGTGCAGTACATGATTCTCAGGCTATGTCAGATGCAAAGCTTTGGCATGCATGCTTTGGTCATCTGAATTTTGCTAGTTTGCTATGCCTGCAAAAATCTGATATGGTGTCTTCTTTGCCCAAGCTTGAGGCACCCGGAAAACATGTATCTGAAGGCTATATTTTGGGCAAAATGCATCGTTCCTCCTTTCCAAAAGATGGTTCAGTTCGGGCTACGCAGAAGTTGTAGCTTGTACATAGTGATGTCCGTGGTCCTATACAAACACCTTCTTTTGGAAATTACCTTTACTTCGTGACCTTCATTGATGATTTTTCTAGGCATGCATGGGTATATCCACTCAAAGCAAAGCTTGAAGTGTTTATGTGCTTCAAACAGTTTTTGGTTTTGGCTGAAAATCTGTCAGCATGTAAAATGGGCACCCTCCATTCTGATCGAGGGGGGGAATATATGTCTTCTGATTTTAATGCATTTCTGGCTGAACATGGGATAAAACACCAGTGTACAGTGCCGTATACACCTCAACAAAATGGATTTGCTGAACGGAAGAATAGGTCACTCATGCAGATGGTGAGGTGTATGGTTAAGAGTCAGGCTTTACCACATAGTTTCTGGCTTGAGGCTGTCATGTGTGCAACATATGTACTAAACAGGTGTCCCACTAAAGTGCTGCAGCCTATCACTCCATATGAGGCTTGGCATGATCGCAAGCCATCTCTTGCTCATTTGCATGTTTTTGGTTGTTTGGCATATCCATTAGTGCCTGAATAACATCGCAGAAAATTGGATGATAAAGCAGTATAATGTATTTTTGTAGGGTACATTTCTGAAAGTAAAGGCTATCATTTGTATCATCCACATACTAAACGCATTTTGGTTAGCCGTGATGTTGTTTTTGTGGAGGATGATATTCAACCATTACTTTCATGTACGAAGGAGACATCTGTTAGCTCCAAAGACACGTATGATACTTTGTTGCCTCTTTTTACATGTGGACAGTTTAGTGCGGGTCTTAATGAGGCAACTTCTCAGGCTTTGTAGGTTTCATGTGATGATGCAGATCATTCTATTTCTGATGTAGATTTACATGATGCACTTGTTGATGAGATATCTAATATTGAGCAAGCAAAAACTATGCCAAAATGGTTGGTGCAGACTTTGCGTGACAACAAATTAGATGCACCTCTATCATATCGTACTCGTTCAGGTTCTCATAGTGCCTCTTTTGCATCAGATTGCTATGTTATGGCTGCATCTAGTCTCTGTGATGAGAATGAGCCTGATTTGTTTGATGAAGCACAAAATTCAGAAAATTGGATGGCTGCTATGCAATCTGAATATGATGCTATAATGAAGAATGGTACTTGGTCTTTATGTGACTTGCCTCCTAGCAAGAAGGCCATTGGGACTAAGTGAGTATACAAGCTGAAGCGTAAGCTTGATGGTACAGTTGATAGGTATAAGGCTAGGCTTGTTGCAAAGGGTTATGCGCAAGAAAGAGGCATTGATTTTGATGAGACCTTTGCACCTACTTGCCGAATGACTACTGTTCATAGCATCTGTGCACTTGCAGCTCATCATGGTTGGAATGTACATCAGTTGGATATCAAAGCAGCATTTTTGAATGGCGACTTGCATGAAGAAGTGTATGTTTTTCAGCCTCGTGGCTTTGTGGAGAAAGGGCATGAGAAATTCTTTCTTTCTTTCTTTCTTTCTTTCTTTCTTTCTTTCTTTCTTTCTATCTATCTATCTATCTATCTATCTATCTATCTAGCTTCCGTAGACGTCCAACTCCAACAATAGTGCCTTGGTGGTCCTCAGTGTGTTCATACACATCTCTACCAAAATATCAACAAATCATATGTGCACAAGTACTTGGATTTGCTTCCTCTAAGTTCTTAATTTCCATGAGAATAAATCCCCCATCTTATGAATGACGGTAATAATTTGTTTCTCTACTTCAATAGATACATTATTCTCTAGTTAAGTATACCATTCTTCTTTGTCTTCTGTTGTAATGACCACCTTCTTGGTATTCTCTTGATTATCATACAACGTTGAAGAGATTGCACCATAGTGTTTTCCTCCTTGATCTCATATGTTTGAAAGTTGATTTTTAGAAACTTTTGACCTATTAACGTTCTCCAATTATATTTTATTGCCTTTCTTTTCACTCTTACATTGCCATTCAAAATTTAGATCTAACGTATCTATGATTTGTTCCACTTTTTCTATTTATGCAATCTTGCTTCCTCCAATTCCTTCATGAAATCTTGATCTATTGAATATTCAAGATTCACAATCGGGGATTCTTCATTTGTGCCATCTTTATTAGATATGCTCAACGGCTCACCCTCATGAAGCACCAAAAATGTTCATGATGCTCTATTTTTTAGGTTCCCCTTATGAGGAGAAGCCATGTGAGAGTGTTGAACATCAATAGTTTTCCCACTATGAGGTCATATGAGTTCTGAGGTCCACTATAATAGATGATTTAGATTCTCCTTCTAATCTTAACTTATTTGTTAGCTGGGGAATGAACTTCAATTTTTTGAATAGCCTTTTGAGGTTGCAAAAGTGCTCAATGCCTCACCTTCATGAAGAAAAACCATTGTTCTACAACACTATTATTTAAGGCCCCCATTATGAGGAGACGCAATGTGACATTGTTGGACATTGGTAGGTTCTTGACTATGTGGTCAGATGAGGTGTAGAATCAACCATAGATGGTTTAGATGATCTTTGTGATCCTACCATTTGTTAGTTAGGGTAGGAAATCCATTCTTCTTGGATATCCTTTTAAGGTCCTCCTACATCTTCTTATCTTTTCAATTCCTAAAAGATCCTAACTAACGTAGAATTCCGAACAACTTGGTTGTAAAATTTTCACCTCTTAAGAAAAGAAGTAGGACCCACAATCCATAGGTAGGTATCCTACTATTCTTCAATCTCCGCACACACACACAGATATATATATATATATATATATATATATATATATATATATATATATATATATATATATATATATATATATATATATATATATATATATATAGCCTTCATATACTACTGGTACTACATCCAGACTACTGGTACTACATATATAGCCTTCATATACTACTGGTACTACATCCATACTTTTTGATAAATCATGAGCCACTTCCTTAATTGCCTTCATCTTTTCTTGTGGATTTTGATGAATATCCAATTTTCCAATATGATTTGGTGATAACAAAATGTTCATAGTGGGTCGATCACCAAACTTCTTAGTATAGTAGGTGTAACCATTTTTGACACATTAGACAGGTGATTATGAAATTTAACTATGTATTGATCCTATCTAGGAATTTTCTCATCCCATTCCTTAAGCATATCCTAAAATGTCTTTACATATGCCTCCAATGCAATTATTGTTGTTTTCAAAAATTTTCAATTTAGATAGCATAGAAAACTCTCTGTCTTTAACTATCCTTGTTTGAATATGTTTGTCATTTCTCTCAAAGAAAAGATAAATGGTCTTGTATTTCATTCCATATTATCTCTTCATTTAGAATTAGATTTAGATTCAATACATTTAACTCCCTTACCAATAAATAACAACCATACAACTCAACATCTTTATTCAAGCCTCTTAATTTTTGCTAGTTTCCTTACATCCTTTTTTCCTACTCCTCAAGCCTAATTTTTTGTACCCAAGGATGAAATTGTTTTAAACATTGAATCCATTTGTTGCCCAATATTATTGCCCCAATTCTATTTCCAGCTTTGAATCTTTTCAATTAATTTATTCTAATTTGGCAGTTTCTCTTGCAAATATTTGAGTCTTTGGGCCATCTCAATACATGATTTTTTATATCTATATACCTTCTCTTGTAATCTGTTAATACTCTTTTTTTATTCTTCCACAAGTAATTTCTTCTTCATTTCACTAAGTTGTGCTAAAAGCACGTATTTCTCCTTGTTTAATGTTAGTATAGAAGATTTATAATCTTCTAATATGGCATTGACAATATTCAAAGCCTTGAAAAAATCATGCTGTGAGAATTTCAAGCCACATCACATAGTGTGATGGGAAGTCTCTCTCATTCTTACCAAAAGAAGGGAGATAAGGAAGAGAGCTCCCTCAAACACTCTCACACTCAAGAGGAACACACACAAATTGAGGCAAGAAAGAATGATCTTCTTCTTCTTCTTCTTCTTCTTCTTCTTCTATTACATAAAATGAATATACAAGAATGACCTAAAACAAAAATACCACTAGTGCAATATATAAAGAATAGTACTTAAGAAAAATCCTAATGTCCATGAATGAGTGAGCTAGAAAGAAACAAATGTGCCATCACTCTCAGTAGATAAATCTAGTAAAGCTCAATGAAGTATCCTTGACATATATCGGCATTACCAATATACATGTCAGAGAAATAAAAAAGTGATATGTGTCACCCTCAATCATCACATGTTGGACTTGGTATCTCAACACTCCCCCTAAATCTCAATGTCATATCCTATAATCCAAGCATCTTCCAAAACTTCTTCAACTTCTCAGCTCCAAGTTCTTTAGTGAAAATATCAGCAACTTGCTCATTTTGCCTCACATAAACAAGGTCAATATCACCTACTAATACCTTTTCTCTAATGAAATGATAATGTACCTCAATATGCTTTGTTCTAGCATGAAAAACAAGGTTTCGTACTAGCTTTATGCTACTAAGTTTATCACAATAGATGGCTTTTGCACTTCCACACCTAAATCTCCAAGTAGCATCTCTAGCCATGATATTCACATGTTGCCATTGCAGCACCTCTATACTCAGCCTTTGTACTCGACAAATCAAGAGTGGGTTGTTTCTTCTTGATCCATGTAATAGATGCACTCTAAAGTGAGAATAGAAAGCTGATAGTACATCTTTTATCTGGAATACTACCAACCCAACTACATCAGTGTATCCATGAACTTGCAATTCTACAACAACTTCATAAAACAATGCATAATCCAAAGTAGCACTCACATAACGTAGAGTGCATCTCAGAGCACCTAAATGTAGTTTCTTGGGAACCTACATGAATTGACTTTCAAGTCGAACAATGTAGCTTAGATCACGCCTTGTAATTGTGAGATATATCAAACTTCTACTATACATTACTTTTGTAGCATACTCAAGGAATATTGCCTTTGCGACATCCATATGCCTATTTCTGTATGTATAAACTCAATGCTCAAAAAATAGCACATCACACCAAGATATTTCATATCAAATTCTTGCATAAGGATTTGCTTTACCTCTTTAATGCTTTCTTCATTATCACCACCTACAATCAAGTCATCAACATAAATAGCCACAATCATGATGCCATCATCACCATTCCTTGCATATAATGAATGATCTGCATCACACATAGCAAATCAAATGGTGGTTAAGTAATAAAAAATCCTTGCATGACAAGTACGAGGGGCTTGTTTAAGCCCATACAAAGCCTTTTGCAACCTACAAACATATTTTCGGTGCTTTGAATCCTCATATCCTTGTGGTAGGTCCATGTATACTTCTTCCTGCAACTCACCATGTAAGAAGGCATTCTTCACATCCATCTGATGCAAAATCCATCCCTTTTGCTATAGATAATGAAACAAGTGCTCTAATAGTAGCCATTTTAGCTACAAGGCTAAATATTTTTTCATAATCAATGCCATATGTATGTGCATATCCTTTTTCTACCAATCATGCTTTATACCTGCTTACAATCGTGCTTTATAACTGCTTATGCTACCATTAGCATTGTGCTTTACCTTCTAAAACCATTCAAAGCCTATGGATTTCTTTCCTTATGGCAATCGAACCAGCTTCAATGTTTCATTTCCATAAAGTGAAACCATCTCTTCATCCGTAGCTTTCTCCCAATCTCCATTTCGGATAGCATCTTCAAAACAAGAGGTTCATGTATTACCCTAGTCATATAGGCATAATGATGATCCACGTAGCTGTCATACATCAATCATTGCACTAAATTGTGCATCCTCCTAGATCTTCTTGGTCCTAGGTCACTTCTGCTTGTAACATCTGCATGTGCCTTTCTTACTCTTGGAGTCTTCACAGAGGGCTATGCAAGTTCCTCATCAAGAATCTTTTCTAAATTGCTTGAATCTCCATCAATGTCTTCAAAACTTGTAAAATGTGTTGCTACCAATAGAAAGCTTTTTTTTTACCTTTCTTGGATGTAGTCAATGACTTTACTGGACTGAAATTCCCACGGAATCTTCCACTCCATGGATCTGAGTTGGAACTATTGCTTGGTGATGCATCAAATCCACTCAAAACTTAAGATTCTACACTTGATTTTTCACCATTTCCTATGTCATTTGAGTGAAGATTAAGTTCTTCTTTGGCATCTACATAGAATCTTTACATTTTGTCAAACACCACATCTCTACTTACCTTCACCCATTGTGAAAGTGGATTGTAGCATTTATATCCCTTTTGCTCAAGGGAGTACCCAATGAAGATACATTTGTTTGCTTTTGGATCAAGCTTCATCCTCAACTCATCTAGAACATGTACATATGAAACACAACCAAAAACCTTCATATGTGATAAGTTTGACTTTTTACATATAAACTTTCTTTAGGTGTAACTTGATGTACAATAATTGTCAAAGTTCTATTCATTATGTATACAGTAGTGTGCATAGCTTCTGCCCAATAAAAATGAGGCGTATTCTTCTTATCCATCAAGGCTCTTGCTATTTTTGCATTCAACAATGCCATTTTGTTGTGGTGTTTGCATGCATGAAAATTGTCGTCAAATTCCATGACTTTTAAGACATGTACTCACCTCCTCCATCAGATCTTAATGTCTGAATATACTTCCTTGTCTACTTTTCCACCATAGCCTTGAAATTTTGAAAGTGACTAAACACTTCACACTTCTCTTTCATGAAGTAAAATTTCTGTGTATGCTCATCAATGAAAGTGACATAAAACCTACATCCCCCCATAGATGTGGTCTTTGTAGGAACCCCAAACATCTATATGTACTATTTCTAGCACATTCTTACTATCATGCTTGTCATGTGGAAATGATGCCCTTGATTATTTACCAAATTGACATCTTGCACATATCTTCTGCATTTCCGCAACCTTGAAATTTGGTAGTCCATTGACAAGCTTCTTTGAGTGCATCGATTTCATCCTCTATAAAGTTGCATATCCAATTTGCTTATGCCGAAACTCTATATCAGCAATAACACCTGCAACTTTTGCAAACATGGCTGCATTATTTTCAAGAATTTTCACATTTAAGGTGAACATCCTACCCACTTTGTTTCCTTTGGCGATCAATCGTCCATCTTGTTTGTACTCTTCTACATACCATTTCTCCAACAGAAACTAGATTGTTTGTTATATTTGAAACATGTAGCACATTAGGAAGATGTTTTACCTTCCCACCCTCCATAGATAGTGCTCTGTTTTCTGTATGTTTGATAGGATGTGATGTGTCATTGCCTGTTTCAACACATCCAAGAACTGACAATTTTTTCAAACTATTAAACCATTTTGAATGATTGTTCATGGGATTTGAAGCACGTGAATCCACATACTAGACATTATCATTTGATTTCAAAACATCAATAGACATTGTATTCATCATATGATGTTGTGCCATTAACAACTTCTTTGAGTATGATGTTGCCTTTTGTTATTTTGATTCTTCAACTTGCAATCACGTTCAAAGTGGCCAAGTTTAGCACAATTCCAACATCCTTTACTGTCATTACCCGAATTATATCTTTGGAAATTTTTGCGGCCTCTTTGGCGCCCCCTACCTCAAAACTATCCTCTACATCTTACATGATTTTGTTATTGACCTTGGTCTTGGTTACTATTTCCTCTTCCACTTCCAAAGCCTCTACCTCTGCTAGAGTAGAATAGCTACTCAAAACTAGGTTTTTCTTGGGATATTGAGTCCTCACCAATATTCTTTTCTTCAATAATCAACATGGGCACCAAATCAAAAAAATTCAAAATATTTTCCCTCACCTAAATAGAAGTTTTGAACTGCTTATATGCAGCTCCTAAACCACAAAGGCACACTTCAAGCTTATCATCATCATCTTTATTCATGCTAATAGATGCAAGTGACTTACATATGCTTTTTATTTTTAGGGTATAGTCACTTATCGACATGCTCTTTTTCTCTAGTGTATTGATCTCATACAATGTGACCAAACTGTTCCAAGCCTCTTTCAGAGTCTTGGCATCCTATATGTGCCCAATCATGCCATTCGGTATGGTAACAGACAGCCAATACATTACTTTAAATGATAATGTCAAGTGGGAGCATGCCATGAAGAGTGAACCTGATTCTATTCATAAGAATTCTACTTAGGATTTAGTATCTTTGGAAAAGGCTAGGAAAGCTTTACCATGCAAATGGATATATAAGCTGAAATTTACATTAGATAGTGCTTCTCATGACTAGTTGAAAAAGGATTTAAGCAAAAACTAGGTGCCTTTTTTTTTAGGAAAACTTCTTGCTATTGGTCTAGATGATTACAATTCACATGTTGCTTGGATTAGTTGCAAAACACAACTTAGAGGTGTTCCAAATGAAAGTGGAGACTAATTTATTGAATGAAGATCTTATACATGATATCTATATGGAACAACCAAAAGGTTATATAGTTCTTGACAAAGACAGTTTAGTACGTAAGCTCAAGAAGAGCTTGTATGGACTTGAACAACCACCTAGACAATTCTATCTCAAGACTATTAAGCAATGAGGCTCATTGTTTTTGCAAAAGAAATGTTAAAATGGCAATTTGATATACTTGATACTTTAAATTGTTGATATGGTGATTGCCAAGAAGTCCTCAAAAGACTTGTCTCTCTTGAAGACAAGATTGAGTAAGACCATTGACATGAAATATTTGGGAGATGCCAAACATATACTTGTTATGAAGATTGATTATGATAGGAGTAATAGAAATTTCATTTGTAGTGGGAGTTGTGATTAAATATATATCAAACCTTGGTAGGAAGCATTGGGAAGCAATCAAAAAACCTAGATACCCAAGTGGAGCCAAGGGTAGGTGTCTATGTTTGGGTAGAGGTGATGCATCCATTGTTGGATAGTGAGACTCTGGCTACATTAGTTGTGTAGATAATAGGAATTATACTTTTAGGGTACATTTTTTGATTCATATGTAGTTCTATTTCTTGGAGGTGCCACCTTCATGTGTGCAAAAAAATTTCCACTACACAAGTAGACTGTGTTGCAGCCAATGAGGCTTGTAAGGAAGCATTGTGAATTTCTAGATTGGCATGCTACATGGGCGTACCTCATCATGTACCTTGTTTACTCAATGAAAGTAAGAGTGCTAGGCAAAGGATATGGTCTATCATGCAAAGATCAAGAACAATTACTTGTTATTCATGATTGTTTAGACATTGAGTGCATTTTACTTGAGAAGGTTCATACTCAAGAAAAATGCACTAGATGCTTTGACAAAGCTCTACCACGTGATAGCTTTAGACACTGTTTTTACTTGATGGTTGATATTGTTTTTCACAAATCCCTGTACACTATGTAACATGCCCATTAGGTGGAGGTATATGTCATATACATATACTTATATATTATTTTTCATTTTTTATTTATTCTACCCCTGACATATCATACATATTAGCCTTTAGTGGGAGAATATTATTGATTGCTATTGTGAGTGTCTATCTAAAAGGCCAAATGGTTGCCTTCTACTCTTGTACATGTATTTTCTAGTAAAACATGTAGTGACTTGGTCAGACACAAAGTTCGTTGAGACCATCAATTTGTGAAACTTGCATACAACAAAATTTTGCTATCTTTTTCTCTAGTTTTTTTATAATATTTTTGCAAGCCTATTGTGATGTCAATACTTTTGGAAGATAAGGGGATTCTAGCACTTTCATGACCTACCCATCAATAGGTGAGTAATGGTGCACAATGGACTCTATAGTGCTTGCAAAGTGAGGGGTACTGGAATCAAAAGGGCCCCTACCTTCCAATTCCATTATTAGGCATTACTTGTTAACCTAGACTTGAAGCGATTGATGCCGTAGGTTTAAGTCAATTGTATGATCGTACAACCAATCCTAACCTAATATCATATGTTTGGTGATGTCCTCATCATGGCAAACTCGCAACTTTACTCTCAAAGGGACATCTTTAAGAGGATAGGAATGTCTGCCTCGAGCGATACAAGGGGTTTCCATGCCTCCTAAGCCCACTAAATAAGCTCTAATGGCTTAAATTCCATGCCCAATCCTTTACATCATGAGTACCTAATTTCACTAGTGGTGGATCCAAAATTGATCAAAGCTTTGATCGTCTTATTTGGAGCACCGTGCCCTAGCTCAATTGTGATGAATGGTCATCTATCTATGATGCTAGGATGTGTACTCTTTTTGGTGCACATAGCCATGTGATATGTTGGCGCATCGGGATTGACATCTAGGCCTTGTTTCTTTAACTTATTTTGCCTCCCCTAATGCGCTTTCTAGCCTCTATGTGTGCTTCTTCTCTAATCGTTAACTCTTTTGCTTTTTGCTTCTTAGCAATGTTGAGTCTCATTAGCATATCCTCTGTAATAGGTTCTTGATATAGCTTGACTTGACATCCACTAATATAGCTTGGCAAGATGCCACCTTCTAGAGTGGCCAATTGAACTGCATCGCTAGTGGAAGTTCTATTAATGACCATGGGTCCATATCCTCATTTTTCCAATTTACATGCATGCTGCTTTAGTGTATAAGTCAACACTAGGTCTCCCTTTTTCAATCCTTTATCCGTGATGTGTGCATCAAAGTATGCCTTTTGTCTTTTGTTTGCACATAGATGCCTACTCTCACTCGTAGCCTAGTTTTACCTAATTGTTCTAGATCAAATATCCTAGAGGACAACTAATGTCCATCCCACTCATGCTTTTGTGCTAATTTTAAAGTCGGGATCAGGAATCTAATGGTAACACAAGATTCTATCCAAAGACCATATGAAACGGGGTGGAATTGAGTACCATTTTGTAGGCAACTCGGTAAGCCCAAACTGCATGATGAAGCTGTTTATCCCAATCAAGGCATTTATTATTTACTAGTTTTGTCAATACATTACATAGGATCTTATTTGTGCTCTTAGGTTCTCCATTAGCTTATGGATGATAGGGGGCAGACTTCTTATGTATCACCAAGAATTCTTGGAGAAGGTTTTCAATGACTTTGTTCAAGAAGTGCATACCTCTATCAATTACTAATTCTATTGGTAACCCGTATCTGGTGAACATGTTCTTGAATAAGAACTTAGCCGTCATTTGAGCATCATTCTTTGTCATGGATTTTACTTCTACCCACTTGAAATGTTGGCATGTGTCACATCTCTTCACATAGGTATGTGCATCTGTATGAAGAGTGCCCCACCAAAGCCCTAAGAATAGAATGGTCTTAATTACTTGGTCAAGCCCAGAGTTTCCACCTATGACACTGCTATGTGCAGTTTCTAAGATTGTCAAATAGTCTGATTCGTGAATACACAATGTTAAGTAACCATCTTTGCCTCTTCAATATAGGTTGTCTCCTACTAAGTCGTAGTCTTGAGCCTCTTGCTCCATGCTTCGTTTTCTTGCTAGATTTGGCCTCGCTGGGTAGTGTTCCTGATCTCATAAATTCTACCAATGGAGCACTCCATTCTGGAATTAACGACACGTGATAAAGGATAGAAAACTCCACTAGGGGTCTCTTTGGCACACTTGAAAATTCTTAATTTTCTTTGTCCATACTAGGTCAATACACTCCTAAACATTTCAAATTCTGCAATGTTCATTGTTTAGAATAGCGATTCCTAGAGATCCTTCATGGGCTTGTTGCAACCAACGGCTATGTTCATCCTCCTCAACACAACAAGCTAGTACACCCTCTGTATCTTTTCTGTACATACTTCCTTCCAATATTTTATATTTTTGTGATTTTATAATTTCATCTTTGTTCGTTTTCACATTCTTATTTGCGGGTCTGAAGGTTAGGATAGATACCAACTTATTTGCCCATTTAGGAACAACTTCTAAATCGAACACATAAGCATCGGGAAGTTCATTAGACACTTCTTATGGTGACTCTCTTGAAGTGATGCAAGAAAGGTGATCTACCTTGAGGTGGGACCTACCTTTCCTAACAACCACTTCAAAGTCGTATTCCATTAGTACGTAGAACCATCTTACTAAGTGTCTTGTATTGCAAGGTTTATTGAAAAAATGCAATAAAGCTTGATGATCAGTGAAAAACTTGAACTTGATGGCCAATAGATAGTGTCAAAACTTGAACTTGATGCCTAAGCCTTCTCTTTTAGTTGTTGTATAGTTTTGTTCAACTATGTATAGTTGTCTGCTAGCATATGCTATAGGCAAATCTAGATTTCCTTCACCTGTGGGTTGTGCTAGCACACATCCTATTGAATAATTGGATGCATCTACATGGACACGGAATGGTTTATTCCAATCAGGAGTGGTCAGTATTGGTGTTGTGCACAAATGTCTCTTAATTGAAGGAATTTTTTCTTTCATCATTCCACTCAAAATTTGTCAATAGAGGGTAAAGAGGTTTAGCTATGCTCGCATACATGTGGATAAACCTACGGTAATGTCCAAAATGGCCCATAAAGGCTTGTACCTCTTTAATGCTCTGTGGCCTCTATAACTCCACTATGGCTCTTATTTTGTCCTTATTTGTTGATATTCCATTCTTAGAAACAATATGACTTAAGATCTTACCTTGACATACCATTAACACACACTTTTGTGGGTTCAAACAAACTCAATATTCTCTACACTTGTTGAAGATGTGTCTAAGCTCTTGGATGTGGTGTCTTCTTTCTTGGGAATGAGCACACAAATCGTCTACATATACTTCTAAGATCTTTTGCAAGATATCTTTAAAGACATGAAACATGAGACTTTGGAATGTTGTAGGTGCATTGGTGAGCCTAAATGGCATTAGATGAAATGCATAGATTGCCCACTCTGTGGCAAAGCTCATTTTGTGTTGGTCTTCTTGGGAAATGGCTACTTGGTTGTAACTTGAAAATCCTTCAAGAAAGCTATAAACTTCCTTGCCTACAACACACTCTAATAAATGTTTGATGATATGAAGCAAATAGCTATCTCTGATCATAACAACATTAACTTTTTTAAGGTTAATACTCACCCAGAAGTTCCCATTCTTCTTGGGCACCACTATGATGGGGGACACCCATTCAGTATGCTCAATCTCATAGATGAATCCAACTTCAACCATTCTGTTGATTTCTTCTTTTATTTTGGTTGCATAAGTGTCATTATATGTGAAGGGATTCTATTTGGTGGGATGGTGTCAACCATCATGGGATCATATGAGAGCATATTTCTGGATCTACCCCCTTCAGGTCTCTGTAGGTCCATGCAAACACATCCCTATATTCCCTTAATAAAGCTACAAGCTCTAGTTCTTCTTCACTTAGGTCTTCCCCTATGTATGTGCATTGCTCTTTGTTCTCTTCAATGGTTACTACAATTTTTTTGGGTTTTGCTTTATTATCATATGCTTCTCCTATGATAGCCTCTATCTTAGGCATTCATACCAAAATTTTTCAAGCTTTAACTTCATATTTCTTGAAATTCTTTGTTACTTCAAACAATGCTTCCTCCTCTACTTGTTTCACTGCTTTTCTTTTCTTTTTCTTTTGACTACCTTCACTTTCATCCCTTGAATTAATAGTTTTAATGCTTGTGATAGGTTCTTCTTCTTTTTGGATGAATACTCCTATATTTTCTAGATAGTGCTCCTCTGATTCAAAGAAACTTTCCATCACAATGGACTCTAGACCATCATCCTCCTCTTGTTCTTCTATGACCTCATTAAAATGAGGCATCCATTGTTCTTCATTGACATCAATGTCCATGGTGGCTAAGATTTCTGCCCAACCATGAGGCTCAAATTTCTCATCTGGAAAGATCATCCATATGTAGGCTCGATCTCTAACTGGTATGGATCCTTGAAAAGTTCCTTCTTCTCTCACTTTTAGACATCTTTCCTCTTCCTCTATGAGCTTGCACATCCACAAGTGAGTATCTTCATGCATCCAAGATGGATTAGAAGAACTTACAAAATGCACAAAGATTGAATCCTCTTGCACCTTGTGGATAGGATTCCACGGTAGGCTGTGGTACATCTATGAAGGTATAATCCTTCAGATTACCTTGGTTGTGACCCTGTGTACCTAAGTCATAGAGCCTTAGGGACTTGTGTCAATTGAGAATATACCTCAATCACCCCACAAGTGCATATAGTGGTGGATTAATACACGTTTAATTACCAATCCATGAAATTAGAGATATCAAGTGTATGAAGACATGTGCACACATGATGGTAAGTGTTGAAGAATCACTCACAAATTTGACATACAGACAGATATAAAGACGAAGAAAGAAAAAAAGAAGCAGAAACAAAGCATTAAGAAAATCAAGCCTTAGTGAAGGGACAAATTCACGTCTATAATATACAGCGTAGAAGTTTCCAGAATTATGAGTTTGTTGAAACCCGGATAAAAAATTGTATATAAGAGAGCTGAGAGTTAGAAGAAAAAAAAAAGTATAGAGAGAGCACATAGAACCGGAATAGAATAGCGCATATAGAAACTGAGGATAGAAGAAGAAGAAGACGCCAGAGATCGCGTATGTAGAGATGAATAATAGAACTTGAATTGTCGGGTATTCATCTGAGAGAGATGGTAGGGAATAACTACTCAGAGTAGGAGAGTTTTCCATAGCTATGAGCAAAGTGAGGCCAAGCTATTTTGTATACATCTTCTCTAATAGAAAAAACATGTTCATGTGGAAGTTTTGAGCGCATTCTTCATATGTGAAGAAATCTAAGTGATTTCATGTATTGTAAAAGTTAGTTAACAGTTACAGTTTTCTCAGTAAACATTTTCCAGTACTTCTGAGAGTTAGATCTCGTAACACAGGGTAAAGTGTTTCATGAGTGATAGCTCATATTGAAGCTAGGAGTCTCAACTATAAGTTGATCAAAAGAGTTTTGTGAAATGTGACAAGTACACAGTACAAAATCTGACCATAAAAAGGCATTCTGAACTGGTGAATTTTTTTCTTAAACTTCAGAAAGAGTTCATTTACTAAAGGAAGCTCATGTATTACTTCCTTAATTCATCTACAATCATTTGAAGTAATCACAAACAGAATTACAGTTGATTCCGGTAAGATTTCGGTAAGATTACGGTGACAGTCCAGTAACATTCCGGTGAAGTTTCGGTGAAATTTCGGTGAGTTCAAAATACAATTGTAAAGTTTTCAGTTTTAGAAAGTTTGCTAAGCTAATGAGATTATAGAGGTGTTCTAATATCGCTTTAGCTTAGTTCTTGTGGCGTGGTGAATTCCGCAGTTGAGCTTTAGCTAGTTAAGCTCACTCGCTGCGTCAACAAGTAGTACAAGAGCTCAACAGTTGATGATGGTTTGTTAGAGCTCAACAAGTGACAATTTTCCGTAGTCTTGTTAGTGAACAAGCTTTTGTCACGAATCAACAGTGGTATCAGAGCATGAGGTTCTGAAGAGCAGAAAAGGTTTCTTAGAAGTAGAAACAAAAGTAAAGATAGAAGAGAATTCGAAAAACTTTCACAAGAAAGGTGAAAGCTGAGATGATCAACAACAAACGGCATCAAGAAACGGTCCGAAGTAATTCTCAAGGGTAAAGGTTTGTAAAAGGTAAAACCTTTTAACATTACACTCATCGAAAGTAATAGAATCAAGAAGATTATGGCAGATCATATCTCTATTGACAAATTGGACAGAGATAATTATCCCGCATGGGTAATGCGCATTGAAGCTTTACTTATGAGTAAAGACTTAATGATATATGTGACAGGAGAAGAAAAGAAGCCGACTTTCGAAGATGACAGTCAACCAAAGAAAGAAGAGTTAGAAGCCTTGAAGCTGTGGCAGAAGAAAGATGCAACGGCAAGAGCGTATATCTACAATACCGTTACCAATCATCTATTACCGCACATTAGAGGTCTGGAGAAAGCGGAAGACATATGGAGTGCATTGGAAGATCATTTCCAAAATACAACGAAAGCTAGGAAGGCTAGCTTATGGTCAGAGTTTACAACATTCAAGAAAAAGCAAAGTCAAAGCATTAGTGATTATGTCACTAAGATGAAAGATTTGGCGGACAGTCTTGGATCTATTGATGAAAATATCGAAGATCACAGGTTAATAGCACAAGTGCTTGCAGGTTTGAGAGGAGATGAAAGGTGGAAACCTTTCATACTCTCAACTGAACTTTCTTTAAATCATTTTGTACCAGATTTAAATCAATTGCTTGGACTAATGCTAACGTTTGAGCAAGATTTGAAGACAGACGAAGATAAAGGACATAGTTCTGCGATGTACGCAAAGAGTAAGAAGAAAGGTGATAAAGGTAAAGAAAAAGATGAAGAAGAGATGACTACTCAAGCAAATTTTGCAAGAGGAAGAGGTAACGTCAAAAAGAGAGGTAATACAAAAGGTAGAGGTAATCAGAAGAAGGCTTGCTGGATCTACGGATTAAGCAAATCACTTGGCTCAGGATTGCTGGCATAATTCTCAAGGATCAAGTCAGAATCAGAATAACAATAGCAGAGGTAAAAGCGGAAGATATCAAAGAGGAAGACAAAGCCAAAGAGGCGGATATGGTAGAGGTGGAGCAAGAAGTTGGGGACAGAATCAGTCTCACAACACTACCTACTACAACTATGCAAATGATACGCAGAATGACAGTCATACAACATTGATGGTGAACTCGATAAGTGTGACAGAAAACGAAGACCTCAAGGTATTCTATATTGACTCTGGTTGTTCAAATCATTTTTCAGGAAATATAGAATTGTTGTCAGAACTAGAAGGAGGTATTTCAAATCATACAATGATTCAGACTGGGCAGGAAGTCAAGATGACAGAAGATCAACACATGGGTATATGATATACCTAGGAGATAAGCTTGTAAGCTGGTGTTCAAAGAAGCAACACATAGTGGCTTTATCGTCAACAGAAGCAGAATATAAAGGACTTGTGGAAGCAGCTAAAGAAGTGATATGGATGCAGACCTTGTTCAAAAGCATGGGTATTGATCAAGGTATACCTATCATACATGGGTATTGATCCGATTAGATTACGATGACAGTCCGGTAACATTCCGGTGAAGTTTTGGTGAGTTCAAAATACAGTTGTAAAGTTTTCAGTTTCAAAAAGTTTGCTAAGCTACTGATGATTATAGAGGTGTTCTAATATCGCTTTAGCTTAGTTCTTGTGGCGTGGTGAATTCTGCAGTTGAGCTTTAGCTAGTTAAGCTCACTCGTTGCGTCAACAAGTAGTACAAGAGCTCAACAGTTGATGATGGTTTGTTAGAGCTCAACAAGTGACAATTTTCCGCAGTCTTGTTAGTGAACAAGCTTTTGTCACGAATCAACAGTGAGTGAAGTGACAATGCTACAATGCATGTAACTCAGTTGAGCTACCTCTCCTACTCGTTAATCCTTTCAAAATGCATGCCACAATACTTGTAATAGTAGTAAGCACAAATTTGGACTTTTCTCTCAGCTCAAAACTCCAAATATGGTCAAAAGGAAGTTTGTTTCGAAGCTTTCAATGAGATGGATCTAAATCTAGTATTTTTAGTTGAATATGACAGAGGTGCCCCAAGTTTTGAGCAAAATTGTGAATGTCAAGAAACATTACTTCATCTCCACAGTTCACCAAGCTTCATACACACATTAAAGTCACAAAAATAAGAGGGGATGGGGTAGACAACACTCCTAGATGCACATTTCAAGCATGAAACACACACACACACAAGCTCAAGAAGATAAACAGCAGAGAAGAGGGAAATTCAAAAATTCAGCTTGATTACTCACAATGGAAAAAAGCCCTTAGAAAGAGTCATCAAGTGACTTATATACATGTGCCCTAAAAATAGTCCTTTCACACAAGAGATGCGAACTTTTATTGAAAAATACTAAATTCCTACTATGCTACAAGGATTATGTTACAACAATTGGGATTTTTGCATCTAGAGGACTCCTCTAGTGCATTTACATGGCTCATGATGCATTTCATAGAAACTTGAAGAAGAAAATTTGTGCCCATAATTTGAGACTTTTTGGGGCTTGCTTTTCTGTGCTTCTTTCCCCTACAACACTCTCTCCCTCTTTGTCTCTATTGTCCATGGAGAGGCTTTTGTTTCTTGTCTCTAGCTTTGTGTATGTAGTAGATCTCATTCCTTATTAGCTGATAGCATCTTTGTAGTTGACCACCACGAGCATCTATCGAGGCCTTGAAGATTCAGAGGTGATGTATTACTTTGTTAAATATTTGCAATAGTCAAGGAACTGATCATAACTTGGGGCCCGATGCATTATCGTTTAGCCTATTAATTTCTTTTGATTGCATGCCAACAATGGTGGATGAAGACCTTAGGATTGTTAGAGAATTTGTAACCTTTTCTGCATCGTCAATCCTAAACTTCTATTTGCCTCTTGATATTCCTTTTATCCACAAATCTAGGTTGCTTTGTTAATTCTGGTTGCCATGTGTGCACTCGTCGATAAACATTGTATCTCTTATAGTCTAGCATACGTTTCAAAGGTCCTATTCTTAAATTTTCTTTTACATCCTTTGGGACCTGATGCATTCTCTTTAGCTTGTTTGTTTCTTTTCATTGCCCGAACCACTCTGCAGTAAAGGAAGCCTTTAGGACTTTTAGATAGTTTGTTATCTTATCAGATCCTAAGTCCAATGCTTCTATCATCCCCTTGACATTCATTATAATCATACATCAGGGTTGGTATATTGATTTGGGTTGCCACACATGCACCCGTTGCATCAATTTTGCCTCTCTTTCTGTCTGGTTGATGTTTCAAAGGTCCTATTATAAATCTTTATTCACATTCTTCGGGAACTCCTTCTTTCGTGGTGCAGCCTGATGTGTGCCTCTGTAGGGCTTTGGGCAGAGGGTAAGTTACTTTTATTGACCGAATTTTCGTTTTATTTTCTTCTTCTTCGTCTTTTGCTTGATTCTCCCTCCACATGTCCCTCCTCTTGAACTCTCCCATCCCCGAAAGGCTTTGAATGGCGATGTGAGTAGGTCAAAATGGCATTTTTCTCTCTTTGATTTAGCATATTAGCTTCACGTATCATTAATTCCTTCCATTGAGCTGATTTTACACCGTACTTTGGGGCCTGTCTATGACCAACAAAGAAATTGAGCTCATATGCTACCAATTGGGCATTTAAATTGGAAATCTTTACAAAAATTTTGGATTCCATCTCAAAAAATCATGTAAAGAAAGCTTCTTTAAAGGTTGGCATGTAAGGACTTGGTAGAAACATTATTCTCGAATAGATAGCCATTATTTTAAGTTGGCTAGGCATTATAAAGAGATAAAAAATTAAGGCATCTATGCCCTGGTTAATGCCGATGAAGTTTGTGTATTGAGCATGTTTGAAGACCTTCAAAACTATTAGCATCATGCTCAATACTTTATTCATCATTTTGATGGCTAAATATGGAACAATGGAATATCATTAAAGCGAAAACTCTATTGTTTGTACCATATATTCCTCTGTTGGTAAGTAATTATGAGGTGGACTTGGCAATAGCGGATATTTAAGCCATTGATTATTTGTTTTTCCTTGATGATGTTCCTCCCAAAATTGAGTCCATGATCTTCTTGGTGGCACCAAACAAAAAGATGGATTTACTTGTAGTAAGTATGAAGCAGCTTCCCAATGCACCTGTAGAGCAGGATTTTTCTCCAAAAACTTGGATCTCCATATTGGGTCAGCTTTATCGAATTCTTCTTGTGTATATGAGAAGGTATCCACTTTAAATTATTATTGTTGATCTGGGTCCCTCAGATACACAGTAGTTGCAAACCATGGATAGCCCTTACCAAGGTGTCTCAACCACTGAAGCAAATATGGGTACAAAAGGGCGAGCATCCTATTGTGGCTAAGCTAGAACCACCGAAGGAATGTCATACTAGTGATCGACGACATGACACTAATAAGAAGTCTCTCAAAGATTTTCCTACTAAAGTAATGTCTAACTGGATACCCAAGAAGTCAATGCAGGCTGACCACCATAACGTACAAATTTGCCTGCCCAAGCACTTAGTTGCATCTCAACAAGAGAAATTACGCATTTGGGTACCCAAGGAACTCTTACATGCACAAAAACCTATGCTTGAAATTGTGGTTTAGAGGGAGTATTGAGATATCAAGCTCAAAATTTCATGGTCGAGGGTGTCATGTACCATTTTTTTCATCTCTCTCACATGTACTGGTTACATTGATATATATATAACAAACACTTTTCAATGAGTTGTATTAAATTTATCTATCAAGAGTGATGGATTTTTTCTTTTCTTGCCAAGCCACTCATTGGTGGACATTAGGTTTTTCTTTATGTATTGTTCTTTACATATTGAACTGGTTGTATTGTTGCATTAGGTCTTTCTATTCCAGAAGTGATAGAAACTCAACTCATGTACTTTGTTAGAGATCTTTATTTAGAAAGAATCTTTATTAAAGTTCGCATCTACTCTAAGGCAGTGATGACATGAGTAGGGATGTCATAGCTATTTGTCCAAGATATGCTCCTGCTTCATGTTTTCACCATTTCAAAAACTTCACTAATGCCTTACTCCATTCTGGTGCTATAGTGGAGACATGTAAAGACGAGTGGTCCTCAAGGATGTTCTCTTGACATTCTTGGCAATTCAGAATGTATTCATGTGTGTCCTTTTGCATGTCCGGCCAATATACCCCTAGTCTTTTCAATTCCCTTGTTGTTCCATGAATGCCCTTATGCATTTTCCATTGGTTCACATGAGCTTGCTCGAGTAGATTTTTTCGCTTTGCATCTTCTACGCACCTCAATAATAAGCAATTAGGCTCTTTGTAATATAGAATACCAGCCATAAAATGTAGATTCCTTGATTGCATGAAATCCTTCCTATTGTCTCTATTGATTCTATGGTGTGGTCCATGTGTGAGGATTGGGATCAATTTTTCCGCCCATTTTGGACACACTTCCAAGTTGAATAGGTAGGTATCAGGTAGATCATTTGCCACTCCAATAGGTGGTTCTCCATGTGTCATCCTTGATAAATGGTGAGCTCTTACATGTGTATTTCCTTTTTTTGACTACCACTTCAAAATCGAATCCCATGAGTAATAGGAACAATCTCACTAGCCTTCCCATATTGGAGGGTTTATTGACCAAGTACAATAGGGCTTCGTGGTCGATAAAAAACTTGAATTTATTGTCTAGGAGGTAATGTCAAAATTTCTTGACTGTGTACACCATTCTAAACCCTCTCTTTTCAAAGTGGTATAATTTCTTTCCGCTTGATTTAGTTGTCTACTAGCGTATGCAATAGGGTGATCTAGTATTCCTTCATCTGTAGGTTGAGCTAGTATACATCCAATTGCAAAATTCGATGCATCCACATGTATATGGAATGGTTTGTTCCAGTTGGGTACTTTCAAGATAGGTGTTGAACTTAATCGTTGCTTTAACTCATTGAATGCCTTTTCGCATTCCTCTGTCCATGTTAATTGTGTCAACAACCTGTACAATGGTTTTGCAATTATGATGTACATTTGGATGAACCAACGGTAATATCCACAATGTTCCATAAAAGCTTGTACTTCTTTTGCATTTCTTGCTCTAGGCAAGTTCAAGATGACCTTTATTTTATCCTCATCGGTGGAGATATCATTCTTGGATACATTGACCCAAAATTTTTCCTTGTCTTACCATAAAGACACATTTCTCTCGATTTAGACACACTCTATATTGTTTCTCAAATATCTTCCACAGATCGAGAATGTGTTTAGTGTGTCTAGAGGAATATGTGCATAAGTCATCTACATAAACTTCCATGCTTTTTCTTAGAAATTCTTTGAACACATGACACATCAATCTTTGGAAAGTTGCAAGAGCATTCGTGAGCCCAAATGGCATCAGTTGAAAAGTGTACACTCCCCATTTAGTAGCAAACACCATTTTATGTTGATCCTCCATAGCAATGGCTACTTGGTTATAGCATGAGAACCTGTCAAGGAAGCTGAAGACCTCCTTGCCTACTACTCTTTCCAAGAGGTGGTCAATTATGGGTAATGGATAACTATCACGAATCGTAGTTGCATTAACCTTTTTCAAATTGATGCACACCCTAAGTTTGGCATTCTTTTTGGGTACTATCACCAAGGGTGACACCCATTCTATATGTTCTATCTCGTAAATGAACCCTGATGCCAACAATTTGTTGATTTCCTCCTTAATTTCTGTAGAATAGATGTCATTATATATATAGCATCTTTGTTTTGAGGGTTTTGCCTTAGGTGTCATTGGGATTCTATGGGTGCAAATAGAAGGATCCACTCCCTATTGGTGCAAGTACACAAGCCTTCACACTTGGCTAGGCGTGAAAGGAAATATGTACAACTATGTGAACCATTGCTTGTAACAATTGGATACTTACCACTTTTGGACAGAAACAATTATCAAGCATGGTCCTTGAGGATGAAGACATATCTACAAGGAAGGACTCTCTATGAAGGAGGGTATGGATGAAGAAATAGAAGCACTCCAAGAGAATGATACTTGGGAGCTAGTACCAAGGAAGGCATCAATGAAGGTAATTGGTTCTAGATGGATTTACAAAATCAAGAGAAACTCAGATGGATCCATAAACAGGTATAAAGCTAGACTTGTGGCTAAGGGTTTTGCACAAACCCAAGGAGTTGATTAGGAGGAAACATTCTCACCTGTGGCTAAAATGCCAACCATCAGAGTATTGGTAAGTGTGGCTGCATCTAGGAATTGGAATATGTATCAATTGGATGTGAAAAATGCTTTTCTCAATGGTTGGATTTTAGAGGAGGTTTACATGGCTCAACCTCTTGGCTATGAAGCCCCAAGCAAGGTAAATTCTGTGTGCAAATCAAACAAAGCTCTTTATGGTTTGAAGCAGGCACCTAGGTCATGGAATCATAGGTTGACTACCTATCTTCAACATCAAGGATTCATCATGAACAAGGCAGATTCTTCTCTGTTTGTTAAGAGAAGCAAGTCAGAATTGATATATTTATGTGTGTATGTTGATGACATCATTCTTACAGGAAGTGATGCCAATGGCATCAAACACATCAAGAACCAAATGATGTAGGAGTTCAAAATCAGTGACCTAGGGCTTCCAAAGTATTTTCTTGGACTTTAATTAGTCTATACAAATTCTAGAATTTACATCACTGAAATGAAGGATGTGCAGGACATGTTGAAGAAGTTCCACTTGGAGATTGCCAAGATAGCTAGCACCCCTATGGAGGTAAATCATAAATTGAGTGCTCATGAAGGTGATTTGCTTGAAGACATTGCAGGATACCAAAGCACAGTTGGAAGTCTAAACTATGCAACTCTAACAAGGATTGATATAGCATATGGAGCAAGTGTTTTAAGTCAATTCATGCATAAACCTAGAGCACATCACTTCGAAGCTGCCAAAAGGATTTTGAAGTATCTCAAGGTACTCGAAATCAAGGTCTTTCCTTTCCATACACATTAGATTTAGACATCAAGCTACACTCAAATGCAGATTGGATAGGTTGAAAAGATGATAGGAGGAGTACTTCTGGTTATCTTTCTTTTGCAGGTGATAAGCCCATTTCATGGTCTTCCAAGAAGCAACCTACTATTGCTTTATCTTCAATAGAGGCTGAATACAAGGGATTAGCCAATGCTACACAAGAAGCCATTTGGATTAGATTGCTATATTTGGATTTGGGACTTCATAGTCACTCACCTATGATCTTTGGTGAAAATACAAGTTCTTTACATCTAGCAGCAAGTACCAAGCATATAGAAGTTCACTATCATTATGTTAGAGAGAATCTATTGAGAAAGGAGATTCAACTTGCATATGTGTCCACTAATATGCAATGTGCAGATTTATTGACCAAAGCACTTGATGGTACTAAACTTTGCAGATTTAAAGCTATGATTGGATTGCAAGACATTCAAGAGGATTGATAAAGGAGAACAAGCCACGATGTTTGGCTTGAGGAAGAACTGTTGGTGCAAGTACACAAGCCTTCACACTTGGCTAGGCTTGAAAGGAAATATGTGCAACTATGTGAACCATTGCTTGTAACAATTGGATAATTACCACTTGTAAAAGACTTTGATCTTGGAAGAATATTGTAATTCCACTCATCTCGTGGAGTCAAGAGAATAAAGAACTATGAGTTTCTCAGGAGAGAACATCTCCTCATTTAGAGAAGCACTTTTAGGTGGAGCCTCATTTGAATTTCAAATTCAAATTTGAAGAAAGTCACTAGAAAAGAGACTTGTAGTCTTGTGGCCAAATGAGCCCCCATTACTGAGCTTATTGTTGACCATTTGTATATGTTGAGTGGCTTACACCATAGCCTCCTCTTATCACTATCATTGGGCATTAATTTTATGCCAATGATCATGTATATCATTGTTCTATAATACATTACATCATTGGTTATCTCTCTCTGCCATGAACACTCAAAACACTATACTTGTGATGACCATATCTCAGTAATCTCTGCATCATTTTTCATGTTCTATGGCTTGTTGTAACCAGCTGAAATTCTACTTCAAGCTATCAAAATTTGAAGCAATGTGGTTCAGCCAATTGGGAGAAATCCGTGTTGGAGTGGTCACTGGTCATTCTCTGTGTAGCTCCTAAAAAATCGGGGGTAAGCTATTGATTGTTAAATTGATTTCTCAGTACATGGTTCAGCATTTTAAGTGATTTCACTTGGAATCATTAGATCTCTAAGCTAATTAGATACCTTCAAAAGGAATTTTCCTAATTGCTACTGTACTGTGAGCACTAAACAAAATATCCAGCAGGTATCAAGACCAAAATAGCAAGTTTTTGATCACTAGCTATTTGCAAAGATATCTCTTTTGATCTAATTGTTTCAAGCATCATCTCCAAAGTACATAGGCACTTATTTCGTTTCATTAGCAAGCTAAAGGGGCCTAAAACACAACTCTAAAGTGAAAGACGGCATGTACAAAGGAGAGATTAGCAATACCAACTCATCCTCTTGTGGTATCAATCCATCTCTTCCAACACTCCCTTGAGGTCTTTGTATGTCCATGCGAATACATATGTATATTCTCTGATTAGTTGTATCAATTCTTGCTCCTCCTCTATTGATACATCCTTCCCAATGTAGGTACATCTCTCCTATTCCTCTTCCATAGTTACTATCACCTTCTTGGTTTGTTCCTTATTATCATATGCTTCTCCTTCTTGGGCTTCTCTTTTTGGCATTTGAATTACTATTTTTCGTTCTTCTATTTCATATTGTTTGAAGTGCTCTGGAACCTCAAAACAATCCAATGGTTGCTCTTTTCAAACTTGAGCTTCCTCCTCGTCTTGTTTCTCTTGGTACTTTTCTATGGTGAATACTCTTGGTACATCTACCTCTTTGTCAAGCTTAATCTCTCTTAAGGATTATTCCTCTAAATAAAATTCTAGCTCCATTTCAATACTCTCGTAATCCTCTCTCCATTCCTTTTTCAATAATTTTCCCTCTTCCATTTCTTGGAGGATTACCATGTAAATATTCACATCGTAACCCTCTTCATCTATGCACTCGTTCGTGGTCAGCACTTCCTCATTTACACACACATCTAGGGTGGCTAATATTTCCATCCATCTGTATAGTTTGAATGCTTCATCAAGAAATATTTGGGGCATGTAAGTTGGGTTGTCTATGGGTCTATAATTCTTGTGCCCTATTGGCCAAAATTTTGTTCTCTTCTCCTCTCTTTTGGCTTCCTTACACATCCATAGTTGGACATCTTCCTTCATCCATGATTGGTCACTAGACCCTATCTATGAATGGATAGATCGTCTTCCTCTTTATGGATTGCATTCCATTGTAATGGGGGTACATCTTTGCCTTTGATAGTGGGAGCATGGAATATTCATGATTTTCTCTCATACTTACCCATATAGTTGGGTAGTGTGGACATGCTATTCGCTTCTTCCCGATTTTGATATAGGATGGACACTTCCTCATATGCCTCTTCCAAGTCCATGGAAGGTTGACTTTTGCAAGTGTTTAGTTCTTCAAAGGGTGGTAGAGAGTTCTCATTATTTTTCCACCATTCCTCTTGAATCATGGCCCATAGGTTGTGTGGCCAATTTGCCTCTAATTCTGAAATCATCGATACTTGCTCTTCTTTGTCACTCTGAATTTTTTCCTCTTGTTGTTCCTTTGCTGGTTTTAGGTTGTTCATATTCAAGCATTCCTTGAATTTTTTTCTAGTATTCTTGTCTTTGGGAGCATTGGGATAGTATGTTCAAGTGTGGTTTGAGCTATTTCTATTAGTCTCCTACACATTTCCAGTGTTTTCTCCTCCAAATCTCCTCTTGGATAGTGTTTTTCATGTTGCTCTATGCTCAGTCTTGTCTTGATTCTAGATTGATAAGCTTTCAACCACATGTTCAAGTCTTTTGGCATGGGATCTACTAAAATTGATCCTGCCACTATTGACTTAGATTCTTTGGTTGTTTGATGAGAAGTCCTTTGCACCTCTTGTTCTTGACACTCTTTCCTTTCTTTCATTGTTTTTTCTTCCTCTTCCATTTTCTTCCTCATCCATTTAGTCTTTAGTTTTTCTCTTCTAGCCTTCCACCTTTGCATCTTCCTTGTTTTGTTAGTTTCCTCTAGGTCTTCTGAATCCTCGACTACTTGAACTTTAGGCCCTAATCTTTTATCCCTCTCAGGCTTGGATAACATTTCCTTTACCGCATTCCCCTTGGCTTGGGCTCGAGTAATAGCTTTTAGTGGTACAGTGTACTCCTTGTCACTTCTCAATGATTCAATTACTTCATTAACATTGTATTTGGAATCTTGTTGGGGTTCTTAGGATAGTCTCAAAACAAATGTTCTTTACCATAATTGTTATAGTAGCCTTCCCCTACCCTGGGGGTGGTGGGTTATATGGAAAAGTGCATTCCCTTATAAAGTGATCTCCTCCACACCTATAGCATGGTCCTCTTGGGGCAGCTGGTCTAATTGGAGCTGGGACCTTAGGAGCTGTATACATGAGGTTTGCATACTCAGGTCCATAGGAATTTTCATATCCTTTGTAATAGTAGTATTGTGATCATAAGTCTAGTCATATCCTATTGGGCTTGCATCATAGGAGTATTACTCTCCTTGGGTCTGATCGAAACCCTAATTTTCTATTTTCAAGCTGGTCAATGGTGTTGCTGGTACTATGGCTCTCTCTAGGTTTTCTTCCAGTTGGGTATACTTTACTGGTACTACATTCTATGGGTTGGGTGCTTGTTGTCCTAGTATCGATTGTGGTTGGCCATATCCTCCATTTCATATGGTCTTGGTGCTACTTGTGGTCCTAGGTAAGGTTTATACCTTAGAGCTTGTGTGCCTTATTCCCTAGGAGGATATCCATATGGTCTATACTGAGGTGGTACAACTGGTCTTGGCTGCCTATTAAATGGGAAGTTCTCGGTGTTGTGGTTGGTATACTTTTGTTCAATGTGATATTACGTATTAATTCCACGAGTTGGCTATCTATTGTAGGGGTAAGGTTGTGACAACCCTAAACCTCCTCTTGTGCAAACATGTGATGGATGATCTCCGCTGCAAAGTGTACATCTTCTTAACATTGACACTCTCAAGGGGGGGTTGTGGTAGTTCCTCTGATCTTGTACTCCCAATTTTTTAGCTAATAACTCTGCCAAATCCTCCACATTACTCGAACTAGAAGTCACGTTGCTCCTTGTGTCCTCAGATTTATTAGAGTGTTGTGTGGTTTTGAGATTGTCAGCTAAAGTTATCTTCCAAATCTATGCACGCCTAAAGACACTCACTCAGTGTTTGCAATCATTTTACATATACTAATGTTCTCTTTGTTCCATTAGTTAGTTCATCTAAAAATAAGGATATCATTTTTTGTTGTGAAGGTCTCTCTGTCACAGGACATTGGTCAACATACTGATTAAATCTTCTAGCTGCATTTTTCATCATCTCATTAGGAGCCTATTTGAAAGTATGGATTAAGGATGATGAATTGTGCTTAATTCACCACTTAGTGAATTCCCCAATGAATTCTTGGAAGAATTGTTCAATATTTCCAAAGCGATTTGGATCCAGGAGTTGGAACCATGTCAAGGCTGCTCCCGTGAGGGTTCACCCAAAGGATGCATATTGCATGGAAAGTCATCCACTTGCTCTACTCGCAATACTTGTTTGAATTCTACTATGTGTTCATAGGGTTCTCCCATTCTGTTGTAATGATTCCACATACATTTGGCCACTTGGATTAGTCTCAATCTCCTTCCTGGCTCTGGGGCTCAAATTATGACGGGAATTGCTGGTTTTATTGGGTGCATTCTTAGTCCTACACCTTGAGGTGGTCGTGCCCTAAAGGTTGG
The DNA here is from genome assembly GCA_020310875.1 of Ceratopteris richardii. Taxonomy (NCBI): domain Eukaryota; kingdom Viridiplantae; phylum Streptophyta; class Polypodiopsida; order Polypodiales; family Pteridaceae; genus Ceratopteris; species Ceratopteris richardii. The sequence goes on along the minus strand of CM035431.1, from coordinate 89,207,018 downwards.
CCTATTCATATTTCTTGTCCCTTGGCTAGTTTGGATGTGGGGATTCACTCTTGGCGTAGCAAATTGTAGATGAGGTTTGATGGGAACACTACATTGGCTAGTTTGTCCTGATGTCATGTTTTCCGTGTCTTGATGGGTTCCAAATGGGTTTTGTGAGGTAGTTGCCTACTCTGGAGGAGGGAATACAGGCAATCCCATATACTTTAACCATGACCTATCCACCTTGTCTACTGGCCAATATCTCCTTTGATTCTAGTCTAGGTATGTGACTCTAGACATGACTTCTAGATCCCTCAACTCATACATAGTTCTTGGGATGATGCCTTCTCCTTGTGTGGGTGAATCAGTTTGTAAGAGTAAGTCTAATCCATGTACCAAGGACACATCCATCAAATAATCATCCTGAGGTATTAGGTCCCCTCTTAGTACTTGAGTCACCACCGACTTTCCTCTTGGGGTAGTCATAGTGTCTCCATTGTTGGGTTTCCCGAAAGTTCCTTGTCCCTCTGACTCTCCTCTATCACTAATCTAGTCAAGATTTTTGGTTACTACATACATATGGCCCATCTTGTCCATGTAAACACCACTTTCATACTTGACAAATGGTTTGGGAACTATTTCTGATTTTGTAGTGTTTATCATTCGTGCTACCAAACTGTTTAAACCATCAAGGTGGATGGGCACTTCTTGTAGGTTAATGGATACATACTGTAGGGAAGTTTGATATTCTCCTTCCACAATAGACATAAATCCTTCCCTAGGTATTGAACTATGCTTGTCCTCAGATGCCATGAGTTTTTCCTTCTCTGAGTCAGTTGATGTGTCAGAGTAGATAGATTGATGGCTTGGTTGGGCTACACTTCCCGCTGATGAGATGACACTTCTTTGAATGCTTAACACTCGTCTGGATCTCAACTTCATTCACCACCTATTTCCTAGGTCTTTTCTAAGCTCTCTTGGCTATCCTACTTCTCCCAATTTTCTCTTTTCTCTCACTCTTCTCTTCCATGCTATTTTGGTTTACCACAATACATGATACCTCTCTGAACGATACCACTTCCTCTCGATACACAATACTTACCTAGACGATATGATACTACTTGACCCACGATATGCAATACCACTATGTGATGATACACGATGTCACTCTACATGATACACGATATCATCTTTTTGTGACATGATCTTGTTGACTCATGATACACGATATAGGCTTGGACAGGATACGATACAACTAAGTCAGTGAGATGTGATACCACTCTTTTGGCAATACACGATGTTGCTTCTTTGCGATACAATACTACTAGACTTTAATGATACATGATACCACTATGTTCATGATATGATACTCAGATGCCATGATACTCAAAATGAGATGATACTTGATACCAAATGTGGACGATACATGATACCTCGAATTGACGATACACGATACCTCATCAGTATTGAGATACTCAGGAGGCAATACACAATACTTGGCGAGTATCACGATACTAGGGAGTTTTGGTATCGTGATACTGGAACTCAATCGACCATGATACTTCAGCCAAAAGTGGTCTAAATTTCATAAATGTTTGTGCAAAATGTGCCTTATACTCTCCTCTCTTCCCTCAACCAACTATGGGTGACCACTCTCACTCCAAACCCTTTAAACTACCCTGCAATACCACTACTGTGTCATGTCATGTTCATAAGTGTTTAATGAATTTTCTAAGTGATGAGCAATGAATTCTCACCTTAATCAATCAACATTCCAAAGGATCAGTGATATCAATCGTTGCTCTCCATGATACCAATGTTCACAACAATGACTCTCACTAAACTAATCATGTACTTTAGGCCTTTGAAGTGTCGTAAGTGTGAACTCAAAAGAACAGAATTTTTTGGGATTTTGTGGTGTAACTTACCTATCCTAACCCTAGCTTTTCTTCCACTCTTAAATCCTAACTCTTTCTTACTCCCTCACTCCTAACCCTATAAACTCATTACACACATGCCTAAAGTGCAAAGTAACAATTGGAAAAGTGTTTTACGAATTGCCACAATGGAAATTACCTCTACTCACCTAACTCATTCACTCCGTAGCTATCACCATCATGTAGGTACCTTGATTGGGCTAGTTCCCCAGCAATGGTCCAAAAACATGTGTACCTAAGTCGTAGAGCCCTAGGAACTTGTGTCAACTAAGACTATACCTCAATCGCCCCACAAGTGCATATAATGGTGGATTAATACACGTTTAATTATCAATCCATGAAATTAGACATATCAAGTGTATAAAGATGCATGCACACATGATGGTAAGTGAATACAATGCATGTAACTCAGTTCAGCTACCTCTCTTACTCATTAATCCTCTGAAAATGCATGTTTTGATACTTGTAATGGCTGTAAGCACAAATTTAGACTTTTCTCTCATCTCAAAACTCTGAATATAGTCAATAATGGGCTCATTTTGAAGCTTTTGACAAGACGCATCTAATAGTGGTATTTTTCAGTCAAACATGACAAATGTGCCTCAAGTTATGAACAAAATACTGAATGGTGGGAAACACTACTTTAGCTCCATTGTTCACCAAGCTTCACACATGCATTACATGCACAAAAATAAGAGGGGATGGGGTAGAGAACACTCCTAGATGCACATTTCAAGATGAAACACACACACAAGGTGCTGGAGAAGAAGGTACTCAACAGAGAAGAGGCAAATTCGAAAATTCAGATTGATTACTCACAATGGAAAAAAGTCCTTACAAAGGGTCATCAAGTGACTTATATACATGTGCCCTAAAAATGGGCCTTTCACACAAGAGACCGGTACTTTTATTGAAAAGTACCAAATTCCTATTATGTTACAAGGATTATGTTAGAAAAATTGGGATTTGTGCATCGAGAGGACTCTTCTAGTGCATTTACATGGATCATGATGTATTTCATAGAAACTTGAAGAAGAAAAATTGTTCCCATAATTTGAGAATTTTTGGGGCTTGCTTTTCTGTGCTTCTTTCCCCTGCAACAGACCCCTAAGTGTTGGAAGTATAGGGAGTTGGTTCCCCAATCTTGTACTATTTGCAGTTGCCCTAGGAAGGGTCTTCTTAGGATCATTTCATAGATGTTAATTTTGCCAAAGTTAGCAATCCTTGATGCCTTTCAACATGGTCTTCCGCCATTTTAATCTTCATTCTAGTTGGTCTTAATGCGGGTTTATCCCACTACTTCCACAAGGAGGTGGCTGCAATCGCAACACCAACACCTAAATCTAAGATAGCTTTGGCTGTGTAACTTTGGTAGGTGAGTAAGATAAGTGTTACCTTTTTCACCTTCACTCATGTCTCCTATTTTGTCTAGAGGTATCTTTGGGAATTTTTGCTTAGAGCCTGCTTTTGACATATTGGAACCTGATTCGCCACATTTTTCCATAGCTCAGGTTTTAGTTTGAGAAGCTCTTCTAAGGTGAGATGACATCTCACCTTAGTGTTCTTCATGCCTTCCGTGTTTCTTGGAACCATTGAGTTTTCATTTCTTATCAGTATTGTGGGAGCTCTAATCTAAAGAGATTGAGATTCCCATGGGCTTGTGAATTGTGTCAACTCTTGTAAAGAATTAGATTCAAAATCTAATCTTTCTTCTTCTTGTTGCTATGCTTAGTCTCTATAAATAGATGGAATGACTTGGGGAAATTGATCATGAAGATGAGCAATTTTAGGAATAGGAGGGGGATTACCCTTCTTCTTGGCCCATTTCTCTCCTTGTATTTCTTGCAAGAAATCTTAAGAGTATTGTTCAATTGAAAGAGGTGTTCCAACATCCATGGAATCAAGAACATAAACTTTTGTTGGTGGTGAGCTTTCTCTTTCAACAACTTGTTGAGCATATGGAGGTAAAGAAACCTGTCGCTTATTTACCAACTACTCTAGTTATTCTAATAAGCCCTAGAAATGCAAACCTAGTTTGATGGAATTTGTCTAATTGAACAATTGATTGGACTTGAGCATAGCCTGAGCTAGTTCCATCATTTTCATGCAAATTATTGTCCTTTCAGTCTCTAAATCTACTATAGGGTAACTCTTGTCTAGGTTTGCAATTGTTGGCCCTTCTTTATGTTGAGCCTGGTAGGCCTTGAACATCATGTCCGAGCCTTCTAGGGTTGGATCTATGAGAACAGAACTTAGTGGTGGTTTATTCACAATGATTGGTGGAGTGGGGTGAAGTGGAGTGGATGGATTTTGACATGCGAGGGGTTTTGAGATGCAATTCCTACAATTTTTATTTTTGCATCTCTCATGCTCTCTTCTAGTTTGGATAAATTTCTAGCCCACTTACAATTGACCTTCTTGTTGGTATCCTTCCAAGTTCTTGTTTTCCTCCTACTAGGCTCTCCTGATTCACTTGACTCTAATTTTTCAATTGGTTTAGCCTATTTTAAGGCTTGTGCCCTAGTGACTACCTGCATAAGAGCCATGTTAATGCTACTTAAATTTGAATCCACCACTAAGCCTACCACATGAATGGGTGTAACCTTGGGCTCACTAGAGGGACTCCTTGGAAAATCTCTGAGGAGTTGTTCCTTGCTGCACTCAAGACAAAAGCCTTGTATTGTGATGTTCTCTCCTAGGATCACATTGATAGGAGGTGGCAGTTGGTTTCCTAGGACTAGTTGTGGCCTATATGGTGCATGGTATTGTTGTTGGTATTGAGGTTGATATTGTTATTGTGGCCTATATGGTGCCTGGTAGTACTATTGGTATTGAGGTTGATATTACTGTTGTGGCCTAGGATATGGCTATTGGTATTGGGTTTGATACCTACCTTATTGGTAAGGTTGTTGATAAGTTTGTTTGATGGCCTACCCATTATATGGAAAATCTTGAGCCAAATGTGCATCTCTTTGATGTCTATGTACTTTATGTCTCTCTCTTTCATGTCTTTCACTTTGAAGTCCTGATCCATCTTTGCACATAGTGTGTGCAAAGCTTACCTTATGTCTCTCTCTGTTTTGTTTTCATTATGCTTCTAGAACATGGGATAATCCTACACCTCCCTGATCATGATAGGTAGTGGATGTATGTAAGGGAAACAGTGGTTTACCCTTCCATGTGTAAACAAGCCTATTTTGACCCGTCACTGTGAATACTCTCTCCGAGTTGTTATTTAGATAGATTACCTTTCTAGGGATCTCTGGGTCCTTGAATTTGTAAATATGAACTCCTATTAAATCATTGCATGTCTTTCGATGTAACTCTCAAAAAAAATTCATCAGTTTCTTAGTTAATGAAGAGTTCTATGGTTGAGTTATCTTGAGGAACCTAATCTGGCATGAATATTCTAGACAGGATAGACTTTCCTTGAGGAGTTCTAGGTCCTTGTCCTTCTTTTTCTACTTTAGTTTCTCCTATATCAGACTCTCCTATGATCAATCCAAACTCATCATTCCTATATGGTAAGCTGATGATCACGTATATGATTCCTTGCTTGTCAATATAAGAACCCTCTTTGAACTTGAACATTAGGTGTTCAAGTTCAAAGGGTTGATCTAGGTCGTTAAGTTGGACGATTGATCTTCATAGCCCATCCTCATAGATGCGAGCACCCAATCGGTTGGTCCTGAAATACTCCGATTGCATTTTATAAGGACCTTCTGGTGTGTATAAATAGGCAGTGCCTGAGCTACCTATGGGCCTCTCCATGCTAAAAGACATTTCTGAATCACTTGTTGAAAACTTTGGAGCAAGTGTCAAGATGTTGAGTTAAACAAAGGCTCAAGTTACAAGGAGTTGGAATAGTGGTGAGTTTCTAGTAGAGGGTTTTGAACTTAGAGAAAAATGATTTAAAATAAAGAGCATTGCATGATGGTGTGGATGTGGACTTGATAATCCAGAATATCAAGTTTTTCATCAACATCAAAGTGGGTATGGTGGCATGGGATGTCGTACTCTTTAAGTGATGGATGCCTAAGCTCAAGTTCAAGTCCAATTCTTTAGTGTCCTAAGTTGCAAAATTGTGGAATTCATTAAGGATTTGGTTTGGTCCAATTGAAGTTGGGTTGAAATAAAATCAAGGGAATAGTTCTCTCCTACATTCTATGAGGACCCTAAAGCCCGAATTGGACACTATCATTCTCTAGTTGGGTACCATCTTAGTGGATGTTGGATGGAAATGAATCATATAGCGATCTCTGAGTTAGATCCTTTTTTCAAACTTAAGTTTCATTCTCCAAGCCTATTTTGTGAATTAGAGAATTCTCAAATGGTTAGAGTATCTATTCCTAGGTTCAATCCCCACAAAGAGATATGGAGAGCAAGTTCTTCCCAAAGATCTCTAGAGCCTTTTAAAATCATCCACTCAAGTAAATGTGAGTTAACTTGAAGTTTAGAGAGACTTAAATCGAGTAAGCATGCCTACCATTAGTAGACTGGAGTGAAAATTTAGGAAGCAATGGTGAAGAATGCACATGTAAAAGTAGCTCTTGTCCTCTATATTTCATAGTTAGTTCAAAAATCTATATAATATTTGGTTGATTGGAGAGTCATAGATCATTCTCGCTAGCATGGAGAGTATATTTCTTAACACATTTGTTGATGACATAGGTGATAATCAAAAGATGTTGTTGCATGAGTTTTGTTTCCATAAAAAAATTTTCCATTACTTCTTTCTTTCCAGAAAAGCTCAAAAGACTTACATATTTCCCAAGATTTCTTCTAACCTTTAAGAAGACCAAAAAAATGTTGTGTGTGCAACTCTTCTCCCAACCTTCTTATCCTCTTGCTCTCAAAATAAGTAGCTTCTAGAGCACTCTAGGGTGGACATGTAGCCATTATGCACACTCAATCTACTACCCATGAAAGAACTTTAGGCCTCAAGCTAACAACCTTAGCCTTCTTGCCCATGTCCTCAAGCTAGGGAACTTTAGTGTTGGAGGAGATGGTGGATAGTCTTCAAAGATGAAGTGATGTTACTTGATCCTGCTTCACACCTGCCAAGAATAGTTGCTGGAGAGTGTAGTGGGCCTCTTTAGCTAGCTAAAGGTCATAAAGAATCTCATATGATGTTTGGAACATGATCCACTAATCAATGATCAAAACAGATAGGAAGGAAATTAATCCAAGATAAAAAACTTGCTACTCTTATCTCGACACCTGTTTAGTGTTTTGAATAGTTCTCTGAGCATAGTAGCAATTAGCCGAATTCCTTTGGAGGAGATCTAATTAGCTTAGACACCTACCATTCATGAGTGAATTGATAAAAAATGATACACTACACGCTAAGTATGATGTTTAGTCTTGCACCAACAGCTCCCCCATCAAGCCTGACATGGTTGGTCTTCATTCCTCCTTGATCTCTCGCAAACCAATCATCAATTTGAATATGTTCATCTTGGTTCCATCCAAAGACTTTGTGAGTATATCTGCACAAAGTAAACGAGTTGATACATAGGATAGTTCAATATCTTTGCTAAGAAATTTCTCCCTTACATAATGATAGTGTACTTCAATGTGTTTAGTGCTTGCATGATATATAGGATTAGCAGTCAAATGAAGTGACCTTGTGTTGTATCCAATAATCTATGGAGTGTAAGAGTGTAACCCCAAGTCCGCATAGAGTTGCTTGAGCCACATAGCTTCTTGAGTTGCATTTGCCAAACCTCTATATTCTACTTTTGTAGATGATGAGGCCATAGCTGGTTGCTTCTTAGATGACCATGATATAAGCTTTGAACCTACAAAAGATAGGTACCTTGAAGTACTCCTCCTATCATCCCTGGAGCCAACCCAATCTACATCAGAATACATCTTTATATCTAAGTCAAAAGTGAAGGGATAAAACAACCCTTCATTTATGGTACCATTTAGATACTTTAGCACCTTCTTGGCAGCTTCCATGTGAGGCTTCCTTGGTGCATGCATAGACTAACTCAATGTACTTACTCCATAAGCAATGTCTACGCTTGTTAGGGTAGCATAATTGAGGCTCCCTACAAGCTTTTGGTAACCTGTAACATCCTCAAGGAGTTCTCCTTCATGAGAACTAAGTTTATGGTTGAGTTCCATGGGTGTACCTACAATTTTGGTATTCTCCATCTTGAATTTTACCAACATATCATGAATATACTTTCTCTGAGTAATAAATATACAAGAATCTGTATACACAAGTTCTAGACCAAGAAAATATGTTAACAAGCCAAGATCATTGATTTTAAATTTCCATTAGTTGAGCTTTAACTTTCTTGATTCCATTGGCATCATTCCCTATAATGATAATGTAATCGACATAGACACATAAGTAGATAACTTCTGAATTGTTCTTCTTTGTAAATAAAGAAGAATCTGCCTTGCTAGCCACAAAACCTTGGTCCTGCAAATAAGTAACAAGCCTATGGTTCCAAACCCTAGGAGCTTGTTTTAGGCCATAAAGTGCCTTCCTTAGCTTGCATACGTAACCTGATTTACTTTTATCTTCAAACCTTGGTGGTTGTGCCATGTACACTTCTTGTGATATCCATCCATTTAAGAATGCATTCTTGACATCTAACTGATATAGGTTCCAATTCTTGGAAGTAGCAACACTTACCAAAACCCTAATTGTTGGCATCTTTGCCATAGGTGAAAATCCTTTTTTAATAGTCCATTCCATGGGTTTCAGCAAACTCCTTTGCCACTAACCTTGCCTTGTACCTATTTACAGAACCATCTAAATTCTTTTTGATTTTATATATCCACATGGATCCTATTACCTTCATGCTTGGCTTCTTGGGAACCAAGTCCCAAGTATGGTTTTCTTGAAGTGCTTCTACTTCTTCTTGAATGGATTCTCTCTATTCTTTCCTCTTACTAGCCTCTTCAAATGAAGAAGGTTCTTCTATCATAGAGTCTTTAGTGATATACACAAAATGCTTGGTGACTAATGATGTTTCATAGCCATACCTTATGGGTTTTTGATTTCCCTTTGTGATCTCTTGATTGCTTGATTAGAGGACTCTGGAATGTCTTCCAATTGCTTTACCTTGGTCTTTCCTCTTGAATTCCATGCCTTGAAATCCATTTGCTCTTCATTCTATGAATTGGTATCTTCTCGTAACTGTTGATCTTCTTGAGTGAGAGTTGGAAAATCACTTTCCAAATCATAAGGTAACTTGACTTTCGTGGAATCATCTTCAAACCATGAATTATTTTCATCAAATACTACATCCCTACTGAATATGAATCCTTTTTTAGTGGGATCATATAGCCTATACCCCTTCTAGTTTTGGTCATACCCAATGAATATACACTTTTTAGCTTTAGGGTCAAGCTTCCCTCTAGTCTGTGAGGGAATGTGTGCATAAGCAATGTACCCAAATAATTTGCAGTGGTCCAATGAGGGTCTCCTATCGTTCTATGCTTGATAGGGTGTTATTCTATCCAAGGATTTGGATGGGAGCCTATTGACCAATTACGTGACTGAAGAAATAGCCTCTGCCCATAGGTAGCCTTCATGACATTGAGAAGGCATTCGGTCTATGTCTAGCCGAATGCTTGAGTATTTTCTCCACAATGTCAGATGTTCCGCTTGACAAAACATCTGACATACTTGAAAAGAAGGCAATCTGTTGTATAAATCATGGGTTATACCCTCCAAAAGGAACCTATGTTTCTTGGATTTAATCCTTGAGGTTTTATTTCATAGAAGTCTCAATTGAAGGGTTTGTTCCCTTAGGAATAATTAAACCTAAGGGAATAAAACCTTAGTCTTGCAAGAAGCTTCTCCCAAGTGACACCTTGACGCGTACGTGAAAGAAAGACTTCAATTGAAATAGAAGCCATGTGATTCCCTTCGGAAAGTATCCACATGAAGGACACTTGGAAGGACACATGGCTAAAAATTAAGACATGCAACTCTTGGAACTTTGGTATATATATGGGTGGAGTTGGATGGGTGGTTACGTATTCACTCACTCTCTGGTGGATGCTATACTCTAGGAAGGAATTTTCACAACAGTGGTAATCAGAGCCAAGTTCTTTTTCAAGTACTTGTAGTGTTTCTTGATTCATGTGCAGGCAATCTTCTTGAGGCTATAGTAAAATTCGAATTCAACTGTGTAACTGTGTCACTTCTTCTCCACTCTCTTTGGGTTGAAATTCATGCTTGTCCTGAGTACTGCCGCATGTGCTCAGTAATGGTACATTGGTACCTACCTAAGCTTCAGGTAGGTAAAGCCTTAATTATTGAATTGTCCAGCCGACGGACAAAGCAACTCAAAGCCCAGTGCCCACACGTATGATTAAGGCAAAAGGTCGCCATCGACTCAGAAGTTACCACCGCCGCCGACTTCTACAGACTGAGAAGCATAACTGGACGCGACCCTGTTCATTTAAAGCTTTTGGTGACAATGCCATCGTCCCCAGACTTTTTGGCCTTGCTTTATCTTCACACATATCATACATCAAATGAGTTCCTTTCTTTATTATTGTGAGCATCCACTGCTCACGCAACTTTTCAGCCGCCCAGCGAGGCCACAAAGCATTTACTACGATCTCAGAGAAGTACACGTTTGACTCTGCAAAAGGAGATCCTATCTCGGAGGAGCCACACGTGGGGATTGAACCTGAATCTCTCAGGTGACGCCTTTAAAAGGAGAAGGTCCCACACGGGACTTGAGCCCGCGACCATTTGATCAATAAAGCTTTGTTTTATCCAACAAAGCAAGGCTCATTGATCAAGACCTTAGAAGGAAAATATTCTCAGTCGGTACCCACGGGGAATCAATCTCCAGTCGAACACCAATCAAGCACACATCGGCCGAAAGAACGAGCAGCAGAGGTTTGAAGATTGAAGAGTCTAAGAAAATTTAGCCAAGGCAGTGAAGCAATGAATCGTCCAAGGCGGCCCAAGCCGACCTACAACTAGAAGCTGATATCAAACAAAAAAATCAGGGAAGTACTGGATTTAATTTTCATCTATTTTGTATGTCTAATGAAGGACGTATTCCCACGTTATGGATTACCTTTGGAACTTGTCACAAATCAAGGGACCCACTTTGTCAACAATTTAATGCTAGTGTTAACACACACTTTTCAGATTCTGCATAATTTCAGTTCACCCTATTATCCTCGTGCTAATGTCTTAGCTGAGAGTACAAACAAAACAATGTTGACTATGCTTCGAAAATTGATTATGGAATCACCGGAAAGATGGGATCAGTTACTCCCTGCAGTATTATGGGCATACTGGACTACTTACAAAGTTGCCACCGGACTGACTCCTTTCAAACTTGCATATGGAATGGAGGCAATTGCACCAATGGAGCTTGTAGTACCAAGCTTACGTGTGGCCATCTCTCAGAAATTGTTACCTGAAGAGTCTTTACCATTTCGGGTGGACACACTCAGAGAATTAGATGAGCATCGCTGGGAAAGTTTTCTGACTCTTCAAGAAGTGCAGTTGCGGCAAGCTCGTACTCATGATCGGTATCTTAAAACTCCAGTTTTTACGGTAGGACAACTTGTGCTGTTTTATAATGCAAAATCAAATCGTTCTACTGGAAAATTCAAGTTATGATGGTTTGGTCCTTATCGGATTACTGAACAAGTGGGCCCATCTACTTTTTGTTTGACTACTTTGACCGGAATTCCTCTTCTAAAAGTGATAAATGGTTCAAAGTTGCGGCCGTATCATCAAGCGCATGATTTGCACTGAAGTTTTCTGCAGTTGCCCACGTATTTTTTCTCTTTTCTTTTCTTTTCTTTTTTAGTTTTGCGTGTTAATTGCTTAAAATACCATAAACTCCTCGTTTTGCTACATTGCCATGAATAATAGCCCCCTTTTGTTATTGATTCTGCTCATGCATGCACACCGTAGTTATGAAGGTGATCATCTCAACATCGTGCGATGATTAGCATTTTTGATCGCCTCCCGTTACCAAGTATCTACTTAATCTTTTGCTTTCCGCTGTTAGTAACTATTGTTTCTGTGTCTTTTGTGTGATTTGTGCTTTCTGTAAGCCCTGTGTATTCGTGTTTTTCGAGTGCGATCATGGAAGCTCTAGCAAACTTTGCTACCTTCTGTGATGGAATTCGTCCAGACGTGAGTGAATTCTTGCGTGTCCGTGGGTTGTCTAATTTCGCTGAATTGCCTTGGCATTCAGTGGAATGTCACCCATTTTATGCCCAAATCATTGCCGCCATCGCTGCCACACCTGCTATGGAGCAGAGTTGGCCAATTACCTCTTTACCATCTTGTACTATAGTCACTCTACATTCATTTGCAGATGCTTTCCAACTCTCTCCGCAAGGACGAGAGAATGGACCCAATCTTCCCATCGCTACGATGAATCAGTTGTTTCCCAGGCACTCTTCAAGTGAGTATGCCATCCTTTGTTGCCCTGAACCTGAAAGAACAGCCCTGCAATTTTTAGTAGCAATCCTAAATTTGCAGAAACAAACATATGGGATATCTCGCCAATTCTATTCGGTAATTGATATGGCTGCTCGCGAGCCTATCAATTTCGCTTCCTATTTTTTCCGGCGCATTCACCGCGAATGCATTTCAGTTATTAAATAGATGAACAAAGGAGATCTGCCGCGATCACGTCTCCTGCACATAATCACTTTCCTGTTTTTGACCATCTTAGCAGCGCAACCACCACCTAGAGGTCCAGTTTTATATCATGAAGAATCTACTCAGATACTGGAAGACGACGAAGAATATGACAAAGAAATCTTCCAGCTCCTACGTCGAAAACGCATCAGGATTAGTTCGTCTGACAGTCAGGTGCAAGGGTCTGCCGCAAATGATAAAGCAGACAACAATGAAGAAGAAGGACATGAAGAAGAGACATTCCATGACACAGCTACTTCGATGCATCATGATTCATCAACCCACTCATCTCCAAACAACCAACAAGAGCAAAGTGTGACCAATTTTGACGACAAATCTTCTAAGGAACAATCTCAGCAGTAGTCCAAACAAGAGGTACAAGAAGATACGCAACTTATTGTTGCAGAACTTTTTCAGGAATTAATTACGGTAGTAGAAGCTGCAATTGCCCAACCCAAAGTGACTTCGCAACAACTTGCCGAAACAACCAATAATCTGCAAACCACTTCTCCGCCCATTCCTCCGGTCAAACCCATTATACCGTGAAGCCAATTGAAGAGCCTGCCGCTTCATCCTCTTCACCGAATTACTCTCCCCCATCTTTGCATCACCTTTTATCTGCCTCTTCATCCCAACACGTTCATCCAATCCCCATGTTTACCGAATTAGAATCTATGGGACGCATGATTATTCAGTTTTCCCAGCAGCTTCTAGTGCAATTAAGAATGGTGACAGAAAATATTCGTTAGGAATTGCAGCATAAGGTAGATACCCTTGAAGCAGATATCACTCCGTTGCAGGAAGAAATAGATTCAGTCAAAGCAGAGAATCATAATCTGCACTTCCAGATTAGCTAGCTTCAAGCACAACTTGCTCAACAGGAGATCGTAATCAATCAAAGAGATGCTTCCTTGGCCGAAGTCAGAATAAAAGAATATTTATTATGTACTGCTGATGCCAAAATTCTTCAATTACGGTAGATAGTTAAAGATAAAGAAGATGCCCACATAAGAAGATTTGTTAAAGGAAACTAGAGATCAATTGGATGACGTAGTACAGAAAGGACAGGAAATGATGGTATTACTAAAGCAAACCAATACGGAGCTAGAATTTGCAACTGCAAACCTATATGAATCAAATACTGCTCTTAAAAGCCAAATGATGCTGGTCGCTCAACTACAGAAGGAGATACCAGGCATAAGACGAGAAAGAGATGCTTACTACCGGACTATACAATTTCAGAATCAAGAGTTGGAAAGAAGAGAGAACCAACTGGGTGCTCAAGCAAAAAGACTGTCTCGAGTCGATAAACAAATTGCAGACATGAAAGTCAACCGAGATGCAGCTCTGTCAAATGAATTTTATCTCCAGGAAGCTTTTCTGCAGACACAAGCAGAAATTTTGATGAGCCAGGTTATTGCAACCAGTTCAGTAAGAACTGATGCTCAACTAGTAGAACCTGAAGTCCTCAAACAGATGTTAGATTCATTAAAAAAGAAAATTGCTCGAACGTTTAAATTAGCTAGAGCAATGTATCTAGAAGGTATAATAGATGAACCGTAATATTTTGTATACCTGCGGGTTCAAGTCCACCGTGCGTGCCAGTGTAAGCCGCCGGATTGGCAATTGTAAATCCTTTTTCCTTTTCATATTCCGCACGAACTGAGAAGTCGCTGAGAAGAGATGTAACTTTTTATAAAGCAATAAAAAGACACTTTCGGTGACGACCAGAAGAGTCGCTAGATTGTCTGTCTGTGCGAGATGTTCTGTGGAGTTCTATAGTGTGTGTTTGAGAATTCTGCGTACTGTTGTGTCTTTCTGTTTGTTTGATTATCTGCACCTGTACGGTAAAGATTGGGTTACGGTAATGTTACATTAAGGGAAGTATTGAATCGTTGTTCTGAAAGTTGTTTACTGTAAGTCTGTGTTACCGTAATGTTTATCCTTGCGTTGTGTACTGAGATGTATTGATTGGAATACGAATAGTAATTCTGTAAAGGAACGAGCCAGAGTTTATTAGAAAGTGGACTAGCAGAGTTGTTTTGAACGAAAGGTCATGTGAGTGAGTTGATTTGGGAAAATCAAGTATAGGGCCTCTGATTATTCAGACCCCTTCCACTCCCAAGAACCCGAAAAGAGCTTAAATGCACTTCTGACAGCAAAAGCGTGTTTAACATTGTTTACTTCATCCAGTATTCCATGTAAGTCGATTAAAAAGAAAACTGGCTGAACAAGACAATCTTGTATCTTCGGATACAATCATTCAACCAATCTCCCTTCTTAACATCCCTCATGAACCTGAGAGAATACTACGCACTTGAGATAAGAAAACAAGAAATCATTTATATAAAGAGTGGCTAGTTAAATGGAGGGATGGAACCAAAGAAAGTGCTACTTGGGAACGAGTAAGTTCCATAAATAAAAGATTTCCCTCTTTTTTAACTATTGGTTAAAAACGAGGAAAGAATCTTTTGAGAGTGATTCCATGATCGAGAGAAGTGAATCATGGTGCACGGGGGAATACTCCACATAATATACCAAAACACATTTTTTAGGACGAAAATGTTAAAGGGGGGAAGAATGTTGTATAAATCATGGGTTAGACCCTCCAAAAGGAACCTATGTTTCTTGGATTTAACCCTTGAGGTTTTATTTCATAGAAGTCTCAATTGAAGGGTTTGTTACCTTAGGAATAATTAAACCTAAGGGAATAAAACCTTAGTCTTGAGAGAAGCTTCTCCCAAGTGACACCTTGACTCGTACGTGAAAGAAAGACTTTAATTGAAATAGAAGCCATGTGATTCCCTTGGGAAAGTATCCACATGAAGGACACTTGGAAGGACACATGGCTAAAAATTAAGACATGCAACTCTTGGACCTTTGGTATATATATGGGTGGAGTTGGATTGGTGGATACGTACTCACTCACTCTCTGGTGGATGCTATACTCTAGGACGGAATTTTCACAACACAATCCCACTTGGGGATTCTGTGGCAGACACCATAGCAATTGTGTGTGCTGATATTTCAAAAGATGACAGCAATTATACTACGGAGGAGGAGTTCAACGCAGCACGAGAGAGGATAATGAAGGAAAAAATTCCTACATCCCTTGTAGCAGAGCAGAGTGGCATGGCCCACTCTAGCATTGATCTTGATGCCCCTGGATGAGGGGAGAAAGAAGACAAGCTTCATGATGTAAGTGGTAATTAAATTAAATAAATCGATAATTTAAGTTAACAAAGTAAGAGCTTGAATTCTCATTTTTTCTTAACAGGAAGCAATTGAGCTCGACAAGTTCACAACAAGATTTGGTGGGGATGGAGCTTCTCTCGGGAGTGGTTCATCCTTGACAAACTACATCGAAAAGTTTCCAAAGGATCATTTTGTTATCATACATACAGACTACAGTCCGGATGGGCACTTCATGACTTGGTGCTTGAAGGCCCTTAGCAAAATTTTGTGTTTATGTAAAATTACCGAAGGCACTAATTGTTTCATTTTGGTTAGGAAATCCTTAATTGTAACTACATTAGGACTTAATTTTAGTGGAAAAGTACTAGGGCAAATAGGTATCACCATGGGTCTGGGAATGCAAGACCCCCATGTAATATCAAGATCTGTATTGACTTATCAACTGCCTCAATCTCTCCAAAGGAGAAAGAAAGTTGTAGAGAAATTGAAGGCAGCTGAGAAATGATGTAAATGTTTGGATAATACAACCTTTAGTTTTTCCTTATTTGTCTAATCCTGTGTATGATATGTGCTTCATAAATTGAACCTACCATTCTCTCCACAAATTGTATGTAATTTTAAGTCTTTTTAATCATGGTGCATGGTCTATCTATTGTGCCTATGGTCTGTAGGGCATCACAAAAAGCATAAAAAAGGCCAAAAAAGCCCTAGCCACAGGAACACGGGAATCAACCCTGCAAAATTTTTGTAGGGCTGATTCCCGCGTTTCTGTGGCTAGGGCTTTTTTGGCCTTTTCTACTCTTTATAGGGGCTCCAATGTATGGGAAAGTATGTTATTTTTCAATTTCTCTCGGTAATGGTAGCATCAAGTTTACACTGAAGTCAAAGCAAGCCAAAGATCACATGTAGGGAATAGCCTCTGTATTAAACACACCTAACATCTCATCTATACATATTATGCATACACAAGGCCAAAAAATGCAAAAAAAAACCCCAACCACAAAAACGCGGGATTCAGCCCTGCAAAAAATTTGCAGGGCTGAGTCCCGTGTTTCTGTGGCTGGGGTTTTTTTGCATGAAAATGACATGTGGGGCAGAAAGAAAAGTTATTTGCATACAATTATGCTGGGGAGACAAAGATAGAGAGAGTGAGAGAGAGAAAAAAAAAGACACAAAGAATATAGGTTAAAACAAAATTCTATATTATCCATTGTATTACATCGCAAAGTAGGCCTATCAAAGGTTACAATATACACATTTCATGGGTTATTTCCTCTAATTCTTCTTGCTAGCTGAATGTCCTTGGGTTGTATGGTTACTCTCTTGACATGGATAGCACATAGGTTAGAGTCCTCAAGCATGGAGATGAGGTAGGCCTCAGCTGCCTCTTGAAGTGCTTCAAGTGCTATCCCTTGTATTCGTAGACCTGCACGGTAGCTTTGTAGTTCCTCTTTTACTACCCTTGCAAAAGTTCTTCGTGGTATGAGTAGCTCAACAGACTTTTGGTAGTGTCGTATCTCTGCAAAAGCCATGCGGTGCCTCCTTCATCTTTGTGGAGCTCTTGCGTTGGGAGGTATGTTTGGCTATCGTTGAGGTCTACATAGCGGTTGATAGTTTTTTTTCTCCAATGTACACGACGTGAGGGCCCAGCTTCATCTTGCACATTTTGTTGTCGATGTGGTTGTTGAATTTGCTCTCTTTCCTCCTCTATTGGTATTTGCCCTTATCCTTGTGGAAGTGTCTTGCCTCCATTTGTCAGCCTATGGCTCATTGGAATTTGCATATCATTCCATGGTGGTTGATTGCTGCTTTCGTCGTTTAGGGATGACTCCTCATCGCTCTCTAATACAACCCTTCTCATTAGCTTCTGTTTGGCTCTTGCCTTGATGGGTGTCCTTGTTGGTGGCTCATCATCTGAAATTGACTATGATCGTCTTGGAGTGAAATAATCCTATCTATTGGACACTTCATGTTCTCGCGTTGGATTGCTCCCAGGTGGTGTGCTATCATGTGACACAGGCACATATGTGCTATGGGAACCACTTCATGGTCTTTGGGGGGGTTGCAACCATGGTGGGCATTGTGTCCCTAGATGAGGGCTAGGAAAGAAGACACAATCTTTCCTTGCAGTCTGCTTGGTGTGTGCCATTCTCTTGAGTTGCAAAAAGTGTGAAATGAAGTGAGTCCTCTCTATTTATAGAGTTTTTTAAAAAACTATTTGTTCACACTAGAATGGACAAAACCTGTTTAAAACCATACATAGTATTATAATATAAATAATAGCACATTGAAACCAAGATTACAATAATCATAGGTTTTACCACATAATGGGAACTAATGAATTCACTTTACTTCCAAGCTGAGCCTTCTCCTTGTCTCCTAGCACGCCATTGAGTGTGATGGAGAGGTCCTAATGATGACTTCCATTTCTCACTGGCAATGTTTTGTTGCATCATTCTCGCAAGTTTTCCAATTTTGAATCCCTAAGTCTTTTCCACAAAAAACTTTCTCGAGAATGTAGTGCGGTAAAACCAATTAAACATCTCCACCATGTAGTTTGATTGCATTGGCCCACCGCCATGTCGCATGTTTTTGAAGTAGACACCCCTCGCTTTATAGTGTGACTTTTCCATTCCTTAGGTACTGAAAATCTCTAATGACCCATATCGATGCATGAAATAAGCTCCATGTGCAAACAAAATATGCTAAAAAATGTTAAGTACATTGGAAAAAGGTAAGTGCAATGAACACTTGTAGAAGAAGATTACACTTACAATGTAGTGTGTTATATTGCTCTCTCCCCAAGATTGAATGAAATACTTGGTGAACTCCACTAATGTTTCTTGAAACAATTGGCGTTGAATAGCACTAGACCTAGTCAGACCCATTAAGCCTACCAACTTATCAAAGTTCAACCAAACCTTCTTTCTCTTATTACAAAGATCAACTTGAGAGTCATTGTCTGTTGTGATCATGCATAGGTCTTTCCACCGCTCATAATGTTCATTATTTTGAGTGCTAGTACCTCTTCTAAAGAAATTTCTTGCTTTATTCCTTGTCAATGACACTTGTTGCAAACTATCTTGAGATTCGCCAACTTTCTTAACATCTAGGGTTACATTTCCACCATGACAACCAATTGAATTAATAAGTTTCTCCAATTTTCTTTATAGCTTGAATAGATTTATCAACTAGCTTCATGACAAATGCATATTCTATATGGAGCTTCAATACTCTATCGAAAATTCTCATGAAGGCATGCAAGGTGCAAAAGTGGACATTGACTAAACAGAATGGAATAATGGGATTCCAATCCTTATCTGACATGTCATGATTAGGTGTACCTAACATGAGACACCTCATTAAAGGTATATCCCATTCAGTAGATGGAGATGCATCTGTGCCATCAGCTAAATCATCTATGTTGTTTTGTTTTCTCTTTGTTTGTTTATAACCTCATGTGCAATATGGACAAGGATAGAGAGTAGATGCACCTTGTTTGCACCCTAACATGCATTTGATAGTCTTTAAGTTTCCACCTAAGTGCCACTCTACTTTGAAATCACCTAGGCCTTCTACAGTGATGTTGGCACCATGAATTTGAGAAGTTATCACCTTTGTGATCCATGGGGTCCCACTGAAAATCCATGTAAGAACATCATTGGATTCTTACCTAACCACCATATATCTTTCTCGGATTGGACACTATATGTAACGTAAGGGGTGGATTCTTCACTCAATAATGGCATGGGCCATAGCTTCATTCATGAGTGTCACATTAAGTCTCTCCATACGTCATCCCTTTATGATTTGCCATTCCTCTAGCTTCAATACAAACTTGATTTTGGAACCACAATATACATAAAAAAACAAACATTATATTAAAAAAAATACTATGAATGTCATTATCAAAACAATGGATATACCTTGAATTGTGGATTTGTGAAATTTAACCATTTCCTTTTGAAGCCTCTCCAAATTGACAAATATATTGTTGTACTTTGTGTAGATGAATCCATTTCTAGATGTGTTTTTCAACTCTCTCTTTGATGTAGATGAATGATAAATGGATGCAGGCATAACATCTTCTATATGCAGGTTATTGCCAAGAGTATTGGCTACACCCTCATTGGTCATCTTCTTCTTCAGAGATACCTTGTAAGGGCATGGAAAAATGCTTTGGAAAATACCTTTGTTTTGCAGAGCCTGCTTCAAAAGAATGTACAATGGAGTGTATACTCTAGTACTAACACCTGCTTCATCACATACCATCTGTACCTCACTAGGACTAATAATATCTTCTAAGTTGCCTGCAAAATCTTTGATCACTTGGTTTTTGATGTGATTTCCTATTGGTGAATCCAAAATCATAAGCACATGTTTGTTGCTAAGACAAGAATTCAGAAACTTCAATTGTTGAAGAAGCACTTACATTTTCAACAAATGACCTACTCAATAAGAAACTCAATCTAAAAGTCTTTTAACATAAATAAACAAGCGAAACACATACCTAAGTGCGTAAACACGTTGCTTCCGTGCTCCACCACCAGTTGAAAGAGCTTGAAAGGATGATAATGGTCGTTTCCTATATCTCATCCCAAGTGGAGTCTCTTTTAGTTGTGTAAGATTGGCTTTTAACTTTGTAATTGTGCTCTCCTTTTCTTCCACATCTTGTTGGAGTCTATTATTGTGCTCATCCAAATATTTGATAGCACTTTCTAAAGAAACTCTCTAAAATGTGTATCTTGAAATGGTTGTGATGACATTGTTGCGTCCAATAATTTGCTATAGATGTAGAATGGTTAGACAATCGCTTGCAATAGCCTAGCAGTCCATCTTCACCGCTACCAAGGAATTGTAGAAATGTGGAGATACTATGGAATCTAGGATGAACATTAGCCATTGGATCTAAGGGATACAAAGCACCATTGACCCAAAGATCAATATTCTTCTCTCCAGCTGCACGTTGTTCATTTTGAGAATCTATGCCATTGCTACCTCTAGTTGTTGGTGCAAATTCCGTTGGAACATGAACATGTACACTCTTTGTGTGAGGAGCATGCGCTGGTGCTGGTGTCATGTTCATAATACATGTGAGCACCATGATGTTCGAAAATTCCAGCATCGAATGGGAAGAAGCACAGACATGGCTGGAATGGCTTGTACAGTAGTTGTGTGCAAGAAAAAAAGTGTGTTTTGGTACGTGGATAGGTCAAACTGACTTTTTCAATGTGTTAGAGGGAAAATGAGCTTTTTTTCAAAAATTCATGTTTTGGGGCAACCAAAGTTACAAGTTTGATGATGTGGCACTTAACTTTTGGAGGGATTTTGAAAAGTATGTTTTTTTAAAGTATTTTTTACAAAAACGAGACTAAAAAAATTAAGTTATGACATATACATAAAAGTATGGGCCATTTTGAATATAGAATAGATGAAAAAGAGACTTTTTCAAAAAATTCATTTTTTTATTCATAAAGATGGATAGATTTGACAAGTTGGAAAGTGGTTTTTCTCTCTTTCTATGTGCAAAAGAGAGAGAAGATTGTTGGAGTTAGACGTCTGCGGAAGCACGCGAACAGCACAAGGAAGAAGAAGAAGCTTGGAGCACAACACACAAGACTGAATGTATTACTAGAGAATGTACAAAGATAAGTAGCCCATTAGGGAAATAGGTGTATATACAAGTCGGGGGAAAAAAACCTCCTAAAGAGGGAAAAAGTGCCCCGACGGTCCTAGAGTGTTCACACACATCACTACCTAAATATATCAACAAATCCCCCCTGGGAGTGATGCGGTGAACAAGTAGCTGGCACTCATGTATAAGGAAGTTCCAAGCTATGTGGAAATCACTCCACAAAAGGAAGTAAGCCCAAAGCTTTGCGGAAAGCTTCAAACTTCTCCCTAGGCAGAGCCTTCATAAAAAGGTCTGCAATGTTCTCCTGCATGGGCACATATGCCAAGCTCACCTCCCTAGGAGAGAACCTCTCCCTGACATAGTGATAATGCACCTCAATGTGCTTAGTGCAAGCATGGAACACAGGGTTCCTCGCAACTGCCAATGCGCTCTGACTGTCAGTGAAGATGGTGGTGGCAGAAGTCTGACCAACACCCAAATCAACCATAAGGTGTCTGAGCCACACACACTCAACAGTAGCTGTGAAAGCTGCCCTATACTCAGCCTCACAGTTGGAAGTGGCCATAGTAGGCTGCTTCTTGCTCAACCAAGATATACATGAGCTACCAAGCATGAAGCAAAAAGCCACTAGTGGACACACGAGTGTCATAGCAACCAGCCCAGTTCGAGTCAGAAAAAGCCTACAAATCTGGCGGTAGTGATCCCCCCTTGGGATAAAACAACCCAAGTAGCCGAGTACCACTCAAGCAGCAAAAGATGCGCTTAACCCCCTGCCAATGCTTGACACCTGGGCAATGCATAAACTTGCTCATCTGTGAGACAGCAAACTGAATATCTGGCCGAGTAATGCATAAGTAAATCAACCATCCAACAGCCTGCTAATAGAGAACAACATCAAATGCATCTCCAACATCATGAAGACTCAATCGTAAACCTGTCTCCATAGGAGTAGCAATAGGCTTACAGTCTTCAAGGCCAAAATGCTGCAATAATGTGTCAATATATTTCATTTGACACAAAGCCATTCCACCATCAACCTGCATAAAGTGAATGCCCAAATAATGATGCAAATGCCCCAAATCAGACATCTCAAATGAGCCATGCAAATCAGCCTTAAAATCAGCAATATGTGTCTCAATAGGACCGGCAAGCAACATGTCAACATAGACAACAATGATCAGAAGTACATCATTAGCACGCTTAACATATAAGGTGCTTTCAGTTGGACTATTCTCAAAACCATGTGCAATCAGATAGGCATGTATCTTCTCATACCAAGCACGTGGTGCTTGCTTTAAACCATATAATGCCTTCTTTAACCTGCACACCTGGTTTTCATGCCCTTTCTTCACAAAACCATGGGGCTGAAAAATATACACTTCTTCATGCAAGTCACCATTCAGAAATGCAGTTTTAATGTCCAACTGATGTACATTCCAACCATGATGGGCTGCAAGTGCACAGATGCTCCGAACAGTAGTCATACGACATGTGGGTGCAAAGGTCTCATCAAAATCAATGCCTCTTTCCTGTGCATAACCCTTTGCAACAAGCCTAGCCTTATACCTGTCAACTGTACCATCAGGTTTACACTTCAGCTTGTATACCCACTTAGTACCAATGGCTTTCTTGCCAGGAGGCAAGTCACATAAAGACCAAGTACCATTCTTCATTATAGCATCATATTCAGATTGCATAGTAGCTATCCAAATTTTTGAATTTTTGTGCTTCATCAAAAGAAACAGGCTCATTCTCATCACAGAGACTAGATGCAGCCATAGCATAGCAATGTGATGCAAAGGAGGCACTATGAGAGCCTGAAAGAGTACGATATGACAAAGGTGCATCTAATTTGCTGTCATGCAAAGTCTGCACTAGCCATTTTCGCATAGTTTTTGCCTCCTCAATATCAGCTCTCTCATCAACAAGTGCATTATGTAAATCTGCATCAGAAATGGGATGATCTGCATCATTACATGAAACGTGCAAAGGCTGAGAAGTTGCCTCATTAAGACTAGCAATAGACTATCCACCTGTAAAAAGAGGCATCAAAGTATCATACATGTCTTTGGAGCTAACAAATGTCTCCTTGGTACATGAAAGCAATGGCTAAATAGCATCTTCCACAAAAAAAACATCACGGCTAACCAGAATGCGTTTAGTGTGTGGATGATACAGACGATAGCCTTTACTTTTAGAACTGTACCCAACAAAAATACATTTTACTGCTTTATCATCCAATTTTCTGTGATGTTGTTCAGGCACTAATGCATATGCCAAACAACCAAAAACACGTAGATGAGCAACAGATGGCTTGCGATCATGCCAAGCCTCATATGGAGTGATAGACTACAGCGCTTTAGTGGGACACCTGTTCAGTACATATGCTGCACACATGACAGCCTCAAGCCAAAAACTCTGTGGTAAAGCCTGACTCTTGACCATACACCTTGCCATCTCCATGAGAGACCTATTCTTCCATTCAGCAATTCCATTCTGTTGAGGTGTATACGACACTGTACACTGGTGTTTTATCCCACGTTCAGCCAGAAATGCATTAAAATCAGAAGACATATATTCCCCCCCTCGATCAGAACGAAGGGTGCCCATTTTACATCCTGATAGATTTTCAGCCAAAACCAAAAACTGTTTGAAGCACAAAAACACTTCGGACTTTGCCTTTAATGGATATGCCTATGCATGCTTGGAAAAATCATCAATGAAAGTCACGAAGTAAAGATAGTTTCCAAAAGAAGGTGTCTGTATAGGACCACAGACATCACTATGTACAAGCTGCAATTTCTGCGTAACCCGAACTGAACCATCTTTTGGAAAGGAGGAACACTGCATTTTGCCCAAAATACAGCCTTCACATACATGTTTTCCAGGTGCCTCAAGCTTGGGCAAAGAAGACACCATATCAGATTTCTGCAGGCATAACAAACTAGCAAAATTCAGATGACCAAAGCGTGCATGCCAAAGCTTTGCATCTGACATAGCCTGAGAATCATGAACTGCATATGCCGAATCATTCACAGATTTTTCATAGTCTATGAGCTTATATAGCCCATGACATAAAATGCTAGAAGCAATAATAACATCGCCATTTGACAAATCATGAACTGTACATCTGTCATCAACAAATTTCACAACCAAGCCAATCTTGGCTAATGCAGAAATTGATAACAGATTCTTCTTGATCCCTGTCACAAATAAAGCATGTGACAAGGTGAAAGAACTACCATCAGCAGTAGTCAGAATGATCTTACCAACTCCCATAACAGGATAAGAGGAGTTGTTGGTGCATGTGACAGTATTCCCTATAGGGGCAGGCTCAAGTGAAGAGAAGAAACTGCGCTGCGAGGTAATATGTTTGGTCGCCCCACTATCAAAGTACCAAACATCTGAGTCTACTGCAGACATGCACTGCTCATGAGAAGATGGGTCAAAACTGCAAACAGTAGTAAACGCCCATTCTTCTTCCCACATAAGATTAGCAGACTCTGTTTTTGGTGTAGAGGCTTCTGCAACAACCATTCCAACCTCCTTCTTCTTTGCCTCTTTTGCAGCCAATTTTGAACAATTCTTTATGATATGATCATTCCCTTTACAGTACTTATAAAACAATTTCTGCTTTTCTGATTTTTTTCTCATCTTTGCCTTGGTTCTTTGAATGTGCAGCATTTGCAGGTTTCTGCTTACTAGTAGAAGAGATCCATTTTCCTTTGCCCTTCTGACTAGCCATGAAAGCTTGATCTGCAACACGCATAATGGACCTGTTCTTCCTAGACTGATCTTCCTGCAACAGAACAGAGACTAACTCCTCAAATGATAAGGCATTTGGATTGCCTTTCATCATCAATCGAAGAGTAGAAGCGAAACTCTGATATGAATCAGGAAGACCATTCAGAACGGTCTGCACAAGTGAGCTATCTGGTATAACCTCATCAGCAGAAATCAATTGTTCCTTCAATTCTTTGATCTTTGTCAAAAAATGTCCATAGAATCACCTTCATTCATGTGATCACTCTCCAATTGTTTTCGGAGGTAAGCAACACAAGCCTCATTCCTAGCCTGGTACAATGTGGTAAGTGTATCCCAAGCATCCTTTGCTCTTCTGCAAGAGCGAATATGAGGAATAATGGCACATTTGACAGACAAAGCTGTCAATGCATGTGCCTGGGCATCTCTGCCATCCCAATGAATCTGCTCTATAGTAGGTGCAACAGAAACAGTAGCACGAACATGAATCTGCAGAATATCATCTTCAAGACCATCTCCATCAGCTTCAACACTTGTATTTGTAGTACCTGTAGTTGCAGGTGTAACATGACGTCTTTCAACACCCTGCACAATGTTCCACAGTCCTTTTGCAACCAATACATCTCGCATCATATAAGCCCATAATGGGTAGTTGGTACCATCCAACTTATCCTCAACAGCCAACATACAGAATACATCAGTGCTTTCAGCCATGACCGGTGACTAAAATACCTTGATGCAAAAAATTGACTGTATCTAAAAAAGTTGAACGGAATTGCCTAGACGAGTTCTGCTAGACCTGTAGCAGACTTTGAGATGCTTATACCGGCGAACAGAAACTGGTATATACCTTTGGCACAAAAAAGACGAAATAGCCTAGACAAGCGTTGTGATAGTGTGTTCGGAGGCCGAAACGAGCTCAGATCACGATTTCGGCACCACATAGCAAAGTGGTTTTGATCTCTGAAACACCCTGAGTATGCTCACCAAATTTCGTGCGAATCTGAGATTGCAACTGGAGGAGTGTCGACGACACCCTAGATGAAGCGGTGACCTACTCTGATACCAATTGTTGGAGTTAGACCTCTACGGAAGCACGCGAATAGCACAAGGAAGAAGAAAGAAGCTTGGAGCACAACACACAAGTCTGAATGTATTACTAGAGAATGTACAAAGATAAGTACCCCATTAGGGCAATAGGTGTATATACAAGCTAGGGGAAAAAAAACCTCCTAAAGAGGGAAAAAAGTGCCCCTGACGGTCCTACAGTGTTCACACACATCACTACCTAAATATATCAACAAAGATCCTAGCTCAACCTAAAAAAAAGCCTACTTCAACCCATCAAAAAGTGCTCTATTAAATGCACTTTGTCCCCTTAACAAAGTACAAGATTAAGCTTAATCCCTAAAAATTAGGAATCCTTACAAGGCCCATGCAGGGTTCACTTTTTTTCCTAATGAAGAAAATTTGTAGATTTTTCCTTTGAATTTCTTCCTCATATCTGAGCAGCGCTCTGATTTTGCGAACACCCTTTTGAGATTGAGCTTTTCCTTTGTTCACTTCCTCCTCAAGTCTCTAGAGTCTATGATATAAAGCTTCTCTGTGAGCACGCCAAATATTCTGAAGCATCTTCCTGGTTCTAATCAAGATCTGCCATGTCTTCACTACTGCACATCTCCAACCATTGGTTGGGGACGAGCAATTAGCAAAGGCCTCCTTCCACACTTTAGCAATTTGATGATGGATGGAGGGGAGGGAGAAAGAGGTCGAGCAAGCATGAAACCAAGGAGCCTTACGAGATTTAGAGGGAGGTTGCAATGATAAAATGATCGGGTAGTGGTCAGAGATGGCAAGGTCTGTGCGTTGCGAGAGGGAAGGATGACCCCATTCATGAATAATGCTCTGAGCAATGTAGCTTCTATCAAGTCTAACTTTCCTCAAGTCCTCACCCGCTTGGAGATTTGACCAAGAAAAGCCACTCGCATATTTGAATTTGACCACATCCAAGTGCAGCTTGATTTTGTCCCAAGTTTCTTTCTCATGACCATCGATGACCCGGCCCTTGTTGTTCCATCTATCTGCAAGGTCCTCCACCATGTTGAAGTCACCGCAAATTAACACATTGTGGGGGAGAGAGACCAAGGAGGCCTAGGTGTCCAGCCTCTCCCACTCCTCATTTGGGGCGTATAAAGACACCAATGTGAATTGAAAGGGGGCACCAAAGGAGATGGCAATCCACTGATGCATTTGATCTTCAAGTGAATTCTCAAGCTTTTCAAACTAGAATTGCTTTATGCCAATTACGTCTCGTGGTGTCTCCCCTCTATCGTGGATCCCCGTCAATCGCGGAATCTAGCCATCTATCACAGTCTTCGCGTCTGTCGGGTGACCTTCCCGCTATTGCAATGATCCCAAAACCGTCTATCGCAACCACATCTGTCGTGTGCCTGGGACTCTCCACAATGTCCGTTGAGGCGGCCACAACACAGCAACTGTTTGTCTCAACTGTGGTCATCTCAGCAAAACAACACACTACCTCACGCTATGTCTGTTGTCTTCGTGCCCATCGATGTTCATCTGAATTTTTCTACAAGTTTTGTAGTTGAACTTTAGCTTGAAGCATGTTCACCTATGCACCGTGATCTTGTACTTGAGCAATGGGAGAAAAATCACGGTATCTGTCGCTACGAAGACTTATTGCTGCCAAAGAGACTTACGCGATCCCAACTTCTCTATTTTTAATTTTTTTTTTTAATTTTGTTTTTAATTTTCTTTTAAATGGAGGTTCAGCCAAAGCTTACTCTCCCGAACTTTAACTTTGAAATTGCAACTGTACAAGTGAATGGGCATAGTACCCGAGGGAACCCCGTATCCCACAAAGCAGGGGTTAGACAAGGAGACATGGTTATGACTAAAGGAAACATGGTTACAAATGGTTTTAACTGGCCTAAGCCATAACATGTCCAACCCGCGACTTGAACCCTGGACCTTCGCCTCAAGAGGCCAAAGCTCAACCAACCAGCTTCTCCATTTTGATCGTATACTGCATCAGAATAGTAAATGCTTGAATTCACAGACTTCAATTGCTGATGAGGACCACGCTCGATTCCCCTCTCACCTTGAGAATGCTTGTTTTTTTTAAATAATAGGAAGTTCAACCTTAGCCTACTCTCCGAACTTGTATTAAATAACGGAAAAGGAAAGTACAAGAGAAGGGGACTAGCGCTCATGGGACCCCCCTAGTCCCATAGAGGGGGGTAGATCTTACAAAGATTAGATGGCACTACAAAGAAGGTTAATCACCCTCTCATCACCCTCATGTGGGGCCCACTTGGGTTTAAGCTTGTTGTTCATAAGGAGGAGCACCTTATGATGCCTAAATGGGGGGATTTCTTACAGTTGGTGATTCTTTTACTGAGGAGGAACAACGATTTCTCAATCGACCACTCTTTGGGGGAGTCACCAAAGTTATAAGCACATATTTCCTACCAGATCTTCTAGAGAATTTCCCCTCTGATGTCATTCCAGAGGGTCCCGAGCAACCAATCACTTCTCCTAGCAGAGCTTGTTTCCAGCTGATATTCTTCTATAGCCTAAATTTCTTTTCGACAATCAACCAAATCATTTTAGAGTTGGGGCAAGTAAAGAAGATGTGACTAACATCTTCAATGGACCGATAACAATGCTTGCTCCAGGGAGATGCCCCACAAATTTTGCTAGCCTTTAGGTTGGTCCAAATTCCACGATGAAGAATTTTCCATAAGAGGACATAATTTTTGATTTCAATGAGAGGGTGCCATAAAGCCATGAACTTCATTTCCCACCGCAGTCACGTCCATGGCAGGCACCACTTCTTGTTAAGGTTGTCTTGAAAGTCCCTGTTTCCTTTCATATTCGGGATATCCATTAGGCTATTGCCATTATGCCATCTGAGACCCAAGGAACTTGGCAAGTGGTGTCCCATGAGAAGACGAACCTTAGAACGGTCCCAAGCAAGAAATCTACTTTGTACCATTCTTCATAGGTGATGCTACCTCTAGGGTTGATATCCTCAAAGTTGACCCATTGGTTGGTGTCTTGGTTCCAGAGATGTTTCCATTCTCTGAAGCCTTGTTCCAGAGCCTCTTGACGCTTTGGATGTTCCAAGGTTCCACATTCCTAATGCCATGGATCGGAAACCAAATAGAGTTAGAGAATGCTTGTTGGTTTATTCTTGAATATTGATCTTAATGTCAATTGTCTATCTCATTATGTTTGAAGAAGCATGATATTCATCATTTGAGCATAAAAAAAGGATTTTTTAACCTAACATTTGGCATTATCTTAGCTTCACCTTTTGTCATATGAAATTGACATGCAAGATTTCTCAAAGGTTGTCCACGAGGAGAAGTCGTTGCACTAGATGGTGAATCGAATTAATACAAAAGATTAACCCCAAAAACGACTATACACATTACAATGAAGAACCTTAAGTCGCATCAAGGAAGTGTTTAATCATTCTTCCTAACCCTTGGAGGCATTTTCACTCAGATTGCACAATTGCATTGTGCGTTGTGTGTGAATTTTTGTAGATCCTCATCTAGCATGACATGTAAAACCTTAATTTTTATGTGCACTTTGCACCAATTTGATGGTTTTAGCTACAATTTTTAGCTCAAATGTGGTATTTCAACCACAAAACTTATGCCAATCAAATCGTGGAGTAGAGAAAAAAAAGTAATTTTTAAGTTTAGGTTTCATTTTGAACAGGATCTTGGAATGAGGCACTTGCTGAGAGTGAAATCAATCTTTAAATGCATGTTAGATAACTCATTTTCCTTTCTTTTAACAATGCATGAGGTTTCATGGACTTGAGTGGATCATAAATAGTTTGATTGACGAAATTTAGGTCTTGTGTTGGTCCAAACACCATGACAACTGGAGTTTTCAATCCTTACTCCCCTTCCCACCTTGTGGAAATTCATTACAAAAACTATTAGGCATCCCCATGGATTTCGAAGTCTTCATGAATGAGTGGTGGGATTGGGTTTTAAATAAGATTACTAGTGACCCACATATGAAGGGGCTTAGATGGTACAATGGCAATAGATTACTAGAGATTACTAGTGACCCACATATGAAGGGGCTTAGATGGTACAATGGCAATAGAACTGAAGACATTCCAGGAATAAATAAAAAACAAAAGTAGTACACCTCATGGTCATGGATTAGGTGGGAACTTAAGATCCAAGTTCTTTGGCAACCATAGGTTGAAAGAAAAAAGTTAGTTTTTCTATAGCAAATCCCTAATGAGCGGATTTAGACCAATACGAAAGCCTTCAAAAATATAATTGTCATGTGTGGTGTGTAAGAGATGCATCAAAGGCAGACGACAATGTTCATTTTTTCTTCTAGAGCCCCAAAAGAGCAAAGTTTGGAATGTAATTTGGAATATCTTCAAGATCCAACATCTTATCAGTTGGGGGAAAGCTCTTATGGGGAAAGCAATCACCTGATCAGCCACCTTCTTGAACATTATTAGAGGGTAGGCACTGTGGAAAATATGGAAAGAAGCATGTACCATAAACTATGGAGGGTCATCAGAAGAGCGGTGGATAGAGAAGTCCCTAGATTTTATAGGTAGAAGAAGTATAAAAGTACAAGGGTAATCCCCATTTAGACACAAGGAAATTCTTAATGATCCAAGGTGGCAAGCTTAAAAGAAAATGGATCCCTCATGAGGGGGGCCAAAAGACTCTTCAACATGCTTGGTATGTTCCTTCAATTCCTTTGTATCTTTTGCTTTTATTAATTTAAATATTTTTCAGTAAAAAAATATTATTTCTGAAATAAAACATCAAGATCATATTTTTTTAGTCTATCATTTATTTTAACATTAAAATTTACTTCTGGGACAGATATTTGTACATTCATTCATTCTGTTTTTTCATCTCTTCTACAAAAATGCTACATAAAAATTAGAAGTATTAGCTTTGATTTATTCATGTTGTATAGTTAATCCCATAAGCATCACCATTGTAATTTTTTTACCTTCTCATCTTTTGACTATTAATTTGGTGAAATCTCGATATATTTTTTCTTGGCACGATGAAAGAGGATTTTTTTTTTTGAGAGTACAATGAATTGGAAATATCCACTCACACACCCAACCTTGTAAGGTAGAGGCACCCATCATGAGAGGCTCATGGACATGTCCAACCAAGACTTGAACTTGGGACTTCCTCCCACAGCTTCAAAGTGTCAGCCACTAAGCTACGCGGGCTCGGACACGATGAAAGAGGATTGCACTTTTCATGATGGAATGTTTATGGCGTGACATTAAAATCTTTGTCGTGTTCTTTGAGTTTTTTCAATGAAATTATTTTGTCTCTTCCATTTACGTTTTCTAGTCAACAACAAAATCAAACTCCTATCGATCATCTTCAAAGCTAATCAACAACCATTATTCATATCACACATGTTAGAATGGGTTGCTCGTCTGCTCTATGGAAGATCTGGAAGGAAAGATGAGCGATCAACTTTGGCAAACAACCAAAAGAGTGGTCAATTGATGTTTTGATAGAAAGCATCTCTGATTGTAAAAAGTCTCCCCCTTTAGGAAAACAACAAGGTGAAAAACATGTGGATTCTGGATGAAGGGGATGAAAAGGTTATCAATCTTCTTTGTAATTCTCCCTAATCTTCGTGTAATTTTTGCTTGCTTATTATTCAAAGTTTGTTTTTCCTTGCTTATTATTCAAAGTTTGTTTTGAAAAAAAAAAGATTAAAATGGGGCTTTTGCATGTGTTAAATGGGGTCATCATCATTAACAGATGTACATACTACACAGACATTCCTTAATAGAAAGAGAATAACAATGTATCAAAAGGGAATAGAGAAAGAAAAACATACAGAGCATACAAATCTTACACATAATGAGAATGAAGAAGATAAAATGACAGCGAAAGACATACCCAATCATTGCTCAGACATGCATTCCAAGACGCTTGTTATTTCATTACAGACATCATATATTTATACAAGATAAAGCCTTCAAATGGCGACCCTTCGAAAAGCCTTCAAATGGACCTTCGAAAAGCCTTCAAATGGACCTTTTTAATAAGAATTTCCAACCACAAGCCGCTAAAATAATGTTCAACTAACACTCATCTAACACATGCTAACCTTCTTTTGAACATAGACAACAAAGCAAGACAAATAATTGGATGAGGAAGTTGAGTGAGAAGTTTGACAAGTGACATTCGCTTCCATTAGGGATTACCTTTAAAAAAAAAAAAAAAAATCTTTCTTGAACAATGAAAGCATGATTTTTATTTCTTTTTTGTATTTGGTAGGCTCTTATCGTGGAGATATTATTTTGAAAACAAATGCACGTGGTCAAGAGAGACATTTGAACTCTTGGCGAGGAATCATATGGCCTTTAGGATGTCATTGTCATTTAAAGATCAAAAGGAGGCCTTGAACTTGTTGGTCTTTGTTGAACTTGAAGGAGTGTGTGGAAGAAGTTCTCGTTCTTCTATTGTTTGTTTAAGCAATAGTGTGCAATGTGTAGTAAAGAAGAATGTAAAAGACTCAAATAATTTTTGTAAGCTTTATTATCATGTTTTTGGGACTTGAAACATATTATCATGAGATGTGAAGTGTGTTGGGAGTAGTCATGTGATTATTCACAAAAAAACTATAGTCCACATCGACGATGACATGGACTATTTTTTAGCAATCAAGGTGTTGAAGCTTTCTATTTCCTATGTTCGTTGTTGATCATCAACCTATTCTTTGAAGTTGGTGATGATGAAAGTTGCATTTTGAGTGCATGGGAAAATGCACAGAAAGATGCTTTGATATGCACCAAAGTATGCATTTTGAGTGCATACAAAGATGCACAAAAAGAGGCTTTGATATGCACCAGAAATTGATTGCAACTTAAACTCAATATGTTTTAGTAATTGTACATTGTGCAATTTTAATGTGGATAATAGTGTTTCTTGATGAAGCCAATTGCACATAATGTTATAAATTGTAAGTTCATTGTTAATTGCTTGATGGTGGGTGTCACTCTAACATAATGGAAGTACCACGTGGTGAAGATCCACCTCATAAATGTCAATCCATGGAGAGAGGATGATATGATGATCATGAGTGATAGGAGTACATGAGTGAGTGAGTGAGAAGCATGATGGCATACACACACGTGTGTACACAAAGCAAGACAAAAAAATAAAAGAATAGAATCCTCTATTTATCAACTAAAGTTAAGATAAAGCTCTCACAATGCTCAAATTTCATTCAAGTTAACCTCAAAAATGAGCTCTCTATCTCTTTTTATAGTTTTTGACTAGCTTTTGGACTCTTTCACATCTACTGTAGAGTAGTTAAAAAATAGGTTTTGAATGTTGTGAAACAAAGGGTACTCCTAAAAACTTGTTGTGAACACATCTTTGAATGTTTCTTTGTAGCAGGTGGGAAGGTACATCACCCTACTATGCCATGCATAAACTATCTTGAGGGAGGGCATGGTGCTCACATCGTAAACGAGATCTGAGTTTTCATTTCAAAATCTGCCACATGAGGCATGCAAACATTCTGAAAGGTCTTTAACACCAAAAGTATGAGGTCAAATATCTTGATAAGCATTTGTGTAGTGACATCAGGTATGGGTTTCAAGTGTGGCATCCAATGGTTTATTATCACAATCATATATGATTACTATTGGAGGTCCCTATAGAGTGCAAGATATGGGTAGTTAACCCAATCTATGCATCATGCATTATTGTTTACTTTGATAGTGAATGCCTTCCATGAATGATGGCTTGGGACTAGTCCATAGCATGGGTTATATAAAATGTGTAGTGGAGCATGTGGCCACATGCGTATCATTTTTGTTTATTCATATAATATTTTTTTCTCTCTAGTTAGGCTGAAAAATAGTCCCTTTCTGTGCAGTTTTTGGGAGGTCCTCTAGTTCAAAGTGTGTGGAAAATGTTGGTTCTTTTTGTGTTGTAGTTTTCAAGGATGACAAAGTATGGTCAATACTATTGTTTTGAAGTTTTTATGATCCTACAATGAGCTAGGTTCTAAACGTCTTCTGACTTTAGTATGGCTTCTTTGATAGCTTACATTGTTAAAACCTAGAACTCCATGTGTTCATCTTGAGTTTTTTGATCTCTTCCACTTGCTTCATCCACACTGACCTAGGTAGCCCAAAGGCATCTTGTCCTTCCTTTGTGACCCTACCTCTTGGTGTTGATTGATGTTCATATTCTTCTTCAAATGTTTGGCAATTGGGATCTCAACTCTGTCTTCTGTTTTGGGGGCCTCAAGTGGTGATGGATGCTGCTCATATCTTTGAAATCTCACTTGTAGCTTGATGATTTTATTTTTTGAGTTAACAAGGTTAGATGATGTTGAAGTAGACATAGTAGGTTCATGTTGTTACCTTTGGAATTGGTTAACCTCTTTAGTTAACTTATCATGTGATTCTAGTAGGTTGGCATAATCTTCTAAAAGGATTTTGATGTTCTCAAGAGAAACAACTTGGAACTTGGGGGGCTGATTGGGGCATCGAGCATGTTTTCAATGGTGATCTCCAAATTCTCTGTATTTTGTTGTTGTACCCTTTGGTTCTCCTCTTTAGGTGCAGCAAAATGCCTTCTCAATAATGCCATATTATGGTTGAGCTTGGCATTTTGATCCATCTACATATGTAGCTTGTCTTCTAAGTCACTAATAGCTTGTGTGTCCTAGTCCTATACTTGTGTTTCTAATAGTATGTGTGCTTGTTGAAGAGCATTATACTGATCTTGCATCATATCATTCATCGCTACCCTAGCTGAGATCCGTTCTTGTAATTTAGTTGACTTGACTTGGAGTATGATGTTCCTCTATGCCAAAAAATTGTATTCTTATTGTAGTTGGTTGGCACAACTTATCATTGTTGTGATGGAGGAATCGACCATCGATGAAGGCATGGTGGATGTGGTGTTGAAAGTTTTTTATGCATGGGTATAATCCACTTTTACAAGGATAAATGTGAAGTACGTTTACAAGAGGTTGATCATATGAAGCCTTTCATAGGTTATGCCAATAAGTTAAGCATAAGCTATTTAACCAAGTATGTGGGCTTGGGTTTAATTGCACAAACAACTCCCCCTCAAGCCTAACATGCTTGATCTTCATTGCTTCTTGATTTCTTGCACTTTGAACCTGTTCATCTTTGTTACATCCAATGCCAACATTGTAAATGAGTTGATACATAGGATAATTGAATATCCTTGCTAAGAAATTTCTCCCTTATAGAATGATAGTGCATGATATATAGGATTAGCAGCCAAATGAAGTGAGCTAGTATTGTCTCCAAAGATTATTGGAGTGTAAGAATATATCAAAATCTGCATATAATTGGTTAAGCCACATAGTTTCCTGAGTTGTATTTACCAAACCTCTTTATTATGCTTCTATGGAAGATAAGGCCACAGTTGGTTGCTTCATGGATCACTAAGATATAAGCTTTGAACCTGCAAAGGATAGGTACCCGGAAGTGCTCCTCCTATCATCCTTGGAGCCAACCCAATCTGCATCACAATACATCTTTATATCTATGTCA
This sequence comes from Ceratopteris richardii, assembly GCA_020310875.1. NCBI lineage: Eukaryota > Viridiplantae > Streptophyta > Polypodiopsida > Polypodiales > Pteridaceae > Ceratopteris > Ceratopteris richardii. Next base: position 89,171,247 of record CM035431.1, on the reverse strand, counting down.
AAAGTGAAGGGATAGAACAACCTTTCATTCATTTTACCCTTTAGATACTTAAGCACCCTCTTTGCAGCTTCCACATGAGGCTTCGTTGGTGCATGAATAAACTGACTCAATGTACTTACTGCATAGGCAATATCCACTCTTGTTAGAGTAGCATAATTGAGGCTTCCCACAAGTTGTTGATAACCTGTAACATCATCAAGTAGTTCACCTTCATGTGAACTCAATTTATGGTTGCGTTCCATAGGAGTACCTGCAATTTTAGTGTTCTCCATCTTAAACTTTACCAACATATCATGTATGTACTTCCTTTGAGTGATAAATATACGAGGGTCTATATACACAAGCTCTAAGCCAAGAAAGTAGGTTTATAAACCAAGATCACTGATTTTGAATTCCTTAATTAATTGAGCCTTGACCTACTTGATGCCATTAGTATCATTCCCTGTAATAATGATGTCATCTACATAGACACATAAATAGATAACTTCTGATTTGTTCTTCTTAACAAACAAACAAGAATCTACCTAGCTTGCCACAAAGCCTTGGTCCTAAAAATAAGTAACTAGTCTATGGTTCTAAGCTCTAGGGGCTTGCTTGAGACCATAGAGTGCCTTCCTAAGCTTGCATACATAACCCGCTTTATCTTCATCTTCAAACCCTAGTGGTTGTGCCATATACACTTCTTCTAATATCCATCCATTCATCTTTGCAATAGGAGAAAAGGTTTCTTCATAGTCCACTCCATGAGTTTCGGCAATTTCCTGCAATCATCTTCAAACCATGAATTATTTTCATCAAACACTACATCCCTACTAACCATAAATGACCTTGTTAGTAAGATTGTACAGTCTACACCCCTTTTTGATTCTGATCATACCCAATAAATATACATTTCTCAGCTTTAGGGTCAAGCTTTCCTCTGATTTGTGAGGGGATGTGTGCATAAGCAATGCACCCAAATATTTTGCAATGGTCCAATGAGGGCCTCCTACCATTCCATGCTTCATAGGATGTCAGACCATCCAATGATTTGGATGGAAGCCTCTTGACCAGGTAGGTGGTTGTGGCAAAAAACCTCTACCCATAGACAATTAGGTAACTTCTTCTCATTTAACATAGATCTAGCAGCTTCAACACTTAACCTGTTCCTTCTCTCTGCCACTCCATTCAACTCATGAGTGTATTTGGTTGTTAATTCCCTCTTTATGCCTCTGTCCTATAGAAATGAATCAAATTCGTGTGAAAAATACTCACCACGTCCATCAGATATGATCCTCTTCAAGCTCCTTCTTGTTTGGTTTTCAATTAGTGCCAAGTACTTCTTGAAACATGTAAATACCTCATCCTTATGCTTCATGAAATAAAGGATTTTCCATCTACTGTAATCATCAATAAAGGAAACATAGTAACTTGATCTTTAGATGGATGGATCTTTGCTAGGTCCCCACACATCAGTGTGTACAAGCTCCAAATAGTCTCCAAGAATGTATCCTTTCCTATTAAATGGTTGCATGTGAGCTTTCCCAAATTGGCATGCTCCACATTTATATATCATATGTTTTTTGGTCACATTGGGAATGCCAAGCACACTTTGATCCCTGCATATTTGCTTCAGAGTCCTTTTTCCTATGTGTCCTAGCCTTTTGTGCCATATTTCCAACTCCGATAAGGTTTGATCTCTATAACTGAATAGTGCTATGTTTCTTGTGTCTTCAATTTCAAATGCAAATAATCTACCTGACTTCTCACCTTTGACAATCCTTTTGAAGCCTTGTTGGGGGTCTTCCACATATGCTCCATGCTTAGTGAATCTGACTTGTAAACTTTTCTCAACAATTTGCCCAACACTAATTAGGTTTTTGTTATAGTTGGCACATACAAAACTGAGGTTCATGCTACCATAAGATGTTTTCACATTTCCGATTTGCTTGACTGAGTGTTTAGTATCATCACCTGTTTGTACCTCATGCTTCCCTTTGGGTTCTTCAAGATCAAATAATAGAGCGACATTTCCAGCCACATGATTGGAACAACCTAAATCAATGTAGATGCTCATCATTTTTACCTTGCTTGGATGTCATGTTCATGATGAGTAATGAGTCTTCTTGGTCTTTAGTATAGTTGTTGTAGTTCTTTCTTCCTCTAAAACCTCCTTGATAGTTGTCGTTGTTGTTGTAGCCTTGATTGTAGTTATGGTTGTACTTTCCTCCACCATTGTTGTATTTGCCTCTTGATTGTCCATATCTACCTCTATGGAAGCCTCTTCCCCTTTGATTCCTTGTATTCTTGAAGCATTCTTCTATGGTGTGGTTGTTAAGACCACATATGTTGCATGATGAATTGTTGTAGGGTCTCTCCCTACCTTGCTTTCCTCCTCTGTCCCTTCCTCTAGCACCTCTTCCTCTTCTCACATAATTAGCTTGAGTCGTACTAGCCTCTTGTTCATCCTTCTTACTCTTACCTTTATCCTTAGCTTTATTCTTATCTCTATAAAGGGCAGAAGATTGGTTACCTCTAGAGTTGTCACCATTTCTGTTGAGCTCTGTCTCATGGGTGAAGAGTTGCCCCATCAAGGTGTTGAGGTCAAGTATTTGCATATCCATGTAGAGGTCCATTGTTGTGGTGAAGGGCTCCCACTTGTCATCAGCCTTGATTCCATTAATGATCTGCCTCACTATGTGTTCTCCTTCTATCTCCTCTCCAATGCTTGCAAGCTGATCAGCCACATCTTTCATCTTGGTTACATAATCAACCACTCCTTGCTTTGGTTCTTTCTTTAGGGTTGTTAGTTCCATCCACAACTGATTCTTCCTAGCTCTTGTGTTTGAGGAGAAATATGATGAGAGTACTTCCCAAGTCCCTTTGGAGATCTTGCAATTACTAACATGTGGCAACAAGAAATCAAAGATTAAGTTTAGTAGATATGATCTGGCAAGAGCATCCTTTGCACACTATGTGGTCAACTTCTCTTGCTCTTCCCTTGTAGGTTGATGCTTGCTCCTCAAGATTGGTATCTCTTCATCTCCTCATATGTATCCATATAGACTTCTCCCCTGAAGGTAGGCTTGCATCCTTAACGAACATGCTGAGTAGTTGTTCCTATCCAATTTGTCAATGAAGGATGGAAATCCATCTCCCATCTTGATTGTTGTTGCTCTAATACCACTGTTGGAGGAGATGGTGGATAGTCACATGAGATGAAGTGGTGTAGCTAGATCTTGCTTCACACCTGCTAAGAATGATGGCTTGAGAGTGTAGTGGGCCTCTTTAGCTAGCTAATGAGCACAAATAACCATATATGTTGCTTCAAAGATGATCCAACAATCAATGGATCAAAACAGATATGTTGAAGTTGATGCAAGATAAAAAAAAACTTGTTATTTTTGTTCTTACACCTGTTCAGTGTTTTGAACAATTCTCTGAGCACAGTAGCAATTGACGTAGTTCCTTTTGGGGAACTCTAATTAACTTTTTAAGCTAACAATCATGAGTGATGTCATAAAAAATGATGGACTACATAGAGAGAAAGAAGTTTAGCAAGTCACAGCTCCATCCCGACATTCACGGGCTGCAACAGTCATCAGATGAGTGAGCAAAGATATGCTAATATCTGACGATCCCGAGAAGCAATGCTAATGAAACTTTGTAGGATTGTAATAGATGTATCATGCTTTAAATCATTGCAAATGATAAACTACACACTAAGAACAATCTCTGAGAAGATCACTGTTCAGATGGAGATATGATAGAGAAGTGAGATGAGAATGTAATGATCATATATGTATTAAAACATGTACAAATACAATGTCATTGGCAATCAAACATTGCTCAATGTGTGAGAGGTGAATGAGCTATAAGGTCTCTCAACCTTGAGATGCACGGGAGTCTTTTAGATCCTCTTCTTATAGTGATCTTGGAGCCAAAGTTTGAATTCAAATTCAAACTTCTACCTAAAAGGTGAATGCTAACATATAGGATAGATTCTCTCATTGCTCAGCAACCAAGTGATACGTGATTTGGATCTTCCTAACTCCTCATGGGTGTAATCCACTTTTACAAGGAGAAATGTGAAGTGCGTTTACAAGAGGTTGATCATATGAAGCTTTCATAGGTTATGTCCATACACTTACACATGCATACATACCCAGACATACACATACATACACACACACATACATGCATACACATACACATACACATATACATACACTTATACTATGTTGAAGCTCAAGGTCAAGAACAAGCACTCAAGGTCAAGAACAAAGCACGGGAGCACATCAAAGAGGTGGACACACAAGAAGATAGAGCATGTAGGGAGCTCCAAGAATTACATGTCAAATTTTTAGAAGAAATCCCTATAAAAATAGTGATTTTTATCACTACAAACCATTATAAATATCATTTCACATTTTGCAACTCCATTTTTTTCAAATCCGAGGAGTTCTAGCTTGAGGACTATTAGAAGTATCTTCCTACCAATTTTCATAATTTGTAGACTCCGTTTGAGCCCCCAAATAATCCTTGGAACCTAATTTTTAACTAGGCGAGACACTAGGTCTAGGCAAGGCCAAAACTACTTAAAAAACTATAAAAAGAGCTTGAGAGCTCATTTTTGAGGTTAGCTGGTTAGAGATTTGAGCTTTTGTAAGAGAGCTCTTTTGTAATCAAAGACCTTCCATTGTCCCACTCATTGATCTTAGCTTGTGTGCATGTGTGTGTATGTGTGTGCATGCTTGTGTGCTTTCATTCACGCATTGAGCCTTCACTTCCTCATGTTGGTGCTTACCATTGTGCTAGAGTGACACAAAATTTGGCATCCTTGCAGGGGAGAGAGCTTTGAGGATGAGCATGTGATGGTAAGACGTAGAGCAATGATGTTGGAAGGAAAAAAAATCATCATATTCTGTTCAAATTTTGATTTTTTTCTCCACCTTCATCATCATCATCATCATCACCATGTTCTCCCACCTTCACCTTAGCAACAAATTTTTGTTTTTGCTGTATATTCTTCACATTTACACCTCATTTTCCATCGATGCCTATGATCAAGAAGCCTAGAGGGGGTGCAGAGCTAAAACATTGAAGAAATACACCTCAATATCCCCAAAAACGGAGTGGGCATTTTGTGGGCATGACACCACCTGCAGCAAGTATCACGAGTGCAATATCTTGAGTTTGGTGAGTGACCTTGCATCTACAAGCAGATAACAGTGACAAGGAGGACATAAGGTACACATATCTACAAAAATTTTTGAATTTGGACTTCAAAAACTCCAAGTATCATGTCCGGTTGAGTTGAGGTATCGCGATACCAAACTCCCGTGTATCATGATACTTATCAAGTATCATGTATGATCTCTCCATGTATCATGATACCTCACATGTATCATGTATCGCCGGGTGAGTATCGCGATCTTTCCATAGTATTGTGTATCATGATCGTCTAGTATCGTGTATCACGAGTGCACAAGTATTGTGTATCGCCATCGTGTATCGTGATAATTCCCAAGTATCGTGTATTGCAAAGGTCGGTATCATGTATCATGGTAGCTCAAGTATTGTGTATCGTCCAATGACATATATAGTTTGAGGGCGGGTATTGTGTATCATGTATCATCCTCAAACCAAGTATCATATCATGAAAAAACTGGTATCATGTATCATCGGGCTGTGTATCATGATAGTGTTGATATATTTAGGTAGTGATGTGTGTGAACACACTAGGACTACCGGGGCACTTTTTTTCCCTCTTTAGGAGGTTTTTTTCCCCCGGCTTGTATATATGCCTATTGCCCTAATGGGCTACTTATCTTTATACATTCTCTAGTAATACATTCAGTATTGTGTGTTTGTACTCCAAGCTTCTTCTTCTTCTTCCTTGTGTTGTTCACGTGCTTCTGCAGACGTCTAACTCCAACAATTGGTATCAGAGCAGGCCGTCGCTTCATCTAGGGCGCTGTCGACACTCCTCCGTTTGCAGTCTCAGATTCGCACGGAATTTGGTGAGCATACTCAGGGTGTTTCAGAGATCAAAACTGCTTCGCTTTGTGGTGCCGAAATCGCGATCTGAGCTCGTTTCGACCTCCAAACGCACTATCGCAGCGCTTATGCAGGTTATTTCATCTTCTTGTGCCAAAGGTATATACCAGTTTCTGTTCGCCAATTTAAGCGTCTCGAAGTCTGCTACAGGTCTAGCAGAACTCGTCTGGGCAGTTCTGTTCAACTTTTGGAGATACAGTCAATTTTCTGCATCAAGGTATTTTAGTCACCGGCCATGGCTGAAAGCAGTGATGTATTCCGTATGTTGGCTGTTGAGGATAAGTTGGATGGTACCAACTACCCATTATGGGCTTATATGATGCGACATGTTTTGGTTGCAAAAGGATTGTGGAACATTGTGCAGGGTGTTGAAAGATGTCCTGTTACACCTATAATGACAGGTACTGCAAATACAAGTGCTGGAGCTGATGAAGATGGTGTCGAAGATGATATTCCACAGATTCCTGTTCGTGTTGTTGTTTCTGTTGCAGCTACTGCAGAGCAAATTCGTTGGGATGGCAGAGATGCCCAGGCACATGCATTGATAGCTTTGTCTATCAAACGTGCCATTGTTCCTCATATTCGCTCTTGCAGAACAGCTAGGGATGCTTGGGATACACTTACCACATTGTACCAAGCTAGGAATGAGGCTCGTGTTGCTTACCTCTGAAAACAGTTGGAGAGTGAGCACATGAATCAAGGTGATTCTATGGACATTTTCCTAATGAAGATCAAAGACTTGAAGGAACAATTGATTTCTGCTGATGAGGTTATACTAGATAGCTCACTTGTGCAGACCGTTCTGAATGGTCTTCCTAATTCATATCAGAGTTTTGCTTCTACTCTTTGGTTGATGATGAAAGGCAATCCGAATGCCCTATCATTTGAGGAGTTAGTCTCTGTTCTGTTGCAGGAAGATCAGTCGAGGCAGAACAGGTCCATTATGCGTGTTGCAGATCAAGCTTTCCTGGCTAGTCAGAAGGGCAAAAGAAAATGGAGCTCTTCTACTAGTAAGCAGAAATCTGCAAATGCTGCACATTCGAAGAACCAGGATAAAGATGAGAAGAAATCAGAAAAGCAGAAATTGTTTTGCAAGTACTGTAAAGGGAATGATCATATCATAAAGAAATGTCCAAAACTGGTTGCAAAAGAGGCAAAGAAAAAGGAGGCTGGAATGGTTGTTGCAGAAGCCTCTACACCAAAAATAGAGTCTGCTAATCTTGTGCAGGAAGAAGAATGGGCATTTACTACTGTTTGCAATTTTGACCCATCTTCTCATGAGCAGTGCATGTCTGCAGTGGACTCAGATGTTTGGTACTTTGACAGTGGGGCGACCAAACATATTACCTCGCAGCGCAGTTTCTTCTCTTCACTCGAGCCTGCCCCTACAGGGAATACTATCACATGCGCCAACAACTCCTCTTATCCTATTCTGGAAGTTGGTAAGATCATTCTGACTACTACTGATGGTAGTTCTTTCACCTTGTCAGATGCTTTATTTGTGCCAGGGATCAAGAAGAATCTGTTATCAGTTTCTGCATTAGCCAAAATTGGCTTGGTTGTGAAATTTGTTGATGACAGATGTACAGTTCATGATCTGTCAAATGGCGATGTTATTATTGCTTCTGGCATTTTATGTCGTGGGCTGTATAAGCTCATAGACTATGAAAGATCTGTGAATGATTTGGCATGTGCAGTTCATGATTCTCAGGCTATCTCATATGCAAAGCTTTGGCATGCACGCTTTGGTCATCTGAATTTTGCTAGTTTGCTACACCTGTAGAAATCTGATATGGTGTCTTCTTTGCCCAGGCTTGAGGCACCTGGAAAACATGTATGTGAAGGCTGTATTTTGGGCAAAATGCAGTGTTCCTCCTTTCCCAAAGATGGTTCAATTCGGGCTAAGCAAAAATTGCAGCTTGTACATAGTGATGTCTGTGGTCCTATGTAGACACTCTCTTTTGGGAATTACCTTTACTTTGTGACTTTCATTGATGATTTTTCCAGGCATGCATGGGTATATCCACTCAAAGCAAAGTCCGAAGTGTTCATGTGCTTTAAACAGTTTTTGGTTTTGGCTGAAAATCTGTCAGCATGTAAAATGGGCACCCTCCATTCTGATCGAGGGAGGGAATATATGTCTTCTGATTTTAATGCATTTTTGGCTGAACGTGGGATAAAACACCAGTGTACAGTGTCGTATATGCCTCAACAGAATGGAGTTGCTGAACGAAAGAACAGATCACTCATGGAGATGGCGAGGTGCATGGTCAAGAGTCAAGCTTTACCACATAGTTTCTGGCTTGAGGCTGTCATCTGTGCAGCATATGTACTGAACAGGTGTCCCACTAAAGCGCTGCAGTCTATCACTCCATATGAGGCTTGGCATGACCGCAAGCCATCTGTTGCTCATCTGTGTGTTTTTGGTTGTTTGGCATATGCATTAGTGCCTGAACAACATCACATAAAATTGGATGATAAGGCAGTAAAATGTATTTTTGGTGGGTACAGTTCTGAAATTAAAGGCTATCGTCTGTATCATCCACAGACTAAACGCATTCTGGTTAGTCGTGATGTTGTCTTTGTGGAAGATGCTATTCAGCCATTGCTTTCATGTACTAAGGAGACATCTGTTAGCTCCAAAGACATGTATGATACGTTGATGCCTCTTTTTATAGGTTGACAGTCTAGTGCTGGTCCTATAAGGCAACTTCTCAGCCTTTGCAGGTTTCATATGATGATGCAGATCATTCTATTTCTGATGCAGATTTACATGATGCACTTGTTGATGAGAGAGCTGATATTGAGCAGGCAAAAACTATGCCAAAATGGCTGGTGGAGACTTTGCGTGACAGCAAATTAGATGCACCTTTGTCATATCGTACTTGTTCAGGCTCTCATAGTGCTTCCTTTGCATCAAATTGCTATGCTATGGCTGTGTCTAGTCTCTGTGATGAGAATGAGCCTATTTCTTTTGATGAAGCACAGAATTCAGAAAATTGGATGGCTGCAATGCAATCTGAATATGATGCTATAATGAAGAATGGTACATGGTCTTTATGTGACTTGCCTCTTGGCAAGAAGGCCATTGGCACTAAGTGGGTATACAAGTTGAAGCGTAAACCTGATGGTACAGCTGACAGGTATAAGGCTAGGCTTGTTGCAAAGGGTTATGCGTAGGAAAGAGGCATTGATTTTGATGAGACCTTTGCACCTACATGCCGTATGACTACTGTTTGGAGCATTTGTGCACTTGCAGCCCATCATGGTTGGAATGTACATCAGTTGGACATTAAAACAACATTTTTGAATGGTGACTTGCATGAAGAAGTGTATGTTTTTCAGCCCCGTGGCTTTGTGCAGAAAGCGCATGAAAACCAGGTGTGCAGGTTAAAGAAGGCATTATATGGTTTAAAGCAAGCACCACGTGCTTGGTATGAGAAGATACATGCCTATCTGGTTGCACATGGTTTTGTGAACAGTCCAACTGAAAGCACCTTATATGTTAAGCGTGCTAATGATGTGCTTCTGATCATTGTTGTCTATGTTGATGACATGCTGCTCACTGGTCCTATTGAGAAGCATAATTCTGATTTCAAGGCTGATTTGCATGCCTCATTTGAGATGTCTAATTTAGGGCATTTGCATCACTATTTGGGCATTCAGTTTATGCAAGTTGATGGTGGAATGGCTTTGTGTCAAACGAAATATATTGACACATTATTGCAACGTTTTGGCCTTGAAGACTATAAGCCTATTGCCACTCCTATGGAGACAGGTTTACGCTTGAGTCTTCATGATGCTGGAGATGCATTTGATGCTGTTCTCTATCAGTAGGCTGTTGGATGCTTGATTTACTTATGCATTACTCGGCCAGATATTCAGTTTGCTGTCTCACAGATGAGCAGGTTTATGCATTGCCCAAGAGTCACGCATTGGAAGGCGGTTAAGCGCATCTTTCGCTACTTGAGTGGTACTCGGCTACTTGGGTTGTTTTATCCCAAGGGGGGATCACTACCACCAGATTTGCATGCTTTTTCTGACTCAGATTGGGCTGGTTGCTATGACACTAGTGTGTCCACCAGTGGTTTTTGCTTCATGCTTGGTAGCTCATGTATATCTTGGTTGAGCAAGAAGCAGCCTACTGTGGCCACTTCCAGTTGTGAGGCTGAGTATAGGGCAGCTTTCACAACGACTGTTGAGTGTGTGTGGCTCAGATGCCTTGTGGTTGATTTGGGTGTTGGCCAGTCTTCTGCCACCACCATCTTCACTGACAGTCAGAGCGCATTGGCAGTTGCAAGGAACCCTGTGTTCCATGCTCGCACTAAGCACATTGAGGTGCATTATCACTATGTCAGGGAGAGGTTCTCTGCTGGGGAGATCAGCTTGGCATATGTGCCCACGCAGGAGAACATTGCAGACCTTTTCACGAAGGCTTTGCCTAGGGAGAAGTTTGAAGCTTTCCGCAAAGCTTTGGGCTTACTTCCTTTTGTGGAGTGATTTCCACATAGCTTGGCACTTCCTTATACATGAGTGCCAGCTCCTTGTTCACTGCATCACTTACAGGGGGGATTTGTTGATATATTTAGGTAGTGATATGTGTGAACACACTAGGACTGCCGGGGCCCTTTTTTCCCTCTTTAGGAGGTTTTTTTCCCTCGGCTTGTATATACGCCTATTGCCCTAATGGGCTACTTATCTTTGTACATTCTCTAGTAATACATTCAATATTGTGTGTTCTTCTTCCTTGTGTTGTTCACGTGCTTCTGTAGACGTCTAACTCCAACAGATAGTTCTCAAGTATCGTGTATCGTGAAGGGTGGTATCGTATCATGAAGCTGCACGTATTGTGTATCGTCAACCCCTGGTATCTTGTATCACCTTGATACTCATCAGGTATCATGTATCTCCAAATTGAGGTAGTGTATCGTGTAAAGTCAAGTATCATGTATGGTTGGCTCCCAAGTATCACCGATACTTCCTAAGTATCATGTATCATCTGTCTTGAAGTTATCCCAGAGAGATCATGTTTGCCTATTTTAACCCCTAGAACCCTAAACTGGCATAACTTCTTCATACAAAATTTGTTTGTTCTGATTTTGGGTTCGGTGGAAAGCTCGTTGATTTATAGATATAGTATTTTGAAGTTGACCCTCTAGTGGGACTAGGAAACCAAGGGGACTCCAAAGGATTTTGAGCAACACAAAGGGGAAATTTTGGACTTGAAGATAAAGCTTATGAACTTGAGATTAGGTAGACACCTAGGAAAAGATAGACAAAGTATCAAATCCTCTGATCTTAGCATCAACCATACAGCTAGGCCATGTGCACAACAACTTAGTGGTTATCCCTACGTGCTAATTTTGGACACAAGTGATTCAAAAATGTCTTTTAACATGGAGAGACCCATAGGTAGCTCAAGCACTACCCATTTACAAACACCAAAAGGTCCCTATAAAACACAATTGGAGTATATTAGGACCAACCAATTAGGTGCACACATCTATGAGGATGGCCTGAGGCGATCAGTAGTCCAATTCAAAAAATCTCGATCAACCCTTCGGACTTGAACACCTGATGGTTAAGTTCAAAGAGGGTGTGTACATTGATAAGGAAGGAACCATGTATGTGGTCACCAACTTGCCAGATATGACATATGAGTTTGGAAATGTCATATCTGAGAATGAGATAGGAGACCTAGATCAAGGAGACTTAGGATGAGAACCCAAAAATCCTAGAGTTAAGTCAGTCTTGACCAAAGTGATCACTCAAGAATGGGTTCCCCAAGATAACAAAATCATATAACTATTCATGAATAGAGAAACGAAGGAATCCTTTTGGAGATTCAAGCTAGATCAACCTAGTAGAATGGGCAGAGTCACCATCTACGAGTTCAAAGATCCTGAGACACTAGGTAAAGTTGTCTATCTGGATAATAGATGGGAGAAAATGTTCTTGGTAACAAAAGATGATAGGCATGCATACACTTGGAAGAGTGAATTGATTTTCCCTCCACCAAGACCTAATGTTTCCCATGGCCTCGAAGGAGCAAGATCATCCAAGGCTCATGAAAACCAAAGGGAAAGAGCCAAGGAGAAAGCGGAGGTAAGCTTTGCACACATAGGGGGCAGAGACAGATCTAGATTTGAAGGTGAAAGGCCTGAAAGAGAGAGAGACATAGAGCACATAAGCATCAAAGAGATGAACATGAATTTCCATTGCCTAGGCCCCGAGAGTACCCAAGAACCCTTAGACCCTCTCAAGTGGTTAAGGCAATGAAGAACTATTTTGATGGGTCAGGAGATCCTTATGATCATGTGGTTGAGTTCAAACAAGTGTTAAGAGCTGAACAAGTTAAGGACTTGTTCACCCAATTCAAAGCATTTGGTTTGACTCTCAAGGGTTGGTTTCAATCCCTAAATGGTAACAACTATTGAAATATAGGTCAACTACTAGAAGCATTCATTGTAGAATTTTCTAAGAGTGGCATCAGGCATAATACATCACCCTTGATTCACAGCTTCAAGCAAACACCCCAAGAAATATTGAGACTTGCAGGAAGACGTTTCAGATAGTATTTAGAAAGATTCCCCATCCTAGAGTTACCCACAACAGCCAAACAAGTGGCCTTGTTTTTGGATGGCTTACTAAGCACCAAGGATCAAATGTGTACTTGAAAGAGCCTAGATCCATAGAAGAGTGTGTGTGGATGTGCATTGGAAGAAAACTTGGGTGAGGAGTTAAAGTTGTCCAAAATCTATAAGGATTCTGACAATTCTACTAGTCATAATTCTAGAACCTCCATGGAGATAGATGAGATAGTTGAGTAGGTTGCCAAGAGGCTAGGAGTTCAAAATAGACAAAAACCAAGGGTCACCTCATTAAAGTTATATTACAACTGTGGAGGAGACCACGTCGCTAATAATTTCTTGATAATGGCTCAGCCCCAAGGAAACCCTAATGCTCCATATTGCACCACTGAGAGAAAATACACAAACCATGCCGCCCAAGATTGTCCATACAATAGGCAAGCTCTCAGACAAAATTATCAACAACCTTACCAATAGGGTAGGTATCAAAATCAATACCAATAGCCATATTATACGCCACAACAACAATATCAGACACCATATAGGCCAAAACCAGTCCTAGGAAACCAATCACCAGCTCTTGTCAATGTGATTCCAGTTAAGTATGCAGTGGTAGAGGAAAACCCTAATAGAGCATTGGTGCCACTAACCCCATTGGTCTTAGAAAATGACTCTCATGCTCATAGTTCAGACTACTCCCATGAAGATAGTCCACAAGCTTATTACACAAAGTCACTAGAGCATAGTGAGCCTAGGCCCCAATCGAGACAAGTGAGACCACAAGCCCCTAGAGGACCATGTTTTAGATGTCGAGGCGACCATTTCATTTGTGAATGTCCCCACTCACCAACTCTAGGACAAGGACAAAACATCACAATACAAGGCTTTTGTCCTGAGTGCAAAAAATTGAACATCTCCCGAGAGACTGTCCCAAGAACTCCTCTAGTGCACTCAAGGTTACACAAATTAATGTGGTAGGCTTAGTGGTGGATTAAGGTTCAAGTAGGCGGCTCCTATACAGGCACTCACTAGGGCACAAGCCTTACAACAGACTAAGCGAGTTGAACAATCAGAGTCAAGTGAATCACGAGAGCCTAGTAAACGGAAAACAAGAACATGGAAGGATATGAAGGAGAAGGCCAATCGTAAGTGGAACAAAAAGCTGTCCGAACTAGAAGAAAGTTTGAAAGATGCAAAAACAAAAATAGCAGACATGGCATCACAAAGCCCCTCGCATGCCAAAAATCCATCCACTCCACTTCATCCCACCCCACCACCCATTGTAACTAGACCACAACCAGGCTCTGTTCTTGCAGATCCAACCCCAGAAGACTTGGACATGATGTTCAAGGCCTACCAAGCTCGACTTCAAGAAGGGCCAACATCTGCAAACCTAGACAAGAGTTATCCTAGAGTAGATTTAGAGATTGAACGAACAAAAATGTGCATAAAAATGGTAGAACTAGCTCAGATTATGCTCGAGACCAATTAGTTTTTCAATCAAGCAAATTCTATCAAACTGGGTTTGCATTTCCAAGGCTTATTAGAAAGATTAGAGTAGTTGGTAAACAAGCTACAGGTTTCTTTACCTCCACAGGCTCAGCCAGTTTTTGAAAGAGAAAGCCAACCACCAATGAAAGCTTATGTTCTTAACTCTAGATATGTCGGAACACCTCTTTCAATTCAACAGTTCTCTCAAGAGTTCTTGCGGGAAATACAAGAGGAAAAATGGGCCCAGGAGAAGGTAATCCCCCTCCTATTCCTGAGATTGATGATCTTCATAATCAACTTCCCCAAGACATTCCATCTATTTACGGAGACCAAGTAGAGCAACAAAAAGATGAAAGATTAGATTTTGAATCTAATTCTTTACAAGACTTGCCACAATTTATGGCCCCATGGGAATCTAAATCTCTCAAGATTAGAGCTCCCACAATATTGGTAAGAATAGAAGATTTAGTGGTTCCAAGAAACATTGAAGTCATGAAGAACATTAAAGTTCAGTGTCATCTCACTTTAGAAGAGATGCTCAAAGTAAAACCTGAGCTATGGAATCATGTGGCAGATCAAGTTCGAGAACATGGTTCCAATATGTCAAAAGCAGGCACTAAGCAAAAAGTACTAGAGATACCTCTAGACAAAATAGGGGACATGAGTGAAGGTGAAGAAGTTAATACTTATCTCTCAATCACCTACCTAGGTTACACAACCAAAGCGATCTTTGATTCAAGTGTTGGTGTTGCGATTGCCACCACCTCTTTGTGGAAGCAATGGGGCAAATCTACATTGAGACCAACTAGAATGAAACTTGAAGTGGCTGATGGCCATGTTGAAAGACCTCTAGGATTGCTAGAAGGGATAACTCTAACCACTTGTGGTGTAGAGTTTGAACACACCTTTGCTATATGTGACTTTGGCAAAAATAATGTCTATGAGATGATCCTAGGAAGGCCCTTCTTACGACAACTACAAATAGTACAAGATTGGGGAACCTACTCCTTGTAGTTGCAACACTTAGGGGTCACAACCAAGGTCAATCTAAAAGATTATACATTTAGAGATGTACCACCTCTACAGTGGAATATTATCCACAAGGCTCCAGAAGATTCAATCTTTGTGCATTCTAAAAGTTCATCTAATCCATCGTGGATGCATGAAGATACTCACTTGTGGATGTGCAAGGTCACAAAGGAAGAGGGAAAATTCCTAAAAGCGAGAGAAGAAGGAACTTCTCACGAATCTAGACCAATTAGAGACCCAACCTACACATTGATGAACTTTCTAGATTAGGATTTCGAGCCTCACGTTTGGGTAGAAATCTTAGCCACCATGGACATTGTTGTTAATGAAGAACAATGGACACCTCACTGTGATGAGGAGGGTTATGATATCTTTGTGTTCATGTGTCAGCCCTTGCTAGAAGAATGTGACCCTAGTGATATCATAGAAGAAGAAGAGGACGATGATGATCTAGACTCCATTGTGATGGATAGTTGCTTTAATTTAGAGGATCACTATCTAAAAGACATAGGAGTATTTACTCAAAAAGAAGAAGAACCTCTCACAAACATTAAAACTATAAATTCAAAGGAGGGAAGTGAAGGTGGTCAAAAGATAAAGAAAAGAAAAGCAGTGAAACAAGAAGAGGAGGAATCATTATTGGAAGTACCAACAAACTTCAAGAAATATGAAGTTGAAGACCGAAAAATTTTGGTACGAATGCCTAAGAGAAAGGCCATCACAGGAGAAGCATATGATAATAAAGAAAAGACCAAAAAAATTGTGGTGACCATTGAAGGGAATGAAGAGCGATGTACATACATAGGAGAAGACCTAAGTGCAAAAGAAGAAGCAAAGTTGGTAGCTTTATTAAGGGAATATAGGAACATGTTTGCATGGCACTATAGAGACTTGAAGGGAGTAGATCCAAAAATATGCTCTCATACAATCCCCATGATATCTGATGCCAAGCCGACCAAGCAAAATCCCTACACATATAATGACACTTATGTTGCCAAAATAAAAGAAGAAATTGATAGACTAATTGAAGCTAGATTTATTCTGAATTGGTGTCCCCCATTGTAGTGGTGCCCAAAAAGAACAAAAAGCTATGAGTGTGTATTAATCTTAAAAAAAGTTAATGCCACTATGATCAGAGATAGCTGTCCGCTTCCAATCACTGATCATTTATTGGAGCGTGTTGCAGGAAAGGAAGTTTATGGATTCCTTGATGGATTTTCAGGTTACAACTAAGTAGCTATTGCCCCAAAACATCAACACAAAACAACCTTTTCCATAGAGTGGGGAATCTTTGCATTCCGTGTGATGTCATTTGGGCTCACCAATGCACCCACAACATTCCAAAGACTCATGTGTCATGTCTTCAAAGAGTTCTTGCAAAAGAGCTTAGAAGTATACATGGATGATTTATGAGCTCATTCCCAAGAAAGAAGACTCAACATCCCTGAGCTTAGACAAATCTTCAACAAGTGTAGAGAGTATCAAGTCTACCTGAACCCAGAAAAATGTGTGTTCATGGTATGAAAAGGTAAAATCTTTGTTCATATTGTTTCTAAGAATGGAATATCAACAGATGAGGACAAAGTAAGAGCCATAGTGGAATTGTCGAGGCCAAGGAATGTTAAAGAGGTACAAGCCTTTATGGGCCATTGTGGATATTACAGCAGGTTTATCCACATGTATGCAATCATAGCTAAGCCTCTTTATGCCTTGTTGATAAATTTTGAGTGGAACGACGAATTCAAAAATTCCTTCAATGAGCTAAAGAGACATTTGTGCACAACACCAATATTGACCACTCTTTACTGGAATAAACCATTCTATGTTCATGAGGATGCATCCAATCATGCAATAGGATGTGTGCTAGCACAATCCACAGGTGAAGGAAATCTAGACTTGCCTATAGCATATGCTAGCAGGCAGCTAAACATAACGGAAAGAAACTATACGACAACTGAATGAGAAGGCTTAGGCATTACATATGCCGTGAAGAAGTTTAGACACTATCTATTGGCCAACATGTTCAAGTTTTTCACTGATCATCAAGCTTTATTGTATTTGCTCAATACGCCTTGCAATACAGGATGCTTAGTAAGATGGTTTCTCTTACTAATGGAATACGACTTTGAAGTGGTTGTTAGGGAAGGTAGGACCCACCTCATGGTATATCACCTTTCTAAAATCACTTTAGAGAGTCACTGGAAGGAGTGTCTGATGAATTTCCCGATGCTTATCTCTTCAATGTAGAAGTTGTTCCTAAATGGGCAAATAAGTTGGCCATGTTTGAACCTTTGGACTTGCAAATAAGAATGTGAAAACAAACAGAGAAGACATTGTAAAATCACAAAACTATCACATATTGGCAAGAAGCATGTACAAACAAGATACAAAGGGTATACTAGCGTGTTGTGTCGAGGACAATGATGAACATAGTAGTTGGTTGCAACAAGCCCATGAAGGATTGCTAGGAAATCACTATTCTAAACAATGAACATTGCAAAGAAAGAACCCTTGTGGATCATGCTACCCTTTATCACATGTCATTAATTCTAGACTAGAGTGCTCTTGGTAGAATTTATGAGATCAGGAACACTACCTAGTGAGGCTAGTCTAGCAAGAAAATGAAGCATGGAGCAAGAGGCTCAAGACTATGCGTTAGTAGGGGACAATCTATACCAAAGAGGAAAAGATGCCTACTTAAGACTGTGTGTTCATGAATCAGACTATTTGAAAGTCTTGGAAATTGCACATAGTGGTGTTGCAAGTGGACACTTTGGTCTTGACTGAGTAATTAAGACCATTCTCTTCTCAGGACTTTGGTGGCCCACTCTTCATATGGATGCCCATACCTATGTGAAGAAATGTGACACCTGCCAACACGCCCAATATCCGATCAGAAAAGATGAGATGCCATTGAGGCCAATGATGGGAGGACGTGCATTCTCAAAGTGGGGTATAGACTTTGTAGGTCCTATTAACCTCCCAGCTAGAAACTCCCATGCAAAGTACATCATTATAGCCATAGATTACCTTACAAAGTGGGTAGAAGTCAAATCCATGACAAAGAAGGATGCTCAAATGATGGCTAAGTTCTTATTTGAGAACATGTTCACTAGATACATGTTAGCAATAGAGTTAATGAGTGATAGAGGTACGCACTTCCTGAATGAGGTCATTGAAAACCTTCTCCAAGAATTCTTGGTGATACATAAGAGGTCTGCCCCTTATCATCCACAAGCTAATGGACAAGCTGAGAGGACAAATAAGATCCTATGTAATCTATTGACAAAATTGGTAAATAATAAACGCTCTAATTGGGACAAACAACTTCATCATGCTATTTGGGCTTACTAAGTTGCCTACAAAACAATACTCAATGCCACCCCATTTCAAATGGTTTTCGAACAAAACGCGCTGCTACCATTAGACTTCCTGATCTTGACTTTAAAAGTAGCACAAGAGCATGAGTGGTATGGACATGAGTTGTCCTCTAGGATCTTTGATCTAGAATTATTAGGTGAGATGAGGCTACAAGTGGCAGTAGGCACCTATGCTACAAAGAAGAGACAAAAGGCATACTTCTATGCAAACATCAAGGATAAAGGATTGAAAGAGGGAGACTTAGTCTTGGTGTATACACTAAAGCAGCATGCTCGTAAGTTGGCAAAAAGAGGATATGGACCCATGATCATTAATAGAATTTCCACTAGCAGTGCAGTTCAATCGCCCACTCTAGAAGGTGAAATCTTGCCAAACTATATTAGTGGTTGTAGAGTCAAGTTATATCAAGAACCTCTAACACAGGATATGCTAATGAGAGTCAACACCGCTAAGAAGCGAAAAGAAGAAGAGTTAAGGATTAGAGAAGAAGCACAAGTAGAGGCTAGAGAGCACATTAGACGAAATAAATTAAGGCGACTAGGCCTAGATGTGAGTCTTGAAGCCCCTAGATATCACATGTCCATGTGCCAAACATCGGGTGCAATTTCTTCTCGAATAATCGACCAACATCCCTTTGTGACCATAGAGGTAGGACAAGGAAAGAGTGTAAGGAATGTGAGAGCATTGATTGATTCAGGTGCAACAACTAGTGTAGTTAGAGTTTCATACTGCCAAGACTTGCAATTGAACATCAATCCCATAGAAGCCTATCTCATAGGGTTAGGAGGTGTGGAAACCCCTTGTTTGGGTGAGGTGGAGCTTCCCATCTACCTTCAAGATGTCCCAATGATAATCAAAATGCTAGTGTATGATGATGAGGACCTTACGAAACCACTAGTCTTGGGTCAAGATTGGATCTATGACCATGTGGTCAACTTAAACCTACGAAGTCAGCTTCTTCAAGTTTGGGTACATGAACAATGCATTACATTAGAATTAGAGAACTGCATGCTCATAGATCATGGTGCCACACATTCTCTCCGATGTCGTATGAAGAAGCTATGGTGCAGAGAAGTCGGGTATGTCACCGATGGGAAGTGAAAAAACTCATCTTCATGGATGGATGACTTTAAGAAGCTCAAAACTGAGGAACCAAAGCTTTTTTGAAACCACCCAAAGCCCATACCCCATAACCACAACCCATATTACATAGGCGCATCATTATTTTCGCCAAAAATTTGGCTCATAGCATCACTTTTCCACTCCAAAGTTCCAAAAATTTTTCGAAATATATACCTCCTTGCTTAGCTTGAGTTCACTGTCATTAGAAAAATACTTAAACTGTTGACGAGGAGAACTTAATTCCACATATGGGTGCAGCAGGGGATAAAATGCCTATATAAGCAAGAGCTTTAGAGTGCCTCTTTCATCCTAGAGTGGGGAAGGAGGAGCAATGAGGGCTGGCGGTGCCTTCCAGCTGTCGCACTGTCATCCTGTTGGTTCTCACGCACGTGCGTCTCTGTTAGCCGGTTGACCGTTGATCACTGAGCTCCGATACCACTATCGGATCCCTGTACTCTTCTGTCGCCTCTGTGCTCCGATGAGCTCCCTAGGTTTTGTCGTCTTCTGCACACGTATCTAGATCATCTGAAAGCTCAGACTTCGATGTCGCACGGAGATTCCTATTTTCTCTTGACCGGCCAGCCGCGTACCTTCCATTTAATCTCTCTCTCTCTCTCTCTCTATATTGACTCAGTCCCATGATCTACACATGGGTGCCACATGGCACTCATGTGTAAATCCATCCAAATGGATTTAAGAGGTTGTTCACACCTCCTCCATTCATTGACTCCATATAACACTTAGTTTTGGTATACACCTAAAACAACATACAAGAAAGCTAGAGAAGCGTGGCTATGGAACTATGAACATAAATAGGATCTCAACTAGTGGAGCAGTTTAGTTAGCTACTCTAGAAGGTGACATACTCTCTAGTTACATCAGCGCATGTAGAGTCAAACTATATCAAGAACCCCTCACTGAGGAAATGTTTCATCGACTCAACACTGCCAAGAAACATAAGAAAGAAGAAACATGAATTCGCGAAGAAGCACAAGCTGAAGCTTTAGAACACATCCGAAGAATGAAATTAAGAAGACAGGGTAAAGATGAGCCTAGATTAGATGCATATGAAGCTCAACGGTATCACATGGCCATGTGTGACTCACTAGGAACCCATTCCCTTAGAATAGTTGACTGGCGTCCTTTTGTAACCCTAGAGATGAGACACGATGAAAGCGCAAGGAATGTGAGAGCCTTGATTGACTCAGGTGCAGTCACTAGTGCTGTTAGATTTTCTTACTATCAAGAACTGAGATTAAGTGTCAATCTTATAGAAGCATACCTCATAGGATTGGGAGGTGTGGAAACCCCTTGCATGGGCGAGGTGGAGCTCCCCCTCTACATTCAAGATGCTCATATGATAGTTAAGGTGCTAGTGTGTCAAGAGGAGGATCTCACTAAGCCTCTTGTCTTGGGTCAAGACTGGATCTATGATCATGTAGTCAACCTGAACCTAAGAAGTGGACTTCTTCAAGTCTAGGTAAATCACAATCGCATTACAATTGAGTTAGAAAATGAAGCACTCAAAGAACTAGGAAAGGCACCAACACTGTTCCTTCTAGGAGTACACACGAAGATGACGATGCTATTCTTGTCCAAAACTCTATGATGTAGCAGGATGATGTTCTCAACAAAGAAGCCAAGGATACGATAGAACTCCCTTCTTTTCCATAAGTGATAGAGATGCGGCAATCAAAGGAGTACCAAACACAGAGGAATCAAACGGCCTACACTCAAAGCCAAAGGAGAGTACGAAGCAAGGTGTCTCAACCACCAAAACAAGTATGGGTATAGAAAGGCAAGCATCCTGTTGCGGCCAAGTTAAAAGCACTGAATAAACATCATGCTAGTGATTGACGACAGGACACTAATAAGAAGTCTTTCAAAGATTTGTCTACAAAAGTAAATTCTATCTGGGTACCCAAGAAGTCGATGAAGGCCAACCCACAATCAAGACAAATTTGGGTGCCTAAGGCTTGCTTGGGGGCTCAAATTCAGCATGATTCATACACTCGAACAGTCGATGCCCACAATTGTTTGACATGCACAAACACATATTAGTCCATGAGCACAAGCAGAATCACTTGTAAATGGGTCCCTAAAAAGCCTTTCCAAGTAGACATTCTTATAAAGCCCTCCAAAGTCTCCACAAAATCAACAGATAAAGCCATACACTATGTTTGGCAGCCCAAATCTTGTAATAAACCACCTGATTCCATTGTAAAACCACATCCACATACTAACTGTATCCACACTACATTGCACCACTCCAATTAGCACATAGGAACCCTTCATCTGCTAACCACACTTCACACTCATGACCACGTGAGCACTAACTAACCTACTAACTGCATTATAGTTCATCATGTTGATGTTGTAACGGGGAGAAATGGTCATTTTGTGTCCATTGCAATGTTATGCATTTATATATTCTCACAGAATCGGCAATGAGTACCCTCAACATGGCAGAGGCTGCGAGAATGAGCTCCCAGACACCTCAAATAGTGGACATTGAAAGTATCCCTATCCAAGAAGAGTTGAAGGAATGGCCACAGGAGTTAAGAGCACTACATGTCATACCCCATTCAAAATCCTGCCGAGGGGCACACATCACCAGTTAGCAAGAACTCCCATTGGTTCAGTGAAGTCACAGGACCCCTTGGGGATGGCACCTATTGAGTGAAGGATTGCGACCGATATGGAAGAAGGCCGGATTGGATAACTATTTTTGTGCTCAGTTACCAAAGCCTGACTTCCTGAGGTGTTCATACTTAGTTAGCTCACTCACTCCTAGCAAAGATAAGAAGGGGACAAGCACCTTTATACTTCCTTCTCTTACACGAGGGAATGAACTTAAGCATTTTAAATTAACCAACAATTTGGTGAGGGAAGCTCTAGAAATGAGAGGTATGAACATCCCTATTGGGAAGGAGACAATGATCCTAGACAATATGAAGACCAGGAACCTAACTAAGCTAAAGGACACGGTGGCGATGACCCCAACTATTGCTATCCACCTCCGAATGTGCATGCAGCACTTTGCGTATCTAGCTAGAGGACTGAGTCTTGAAGAACATCACTTGGCCATAGATGTGGTCACATATTACATCAAACGTTTGGCTCAGCAAGGGTCTGTCAAAGACGACAGACACGAGAGAGGGGGTTTGTGTTGGCAGTAGTCAGGGCATCTCAAGACAAGGGAGCCGACACACGGAATTAGAGCAAAGAGAAGGTCCAAGCAGGCAAAGCAGTCAAGGAAGATCCGGCAAATAGGCCATTCAATTTTCCAAGCTAATCCCCTTTTAATAGTGATTTTCATCACTATATGAACATTGTAAATATCATTTTTGGTAGATTAGACTCCATTTTGTCCAAGCCGAGGAGTCCTTGAGCTTGAGGAGTATTAGAAGTATTTATGTACCAATTTTCATAATTTTTAGAGCTCATTTGAGCCTCCAAAATAGCATAAAAACCTAATTTTTAACTAGGCCGGACACTAGGTCTGGATAGGGCCACTAGCTAGTCATAAACTATAAAAGGAGCTAGAGAGCTAATTTTTGGGGAGAAAAAATTGTAGTTTTGAAGTAAGAAGAGCTCTTGTAATTGTGTTTTGATCTTAATCAAAGCTTCCATTGTCTCACTCTTTCTTCTTGCTTGTGTGTGAGAGTGTGTGTATGTGTGTGCATGCTTGTGTGCTTCTCCATCACCATTTGTGCACATCACTTGCTCGAGGTCTTCATACCATCTTCACATCTTCCCGGATTGACATTAAAGGAGGTGCTACTCATCACTGAGCTACAGAATGATACAAAGGAGATGACGTAGGCTTACTCATACATTTGTGGGCTTAGTGTACCCACAAGCTTGAAGCTCAATGTGTCCTTCTTCTTGCTCTCTACCCGCGACTAAAAGTCAGGGTCTTTTATAGATGTGTTCCCAATTTGAATTTTGAATCTGCCACCTAAAAGTGATCCTACCTTTTACAATTTTAACTGATTTGATTCCAACCACTTAGTTGTTGTGACTTACAACTCGTAATGCTACGAGATTCTCTCAAACTTTTCCTTTTACATTTATCTTGAGTTAAACTCAAGAGATTTACAAGAGGTGTTCATGTTTGACTTATGAATAGTCATGCTCAAGCTGTGAAGTAAGCATTTGATATTTGGTCAAGCATCAAGGATTGCCAAGTGTACCAACATCTCCCCCTCAAGCCTAAGATGCTTGAGTCTTCATTCCATGGGTATCTCCTGCATTCCAATCATTTATTTGAACTTGTTGAGTTTTCTTCCATCAAGTGCTTTGGTCATCATGTCTGCACATTGCATCTGTGTAGATACATAAGACAATTGTATCTCTTCACTTGCAATCTTTTCTCTAACAAAGTGATAATGGACTTAAATATTCTTAGTCCTAGCATGAAAGATAGGATTAGCAGCTAAATGCAAAGAACTCATGTTGTCTCCAAATATATATTGAGTGCCAAAGTCTAACCCTAAATATGTATATACGGTCTTGATCCACATTGCTTCCTGAGTTGCATTTGCCAATCCTCTGCATTCAGCTTCACTTGAAGAGAATGCTACTATAGGTTGTTTCTTGGAAGACCAAGCTGAAATGAGCTTTGTACCTGAAAAAGATAGATATCCAGATGTACTCCTTCTATCATCTTTTGATCCTGCACAATCTGCATCAGTGAATAGCTTTACACTTAAATCAGATGTGTAGGGATAATATAGGCCTTCATTAATCAATCCCTTTAGGTACTTCAAAATCCTTTTGGCTGCATCCATGTGAGATTTCCTAGGAGTGTGCATAAATTGGCTAAGCACACTTACTCCATAGCACATATGAACCCTAGTTAGGGTTGCATAATTCAAGCTTCCAACTAGACTTTGATAGCTTGTAATGTCTTCAATAGGTTCTCCTTCATGAGCACTTCACTTGTGATTGACCTCCATAGGATTACCTGCAACCTTAGCATCCTGCATCTTGAACTTTGCAATCATATCTTTAACATACTTCCTTTGAGTAAGGAAGATCCCTTTATCTGTATAGACAACTTCTAATCCAAGAAAATAAGTGAGCAATCCAAGGTCACTTATCTTGAATTCTTCCTTCATTTGGGCTTTGATCTTCTTGATTCGATTTGCATCATTACCTGTAAGAATAATATCATCTACATACACACATAGATATATAACTTCATATTTATTCCTCTTAATGAAGAGTGAAGAATCAGCCTTGCTCATCTTGAATCCTTTGTCCTACAGGAATGTAACCAATCTATGGTGTTGGAAGCAGTCAGAGGCACAGACGCCACGGAAGCATGTGAAGACGAAGCAGGGAGCCAGTCGGACCATTTTTTCAAAACAATTATATTTTTATTACTTCTTCAAACATCCAACAGTGATTTTCATCACTCTTGTAACATATGTAATATAGACAAAACCCCATTTTTGTAATCCATAGCTCCATTTTGTGCAAGCCGAGGAGTCCTCGAGCTTGAGGAGCTTAGGTAGAATGCTCGTACCAATTTTCGCTATTTTTAGACATCGTTTACCCTTCCAAATAGCCTCTAGGACCTATTTTTTAACTAGGCCGGCCACTAGATGTGAAACCGGTC
Source organism: Ceratopteris richardii (assembly GCA_020310875.1). NCBI lineage: Eukaryota > Viridiplantae > Streptophyta > Polypodiopsida > Polypodiales > Pteridaceae > Ceratopteris > Ceratopteris richardii. Next base: position 89,145,969 of record CM035431.1, on the reverse strand, counting down.
AAAACTAGTCTAGAAACTATAAAAAGAGCTAGAGAGCTCATTTTTGGGTTGGTTCATTTTGGTTAGTGTGAGCATAGAGCTAGTTGGAGCTTGTAAAGAGCATTCTTGAGTAATAGAGCTAATTTCCCACCTTCCATTGTGTCTTGCTTGTCTCTTCATTGTGTGTGTGTATGTGTGTGTGCATCTTTGTGCTTCTCACCTTCACTCTCACATCTTCTCACATTCACGATCTTCATATCACTCCTACCTCTCCCTCGGATTGACATTAAGGAGGTGAAGCTTCTTAACGTGGTTCTCACCATTGTGCTAGAGCAACACCAAATTTTGGCGCCGTTGCCGGGGATCGAGTCTAGGACGAATGTGTGATGGTAAGAGTATAGCAAGAAGTGGCGTTGGAAGGTAAAAATTTCAGTTTTTGTTGTTGTTTTTACTTAGCTTTTAGTGTTTTTCACCTTCCCCATACTCCATCTTCATCATCGCATCATCATCTCCATTTCCAAAAAAATCAGAAAATTCACCATATCCACCCATTCACCTCATTTCCCCTCATTTGTGCGTGCGAGAGAGCGAGAGAGAGTTTTTGCGCTTGTATGCACTTGTGTTTTCTTGAGTTTTCTTGCAGGTACAGAGCTTCAGAGCATCAGGAAAGCTTCTAAAAGGTAAAAATTTCAGTTTCTGTCAGAAATTTCCGACTGTGTCAGACCATCGCGATGGTCCGCCAAGTTCGGAATTTGGAGAAGGCGACCACACCAGCGTGAAGAGCACACCTGCGCCACTAGGAATCCATACTCGCATCCCAAAAATTCATTGTTTGGTGGACCATCGCGATTGGCTCGGACCATCGCGATTGTGTCGCACCATCGCGATAGGCTCACGCCATCGCGACGGCTCGGCCGGACCATCGCGACGGTTCGCTTTTTCGGACCATCGCGACGGCTCACTTGAGCCATCGCGACGGTTCACTTGGACCATCGCGACGGTTCAGCTGAGCTCGGACCATCGCGATTGGCTTATGCCATCGCCACGACAGTGCCACGTGTCACGATAGACCATCGCGACGGTTCAACTTTTGGACCATCGCGACAGCCCAAAATCGGACCATCGCGATTGGCTCAAGCCATCGCATCGCGGACCATCGCGACGGTTCACTTCGGACCATCGCGATTGTCCACCGTTGACCGTTGACCGCGCCATCGCGATTGTCCGCCCGATCACGCCATCGCGACGGTTCATTTTTTGGACCATCGCGACGGTTCGACCTCACGCCATCGCGATTGTTCACTTCGAGCCATCGCGACGGTTCGCTTGGACCATCGCGACGGTCCCAGACCATCGCGATTGCCCACCCCCATCGCAAATTTTGGACTTCAATTTTTGACCAATTTTGGGGGTATTTTTGGAAAATTTTTGGACCATTAGACTCATAGGAGACCCCTTAGCTCATATTTGAAGGAAAATTGGATTGTCAATTTTTACCCCCCAGGACCTGAACGCGTGTAACTTTCTCATCCGAAGTCCGTTTTTTGAGCTGAATAGCTCGTTAGAAAGCTCGTGACGAGTACTACGTGACCTCAACTGTTTTTTTTCATAAAGTATACGTCTATTTTTGGATAGGCTAATTTGAGGTTCACCTAGTTTGGGACTAGGAAGTCAGGGGGCAAGTATTAAAAAGTTGGGCAAAAAGAGAAGGGACTTAAACGGTGAATATACTCAAGTGTGTGATCAACTTGTGAATTGGTCTAATATTGGAATTTTTCCAGGTCTAGCAAGGGCAATCCAAGGCAAGCGAGCAAGGCAGTGAAGACAGCAGAGCTTGGGAAGCACGGCTTCTTGGGCAACAGGACATCAGAGCAATCAGAAAAGCCGACTCGAGGTTGGAAGATTACTCAACCCCCTCAGTCAATTCTTAGCTTAGGCTAAACGGTAGTTGTGGATTAACGACAATAGGAACGCCTCAAGTTCAAGATACCTAATTCTATCAAGTCTAAGACTTAAAGTAAAGGTGTGTGTGACGCGAAAACCTAAAGAAAAGAACATAAGTCTGACGGAACGAAAACTTAAAATCATCACGAAAGTCGAATTCCTGACGCATAAATTAAGACAAGAATCCAGAGAAAAGTAAAAAGAACCAAGAATTAATCACAAAGAACCATTGACGATCTAAGTGTGTAATTGAGGGAGCAAGGAAGGAAATTAATGAACCTTAGATCGGGCAAACATATAGGTAAGTCGGACAGAAGAAGCCTTAGATCATCGGAGGCTAGTGTAAGAACCACTGCACGATCTTGGGCTCAGCAATTGAATAATAGTTATCCCTACGAGAGCTCAGAAACTAGCGAATCAGAAATGGCATTCAGCGCAGACAGACCAGAAGGAGGGTCTCATGTAGCATACCTAGAAAAACCAGAAGGACCCTATAGAACGCAACTAGAGTTTCTCCGAACCAACCGACTAGGTGCTCGCATCTATGAGGATGGTTTGCGAAGGCAAGTGGTGCAACTGCACAACCCTGATCAACCCATTGGATTGGAAAGACCAGTGGTGAAGTTTGAGAGAGACGCTTACATAGACAAAGAGGGAACCATGTACATCCTAAGTACGCAACCAAACGATACGAATGAGTTTGGCACAATTCAATTAGAAACGGAAGCGAAATTTCAAGGAAAAGAACCGTTAGAAGAACCTAGGACACCTAGAGGGAAATCCGTATTAACAAGAGTACTCATCCCAGAGTGGATCCCTCAAGATAACAGAAGCACAGAGTTGTTCGTAAATAAAGAGACAGATGAAGCCTTTTGGAGGTACAGAAAGGAAAAACCCAGTGAGGTAGGCATCATTACAATCTATGAATTCAAGGACCCAGATACACCTGGAAAGGTTGTATACCTGGATGAGACTTCAGAAAGAGTCTTTATGGTGCCTGAACGCGCTAGAAACACCTACACTTGGAGAGGTGAATTGATATTCCCTCTATCCAGAACGAACATGAATGCAAATCAACAAGGGGCAGGAACATCCTCAGCCCATGGAAATCAAAGAGAAGGAAATCACGAGAGACCGGAAGTAAGCTTCAATCCCCCCATAGGGAGAGATAGAACAACCACGAACACTAATAGGTCGGATAGACAAAGAGAACATGGAGTACCAGGTGGTAGAGATGATTTTCCTCTACCTAGACCACGTGAACACGCAAGAGTATTGAGACCCACACAGTTAGTAAAATCAATGAAAAATTACTTTGATGGGACAGGAGATCCCTATGACCATGTCGCAGAATTCAAGCAAGTACTAAGAGCAGAACAAGTCGAGGACATGTTCACGCAGTACAATGCATTTGGACTAACGTTAAAGAATACAGCTTTAACCTGGTTCCAACCACTGCACAAAGGCAATTTAGAGACATCCATCACTTTTTAGAGTCATTCATTACTGAATTCTCTAAAAGTGGGGTTAGACATGACACGTCTTCGCTTATTCATAGTTTTAAACAGACCCCTCAGGAAACAGTTAGACTGGCAGGTCGTAGATTCAGACAATATGTTGAACGATGCCCAATGCAAGAGCTACCCTCACAAGCCAAACAAGTATCACTGTTCCTAGATGGCTTGTTGAGCGCTAAACTACGTTCCTATGTGTACCTAAAGGAACCCAGAACGCTAGAAGAGTGTGTAAGAATATGTATAGACATCGAGGACAACCTAGGAGATGAATTAGAACTCTCAAAAGTCTATAAGGACTCTGATTGTTCTTCTCTAGCTTCCACAAAATTGTCTAACTCGATAGAGGATCTAGCAGAAAAGGTGGCCCAAAAACTAGGAGTTTCTAGTAAACAGGTGCCCAAGCTGCCTACAAATGTACGTTGTTACACTTGTGGTGGAAATCATTTGGCAAACATGTGCCCCAATGCACCTCTACCTCACGCCAACCCTAGTGGCCAATATTGCACAATTGAGAGAAGATACACAAATCATACAGCTCAGGACTGCCCATACAACAAACAAACTGTGAGACAGAACTACCCGCAAGCATACCAGCAGCCAGGTAGGTATCAAGGCCAATACAATGCTCAGCCTTATTACTATAGGCCTCCCCAGAACTACCCATACCAGGCTCAACAAAGACCTCAACCCGTCTTAGCTCAACAGCCACCCCCACCAGCGAATGTCATCTCAGTCAAATATGCGGCTACAGAAGAGAACCTAAGTAGGGCCTTAGTGCCTTCTTCACCCCTGATCACCGAAAGTGACCCGAACTCCAACAGTTTTGACTCTACTCATGTAACTAGTCCACCCGCTTATTACACGGAGTCACCAGAACATGTGGAGACATATCATTATGATAGTCCTCCAATGGAACCTAGTTGGGAGCCAGATTATGCTAATGTGATGTACGCAAACCCAAACCCACGGCCCCAATTGAGACAACAGAGACCACAGGGCCCTAGAGGACCATGCTTTAGGTGCCAAGGAGATCATTTCATTAAGGATTGTCCACATCCCCCAATAGTAAGGCAATCACAGTACTATAGCATCCAAGGCTTTTGTGCCGATTGTGGCAAAGAACACATAATCAAAGATTGTCCTAAGAACCCAGTTAACACATCGAATGTGACACCGATCAACGTGATAGGTATTGTAAACAACGTAGATGGATCCAACCCTACATACGTGCCTATCCAAGCTATAACCAGAGCCCAGGCGCTCTTACAAAACCAACAGCTTAATCATGAGAAAGTAGCCGAAACTAGTGAAGTTGCAGAATCGAGTAGTAAAAAGACAAAATCTTGGAAAGATTCTAGAGAAAGAATAAAGAGAAAATGGAGTAAAAAGATAAGTGAGTTGGAAGGAAGTCTGAGAGAATCTAGAGCCAAAATACAAGAATTGGCTTCACAAGAATCAAACCAAGAAATCCCAGCTCAGAAATCAGGATCAGTCTTAGCGGAACCCATACCGGAAGATCTAGACATGATGTTTCGTGCATATCAGGCTAGAATAAAAGAAGGACCTCAAGTAACAGAAATGAGTAAAAACTACCCTCGAGCTGACCTAGAGATTGAGAGAACTAAACTTTGCATGAAGATGGTAGAGCTAGCACAAGCCTTGTTCGAAGCCTCTCGATATCTTAATTGGAACAACATGGCAAAACCAGAACTACACTTTCAAGGACTAATGGAGAGGCTAGAACACTTGATAGAAAGCAAAGAGAGAGAGGATCAGCATAGGAACCCTATTATCCCAGAGACACAGGAAAGGAATGCACCATCCCTGTCTCAAGTACCCAATACAGAGAGTCAAGATAACCTATCTTCCATACATAAGTACTCACATGAATTTTTGAGAGAAATCCAAGAAGAGAAATGGAGAAAAGAACAAGGAACTCATCCTCCTATTCAAGAAATAGACGACTTGCAGGAACAATTTCCCCAAGACATCCCCTCTATATATGATGATGTAGAGGTGGAACAACTGAGTGAACCCACAGGATTTGAATCTAATTCTTTACAAGAATTACCTCAGTTCACAGGACCTTGGGAAGCTAAGTCTATTAGTATGAGAGCACCCACAATAATAGTGAGGAATGAAGAATCAGTGACCCCTAGAAATACGGAAGTGATCAAGAATACGAAAGTACAGTGTAATCTCACCCTGGAGGAACTGTTAAAAGTAAAACCAGAATTGTGGAAGCACGTAGCAAATCAATTCCCTGAGCTAGCTACCACACCCTCTCAGATAGGATCACATAAGAAGGTACCCGAGATACCCGTGGAAAAGATTGGAGACGTAAGCGAAGGAGAGGAAGGTAACACATATCTTCCTATAACCCATCAGGGCTACACCACGAAAGCCATCTTAGATTCAGGAGCCGGAGTAGCTATCGCTACTACCGCCTTATGGAAACGTTGGGGTAAGCCAGCACTCAGACCCACTAGGATGAAGCTACAAATGGCTGATGGACACATAGAAAAACCGTTAGGCTTACTAGAAGGCGTATCTCTCACCACTTGTGGTGTAGAATTTGAGCATACTTTCGCCATTTGTGACTTCGCGAAAAATCATGCATATGAGATGATATTGGGACGACCATTCATGCGTCAGTTGCAAATCGTACAAGATTGGGGAACTAATTCCTTGTACTTGCAACATTTAGGAGTGACTACCAAAGTCAATCTTAAAGACTATTCACACAGAGATGTACCCCCAATACAATGGAATACCATCCATAAGACACCAGTAGAGACGGAATCCGTGCACTCATTAGAATCAGATCCTTCTTGGTTGCATGAGGATACCCATTTATGGATGTGTAAAGTTGCCAAACAAGAGGAGGAAAGGTTAGAAGCCAGGACCTTAGGTGCAGAACAACATCCACGAACCCTTCAAGATCCAGCCTACGCACCTGTAGTATTCCCAGACGAGGAATTTGAACCCCATGGTTGGGCAGAAATACTAGCAACCATGGATGTAGCCATCAATGAAGAACAATGGACACCCCACTGTGACGAGGATGGCTATGACATTTCAGTTTTCACGATAGAGCCAATCATGGGCGATGCAATTTTAGAAGAGTGCGAACCAAACACTGATGCATTTGAGGACGCAAGCGATTTTGATTTAGAATCAATTATCATGGACCCACCCTTTGCATCAGAGGAAGAATATTTCTACGAAATAGAGACTCACACTCAGAGTCACGAGGAAATTACGAACGAGGTAAGGTTAGCCACTCAAGTGACTGATAAGAGTGAAGGCAAGAAGAGAAAGAAGAAAGAAACCATGTCGGAAAAAGAGGAATCTTTATTTGAAGTACCCGAGAATTTCAAGAAATATGAAATTGAAGATAGAAGAATCATGGTACGAATGCCTAATAGAAAAGCGAATGACGGACAAGCATATGATAACCGAGAGAAAACCAAGAAAATAATAGTTGCTATCGAAGGAGAAGAAGAAAAATGTACATACATAGGGCATGATTTGACGACTGAAGAAGAAGAAGAGTTAGTTGCCCTATTGCGCGAATATAGAGATGTTTTTGCTTGGAGTTACAAAGATTTGAAGGGAGTAGACCCAGATATATGTTCTCATAGAATCCCTATGACTCCAGATGCAAAGCCGACAAAACAGAAACCGTACACGTACAATGATAACTACGCTGCGAAGATTAAAGAGGAGATAGATCGCTTGATAGAAGCAGGATTCATTTACGAAATTGAGCATACCGAATGGGTATCCCCCATTGTGGTTGTGCCCAAGAAGAATGGAAAATTGCGTGTGTGTATTAACCTTAAAAAAGTTAATGCCGCCACGATTAGAGATAGTTATCCTCTTCCTATCATGGAACACCTATTGGAAAGGGTTGCGGGCAAGGAAGTTTACAGCTTTCTTGATGGATTCTCAGGCTATAACCAAGTAGCCATTGCTCCAGAAGACCAACACAAGACGGCTTTTGCCACAGAATGGGGCATATTTGCATTTCGTGTGATGCCATTTGGCTTGACAAATGCACCCGCTACTTTCCAGCGACTCATGTGTCATGTTTTTAAGGAATTCTTACGCAAGAGCTTGGAAGTTTACGTCGATGACTTATGTGCTCATTCAAATGTAAGACAGACACATATCCCAGAGTTAAGACAAATATTTGACAAATGCCGAGAATATCAGGTTTGTTTGAACCCAGAAAAATGCGTTTTCATGGTCAGACAAGGCAAAATTCTAGGACACATAGTGTCAAAAAATGGAATCTCTACGGACGAGGAAAAGGTGAAGGTAATTGCAGAATTACCAAGACCAACTAATGTGAAAGAGGTACAGGTGTTTATGGGGCATTGCGGCTATTATAGGAGATTCATACACATGTATGCAATCATAGCCAAGCCTCTGTACTCTCTTTTGACCAATTTTGAGTGGACAGATGAATGCGAAAATTCATTCAATGAACTTAAACGACGCTTGTGCTCAGCACCTATATTGACCACTCCAGATTGGAGTAAGCCATTCCATGTACATGTGGATGCATCCAATTACGCCATAGGATGTGTGTTAGCACAACCCACGAGTGAAGGTAACATAGATCTCCCCATAGCTTACGCTAGCAGACAATTGAACGCAGCAGAAAGAAATTATACCACGACGGAAAGAGAGGGATTAGGGATGATCTACGCTGTAAAGAAGTTTAGGCACTACTTGTTGGCCAACAAATTCAAGTTCTTTACAGATCATCAAGCCCTATTATATTTAGTCAACAAACCATGTAACACAGGACGATTGATACGCTGGTTTCTATTACTCATGGAGTATGATTTTGAAGTGGTAGTTAGGAAAGGAAAGACGCATCTTAGAGCTGACCACCTCTCAAGATTAACCTCGGGAGAAGCCCCTCAAGGAGTAGCAGATGAATTACCAGATGCATACTTGTTTAACCTTGAGATAGCACCAGAATGGGCTAAGCCGTTAGTCCCTATCCTGACATACGGACCCAAGAATCCTAGGATAAAGATCAGAAAAGGAGAGATTACCAAGTCTCAGAGATATCAAATAATGGCAGGAAGCATATACAAACAGGATAATCAAAAGATTCTTGCTTGTTGTGTAGATGAATCAGAACATGCGAAATGGTTGCAATTAGCACACGTAGGTGCACTAACGCAACATCATTCAAAACATAGAACACTACAGACTCTGCATAGATTAGGAGTATATTGGCCTACGATGGAAGCAGATGTCTACAAGTTGTGTAAAGAATGTCAGGTGTGTTGTGAAAGACCACCAGTAGAACATGCTACATTATATCATGTGTCTCTCACACCAGACTGGAGTGAACCTTTAGTGACATACTTGAGGACGAACACATTTCCTCAAGGAACGACCTTAGCTCGACGACGCAGTCTAGAGCAGGAAGCTCAAGACTATTCACTTATTGGCGATAATCTATACAAAAGAGGACGAGACGGATATCTAAGACAATGTGTTCATGAGCGCGATTATCTGAGAATACTAGAGACTGCACACCAAGGTGTTGCAGGAGGTCATTTTGGACCAGATAGGATAATCAAAGCCATCCTCTTTGCAGGATTATGGTGGCCCACTCTTCACATGGATGCACATACCTATGTAAAGAGATGTGACGTGTGCCAAAGAACTCAGTTTCCTACTCGCAGAGATGAAATGCCATTGAAACCCATGATGGGCGGACGTGCATTTTCTAAGTGGGGTATAGACTTTGTAGGACCCATTAACCCCCCTGCAAAAGGTACACATGCGGAATACATTATTGTTGCCACAGATTATTTAACCAAATGGGTAGAGGCAAAGGCTACAAAAAAGAATGATGCTCACACGACTGCAAAATTCTTATTTGAAAATGTCTTTACAAGATATGGATTGCCTATAGAGTTAGTGAGCGATCGAGGCACTCACTTTCTAAACCAAGTCATTGAATATTTGTTACAGGATTTTATGGTGATTCACAAGAAATCTGCACCATATCATCCTCAGGCCAATGGTCAGGCTGAAAGCACTAACAAGATACTTTGTATCGTACTGACGAAACTCGTGAACAATAAACGTTCAGATTGGGACAAACAGCTACACCACGCTGTTTGGGCATATCGAGTGGCCTACAAGACCGTACTCAATGCAACTCCCTTTCAGATGGTTTTTGGTCAGAATGCAGTGCTTCCCTTGGACTTCTTGATACCAACCCTTAAGGTTGCACAAGAACATCAGTGGACCGGCCATGAATTATCAGCGAGAATAATGGACTTGGAACGATTAGGAGAAACCAGGCTGAAAGCAGCAGCAGGAATATACGCAGCGAAGAAGCGACAGAAAGCATATTTTGATGCACATGTGAAAGATAAAGGCCTAAAAGAAGGAGATTTAGTTCTAGTGTATACTCTGAAACAGCACGCGCGGAAGTTAGAAAAGCGAGGTTATGGACCTATGATCATTAACAGACTCTCGACGAGCGGAGCAGTGCAGTTAGCCACCTTAGAAGGAGATATAATGCCTAATTACATTAGTGGCTGCAGAGTCAGGTTATATCAAGAACCTCTTACTGAGGATATGCTAAGACGACTCACATTGGCAAAGAAGCGTAAGGAGGAAGAAAATAGAATACGAGAAGAAGCTCAGGCAGAAGCCATAGAACGCATTAAGCGCATGAAGCTAAGAAGACAAGGACTAGGAAGAGAACATTATAACCATCTGGAAACATCACCCAGATATCCCATGGCCATGTGTCAAGTAAAGTCAACCACTCATCCTAGCATAGTGGACAGGAGACCATTCATTACAGTTAGGCTAGAGCACGGTAACCATAGCCACGAACTCAGGGCTTTGATTGACTCGGGTGCTGCGACTAGTGCGATTAGATGGTCCCACTATAAGGATTCAGGAATAGAAATGCGGCCAATCGAGGCTTACCTCATAGGCTTAGGAGGCATGGAAACCCCTTGCATGGGTGAGGTGGACCTTCCTATCCTCATTAAGGATTTGACGATGACAGCGAAATTACTAGTGTGCCATGATGACGACCTGATAGAACCCCTAATCCTTGGCCAAGATTGGCTATACGATCACTCAGTGGACCTAAATCTTAGACAAGGCTCCTTACAGATTGGAACCTTAGAGCAGAAGCGAGTGATACCGCTTGACTTCCCTAACCGCACTCCGCTTAACGGTTGTGACCCTAGACCCTATGAAACGCATGCGACGGAAGACCGGAAGATCTTTAATCAGACCAATCACGCTACGTCCACACCAACCCACTCGGGCTTGGCGATGGATAAATGTCAATCAGAAGGACGACAGGAGATCTTCCCTGGGACTTCCTGCAAACTAGAAGAGACAGTTACCCAACAGCAAGGGCAGAAGGGCACAATCAGAGGTCAGGTGGGTTGCATCAGCGGCCAAATGAGCACGACACCCTACGGTGCTCATCCTTCCAAGCTTGTTGCGGACTGGCCTAGATTAAAGTTACGAAAGACATCACTTCCTAATGGGCAGGTCACGCAAGTGTTGGAACTCCCTTCTTTTCCAAAGCAGAGTGTCCATCCGACCTCTCAACCCCCGCCACAACAGAGTCAACCACGACAAAGGAACCCAGATCGACGACAGTATCAGAAGACACGACCAGGAAGGCAGTTTAGGCCTCCCAAAGGAAGCGGCACCAGACAAATATGGGTGCCGAAAGGACAAAAAGCACCAACGAACTCCAGCCAAGCCGAGATCAACAAGCAAAAGGCCGAACAGAAACAGAATCGATCTCCACCATCCCCTCGAGGTCCAAACATCCGACAAATGTGGATCGCCAAGAAGTACCTTACCCATAGACCCACGCCCACGCAGATTTGGGTACCCAAACCATATATCATAGCTCAACCCATATGCCATGTAATATATAATCCTCACAAACCTTTTCATCCCTCGACACCACCACACCCGAGACCACCTTGTGCCCCTCAGCAGAAACCCACCACCCACTCCAAGATCTTTAGGAAATGGATACCGAAACGTGTCCAACCGTCTTCCCCTAACCCATTGTCTAACCAACCCCCGACTAACCTACAACCTTGTACTCAATTACTAACCTTTAAACCTTGTATAAATTCACACACCATCATCACACACCACTCGTAATCTCACCTCATCAAGAAATGTATGCATGATCTGAAACGTATAGGTGTCTAGAAACCTGCACTAGTGCTGCAAGAAACATTGCATCCATCACATCACAACACTTGGCTACACGGGTTACGCATCAGTTATGGAAAGGGATTGCGGTCTCACTTTAATGGGATCATGATTAATTTCCATGCTAATGTGTTAATCTTTTGTAGCAGATCTTTCTCACTAGCGCACCAGCCACCATGCAAACTGACGAAGGAACATCAGGAGCAGGCCCCAGTGTAGCAGCAGTACCACTCAACGTGCTACGAGCAGAGTCCCACCCTACTGCTCCACCACCGGAATTTCAGGGATTTCCAGGGCCCATGCCTATCGATAACCCCCCTATGGGCTACACCGAAAAGATACACAGGAACTCTCATTGGTTTCAGGGCTTGGCAGGACCCCTCGCGGACGCAGACTTTATCTTTGAATCCTCTCTAACTTTTGATGACCGCACGTGGGGAAAGTACCAGTTTTTCTCCAGAGAATTCGAAGCCCTACAAAACACCCAGGATTTAACTCATGTTTGGGCCAGAGCCGGTTTCACAGAATATTTCAGTGATCCTCTACCCAAACCAGATTTTTATAGGTGCTATTACTTGATCACTACCTTACTGGCATCAGAGAATAAGGACATCCCAGGAACCTTCATCTTGCCTACCCTAGTGGATGATCCACCTTACAAGAGATTTTATCTCTCTAAGGACCTAATCAGAGCAGCCATCAAGATTCATGGAACCCACACTCCCACAGACCGAGAGAGATTGATTCCAGAACCGATGAAACGTGGGGATGTCACGAAGTGGGAAGAGATTTCGGCCATTACACCTGAGTTGTCAAAGCCACTAAGAATATGCATGCAACATTTTGCCTTTCCAGCTCAGGACAGATTTACCATGCCACACAAAAGAATATGGTTCGGATTATATTTGGCATGTACGGGACCTCAAACAGTTGATCTGGCAAGCTGGATCATAGATCAGATGTACCTGGCACAGCACAGATGGGAGCGTAAAAAAGTGCTTAACGGATGTTGTGCACTCACAAGAATTGTGTATATGTGTTTGGCTTATGACTTGCCCATCGAGCGTGCATTAACAGGAGAGGAATTGAAGGCATTCAAGAGCACAGCGAAGAAAGCTAGGAAGCCCAGTAGGACACGGGCAGGTAAGCGCATGCGAGGCACCATCCCTTGCCTCCAAGTGCCAGAGTCGCCGTCACCACAACCCTCTCCCGAGCGCCCACAGACAGAAGCTGCGCCCACTGTACAACCTATTCGCATACGGTTGTCCAGACCAGTAATTACGGAGGCCACCACGAGTACCGCTGCACCTCAGGCAGCTACCACCTCAGAACCCGCCACCACAACCGCAGAAGCTCCCACCACTATTGGTGCGGAAGCGTTTTCTTTCCCGATACCACATATGGAGACCGACCCCATAAACACGACATTTGATTTTGAGATGCCTGATGCATTCTCAAACGAGTTTCAGTATTCAGAAGCACCACTGTTCTCCCAGGAATATGAGCGCCCCAGCTACCCCACTACGCCGCGAGACTTGCCACAGGGACAGGCTGTGTCGGGCTCTGAAGAAGAAAGAACTGAAACAGACGACGATCAAGGCGACGATGAGGCCAGCCAGGGCTCACAAGAGGAACAGACAGAGGGCCAAGGCCAACAGACTGACACCCACGGCGACACCAGCACATATGAAGATGAAACTTTCGAAGCCGCAGCATACACATTGGCCATCAAGAAATTATATCGTACCATGGAGAAAGTCTGGGCACGAAAGAAGTTAACTGAAGAGGAGAGCCAGGCATTAATTGAACAGGAACTCATCTCAGGAGGATTCGAAGACGCCTATATCAGAGGGTTCCGAGAGTTAGTCCAATCAGTAGGCTCCCATGAAGCACTCAGATTTTTACAAAGAAAGCAACTACCACAGTTCGATCCCCGCCGAGTGCGACTACTCTCAAAACCCGGGGAGTATATTCGTGTACCAACAGGAGCCCAATCTTCAGCACAAGCCAGGGAGGCACGCCTCGCCCCCGAACGTTCAGTAACCGCAGAAACCATTCTTGTAGATTCGCCACCCCGTACCACCATTGTTCATACCACTACAATCCTCGAAATAACCTCCACCCCTTCGACTCCTCTTTCACCTCATCTTTCACCAACCCATCCTGTATCACCCGCACACCCACCTGCTTTCCCCACATCCACACCTGTACAAAGCAATATAGCCCCAACCTCTTCCTTACCCATTCATACCACCAGGCCCACACCCAGCCCTCTGCATCCCTATATTAACCCCTTCACCCCTTCCTCCTTCCCAGCGTTTCCCCCACCTCTAAGACCCCCATTTCCCTTCCTAACCCCACTAACCTTCTCCCCAGTCTCGCCTCCCCAACCTACCCTAACACCTATTTCCCCGTTTCACCAAGCCGCTCCAACAATCCCCCCTGTAAACTACTCCACGTTTGTAAATCCCGTATTCACACCTACGCAACCACCCACAATCACACCACTTTTCACAGTCACAACATTAAACACGTCCAATGGCATGGACATATCACCACCCACCTCACCGCCACCCACTCCACTCACAGCACCCTCATATTTAGGCACTTCACAATTTTCCACAATCACCACTGCATCCACAGTCCCAACCCCGATTCCCATTCCCACTGCATCTACTATCACTGCATCCTCATTTAGCACTTCACTACTACTATCGCCCACCATCGACACAGCATTTCAACACATGTTCGCATGCATGACGCAAGTCCGAGATGAGTTTGCATCACTCGGCACTAACTATCAACAGCTGCAGAAAACGACGAACGACTTGCAAACGCAGCTTAATTTGTTATCGATTGAGAACGCCTCACTGAACAGCCGGTACCAAGAGTTACGAGAGGCTTATCACAAGTTAGAAATAGAAAGTGAGGAAAAAAGCAAAGAGGCCACCGCGGATTTAGATAACCTACTTAGAGCCCAGACTGTCCGTAATGCAACGCTCATTAGAAATATGGGCTTACTAAGACGACACTTAGCCGCAGCAAAAGAGGAGAACCAGAGACTCCAAGAGCAAAATAGAGAGAACTTGGAAGCGGCTTTAGATCATCCAGAACAGCCACTAAGTCCGAGCAGATTCAAGGCAATCCCATCGGAGTCGATGCGGATGTTGCTAGACGACCATGTCAGATTGCTCGAGGACTATGATCGGATGAACGAAGAACATCACAAGTTAAAGGAAGATCACAAACTGCTACAGCTCAGAGAACCGGCAACACAACACGAACAAGTAGCAGCAGAATTACCAGCACCTGTGGACCCTGCCCCTGAAATTTTAGAGGAACTCAACGCACTCCGGGCCCAGGTAGTGAATCTTGAATCTCGAATCGCCATCTATGAAGCACCACCAAGGCCAGACTCCCCACCTGAGCCACCAGCTGAGGAAGAAACAGTCACTATCCCGGTGGAGGAGACCTTCGAAGAGGCTTATGAACCGATACCCATCCCAGGCGGACGTGTCACGGCCGAAGGCCAGATGACCTACGAATTACCTACCCCCGCGTGGATGAAGACAGTAGAAGAACTCGGAACGACACACTCGGCCATAGTAGAGGCACAGCTACATGCCATGGCCATAATTGAAGAAAAAATTTTACAATCACCATTCTTTGCTCAAATGGCCCCGCGACGATACATATCCGGGCATGAGCTTCAGTATAAACCATACTTTATGTTAATGGCAGAATATCAATTAACCATAGAGAAAGAAACCGGCATGAAACCAACGCATGCCACTCAATTCGAGCCAGAGGACTTGCCACCAAGGGCGCAGAAAGGTGAAATCCTTCAACCAGACTGGCGCAAAGATTTGCTGCAAAATTACCCAGAAATGATGAGCACGTGGGTAAAAGCGCCGCTTCACTTAAAATTCAATCCGTGCTGGGGACCAGTACCACGACGCCGCTCTTGGACTGCCTTCGCTATAAAGCTACAGAACAATAAGCAGTGCCAAGACTGGTTGAACTACCCCTACTTCAAGCCACCAGTCGCGTTACCCACAGTTGGCTATATGATGGCGACGATCCGCCACTGGCTCCCTCGATTAAAACCTATGGATGACATAGCCGCGCAAATGACTGTCAAAATCTTTGACATGATGCAGATGGTCTTTAAAGTCTTCCGGCGCATCAAGGCTCCCCATGTCAACACCCCGGGCTTTGAGCATGGCAACTTGGATTTAGTCTATGATATGAGCACAACGCCATCGCTACGGGTGTGTTACGCCTGGCACTGCAGGCTCAAATATCTACCGGCCTGTTACAAGCAAACATTCGAAGAAATGTTCACCACCGGTTTTTGGGAGTACCATTCCGAAGTATTCATAAGCAGGCCGACACACTTATTGCAATTATTCGCCTGTGAACGAATGGTGTACTCCACACACTATCAGCTCCCACCACCAGACGAGCCGCAACCTATCGACTGGGAGAAACTCGAGGCTGATCTAGCCCGAGGTATTCGTGTATCAGAGCACACCCTCGCTCAAGACCTCCTACAGAATTACATCCGGCAGACCTCACAACAAGGTTCTGTCAGGGACGACAGAAGCGAGAGGGAGGGGGGTGTTGGAAGCAGTCAGAGGCACAGACGCCACGGAAGCATGTGAAGACGAAGCAGGGAGCCAGTCGGACCATTTTTTCAAAACAATTATATTTTTATTACTTCTTCAAACATCCAACAGTGATTTTCATCACTCTTGTAACATATGTAATATAGACAAAACCCCATTTTTGTAATCCATAGCTCCATTTTGTGCAAGCCGAGGAGTCCTCGAGCTTGAGGAGCTTAGGTAGAATGCTCGTACCAATTTTCGCTATTTTTAGACATCGTTTACCCTTCCAAATAGCCTCTAGGACCTATTTTTTAACTAGGCCGGCCACTAGATGTGAAACCGGTCAAAACTAGTCTAGAAACTATAAAAAGAGCTAGAGAGCTCATTTTTGGGTTGGTTCATTTTGGTTAGTGTGAGCATAGAGCTAGTTGGAGCTTGTAAAGAGCATTCTTGAGTAATAGAGCTAATTTCCCACCTTCCATTGTGTCTTGCTTGTCTCTTCATTGTGTGTGTGTATGTGTGTGTGCATCTTTGTGCTTCTCACCTTCACTCTCACATCTTCTCACATTCACGATCTTCATATCACTCCTACCTCTCCCTCGGATTGACATTAAGGAGGTGAAGCTTCTTAACGTGGTTCTCACCATTGTGCTAGAGCAACATATGGTTCCAAGCTCTAGGAGCTTGCTTAGACCATAGAGAGCTTTCCTGAGTTTGCACACATACTCAGGATGTAAATTATCAACAAATCTAGGAGGTTGGGCCATATACATCTCCTTTAAAATCCAACCATTTAAGAATGCATTTTTTACAACCAAGTGATAAATGTTCCAATTCCTTGAAGCAACTATGCCTATGAGAACTTTGATTGTTGGCATCTTTGCCACAGGAGAGAAGGTCTCCTCATAATCAATCCCTTGGGTCTTAGGAAATGCTTTGCCACAAGTCTTGCTTTGTACCTATTTATTGATCCATCAGAATTCTTTTTTACCTTATAAATCCATTTAGATCCAATGATCTTCATGGATTAGTTCTTGGGAACTAGGTTCCAAGTCTGATTCTCTTGAAGTGGTTGTATCTCTTCCTCCATTGCTTCCTTCCATTCTGATTTCTTATTTGCTTCTTCAAAGGTTGATGGCTCCTCTGAGTTGATATCTTGAGCAATATAGATTGAGTGTTTAGTGGCTAGAGAGGTGTCATATCCATACCTTTCTGGCTTCTTCTTTTCCCTAATTGATCTCCTTCTTGGTGTCTTGTGATCATCATCAGAGTCACTTGAATCTTCATGTTGTTGATCATTTGCCTTTTGAATTGTAGGGAAGTCTTCCTCTAGGTCATAAGGTAGCTTGCCTTTTTTGCAATCATCTTCAAACCACGAGTTGTTTTCATCAAAGACAACATATCTGCTAACAATGAATCCTTTGGTAATTGAATTATACAACATTTACCCTTTTTTATTAAGATCATATCCTGTGAACACACATTTCTTTGCCTTAGGATCCATTTTACCTCTGATTTGTGATGGAGCATGTGCATAAGCTATGCACCCAAAGATTGTGCAATGATCTAGGCTAGGCATTCTTCCATTCCAAGCTTTATATGGTGTCATCCCATCCAACACTTAGTATACCTGGTAGCCATATCTCTTTTGATACCTCTATCTTGGAGATATGCATCAAACTCATGGGAGAAGTATTCTCCCCCTCCATCTGACCTTATCCTTTTCAATGTTTTCCCTGTTTTATTTTCAACAAGAGCAATATATTTTTTGAAACAATTGAACACTTCATCCTTGTGCTTCATAAAATAAAGTATATTCCATCTGCTACAATCATCAATGAATGATACATAGTACTTGGATCCTGAAATTGAAGGGTCTTTGCTAGGTCCCCAAACATCTGTGTGGACTAGCTCCAATAGATCACCATGAATATAACCTTTCTTCATAAATGGCTGTCTATGAGACTTTCCAAATTGCCATGCTGTGCATTTATACATCATATGTTGCTCGGATATGTTTGGCAATCCAAGCACACTTCGATCCCTACATATTTGCGTTAAACTTATTTCTCCTATGTGAGCTAATCTTTTGTGCCACATTTCTAATTCTGATAGGGTTTGCCCTCCATAATTGAAAAGTGCTATATTTTTAGTATCTTGTAGCTCAAATGTAAAGAGTCTACCTATCTTTTCTCCTTTTGGATATCCTCTTGAACCCTTCTTGAGGATCTTCAACAAATGCTCCATTTCTTGTAAAGCTTACGTGCAAACCTTTTTCTACAATTTGTCCAACACTTATCAAATTCTTGGTTATGGTAGGTACATACAATACCTTACTGAGTAGATTCATATTTCCATCTGATGTCTTCACATTCCCAATCTTTTCAATTGAGTGCCTTGTGTCATCTCCTATTTGTATCTCATGCTTGTTCCTTGGATCCTCCAAGTCAGATAGCCATGCCACATTTCGTGCTACATGATTTGAACAACTAGAATCTATATAGAACACATGCTCATCTATTTTACCTTGCCTCATGGTCATGTTCATCAATAAAAGTTAGTCTTCTTATGCTTTCTCTTCAGTGTAATTGTTGTAGTCTCTTCTTCCTCTATAGCTTCCTTGGTTATTCTAGTTGTTGTAGTTGTTGAAATTGCTTGATCTTCCTCTTCCATAGCTTCCTCTATTGAAGCCTCTTCCTCTCTGATGTCTAGGATTCCTGAAACAATGTGGTTAGTCAATCCACATATGGCACATGGAGAGATGCTTTGGAATCTCCCCCTACCTTGCCTACCTCCTCTGCCTCTTCCTTTTGTACCTCTACCTCTTCCTGCAAAGTTAGCTAGGGAGGCACTAGCTTCATCATTAGATTTCCTGCCTTTACATTTACTATCCTTACTCTTGTTCTTGTCAGTGTATAGGGTAGAGGATTGGTTACCTTTTGAGATATCATTGTTCTTCACAAGCTTGGCTTCACAAGTGAATAGTTTTCCAATTAGAGTATTGAAGTCAAGTACCTGCATGTCCATGTATAGATCCATTGCAGTGGTGAATGCTTCCCATTTGTCATCTCCCTTGATTCCATTGATCACTTGTCTCACAATTTGCTCCTCATCAATTTCTTCTCCAATGCTTCCAAGTTGATCAGCTATGTCCATTTTAGTGACAATCAATCACATTCTGTTTGGGCATCTTTTTGAGGGTATGAATTCCATCCATAGTTGGTTCTTTCTTGGTCTAGTGCTTGAAGAGAAGAATGCTTCAAGTGCATTCCAGGTTTCTTGTGATTTGTTATAGTTCCTAATGTGTGGAAGGAAGAAATCAAACACTGAGTTGAGAAGATATGACCTTGTCAAGGCATCCTTTGAGCACCATGTTGATAACCTTTCCTGTTCTCTTGAGTGGGTTGCCCTTTGCTTATGAGTATTGGCATTGACTCATCTCCAGATATGTAACCATAGATATTTCTACCTTGTAGATATTCTTCCATTCTAATAGAACAAGAAGAGTAATTGATGATAGCTTTGATACCACTATGAGTAGATGGTTGGAAACACTCCAGAAATGAGGTGGTGCTGCACAAATCCTGCTCTACACCTGCCAATGTAGCTTTAGAGTACCTTAGTAGAAACCTTTAGCTTACCAAATATGCATTTGGAACCATAATCTACTTTTGAAAATCACCTTCAAATAGTTATGTCAAAACAGACTACTTCCAAGATTGAAGAGTTGCAAAAACTTGCTATTTTAGGACTTGCACCTGCTCATTATTTCGCTCAGTGCTCACACACTCATTACAATTGGCCCAAGAGCTTTTAGAAATATCTAATTGAAGTCTTAAGCTCTCTATAGGAAGTTATTTCACTAATTTAGGATGAATATATGCTGAGGAATCACATTAAGAAGTTGGGGGTGTAATCCCGACTTTTTAGGAGGATGAAAGTGAGCAGACATAGGTAGCTTGCAGAGAACTTATCTCACAAAGTACTTAACCAAATGAAATGAAACTTGATATCCTAGAACTAGAAGGTCTAATCTACATATAACAAGTTGAATCACATTTATTTGCTAAGTATAGGTAGAGAAGCACTCAAAACAAATTCCCTTAAATGAGAGCTTAGCAGGAGACAATAGTAGACATGAGATAACTTGCATGATCTGAATCAAATGTGTAATATTAAGAATGTATGATACAAAGGAGATGATGTAGGCTTACTCATACATGTGTGGGCTTAGTGAACCCAAAACCTTGAAGCTCAATGTGTCCTTGTTCTTGCTCTCTACCCGCGACTAAAAGTCGGGGGTCTTTTATAGATGTGTTCCCAATTTGAATTTTGAATCTGCTACCTAAAAGTGATCCTACCTTTTAGCATTCTAATTGATTTGATTCCAAACACTTAGTTATTGTGACTTAAAACTCATAATGCTACAAGATTCTCTCAAGCTTTTCCTTTTACATTTATCTTGAGTTAAACTCAAGAGATTTACAAGAGTTCATGTGTGACTTATGAATAGTCATGCTCAAGCTGTGAAGTAAGCCTTTGATATTTGGTCAAGCATCAAGGCTTGCCAAATTTACCAACAATACCCACACATATACATACACACACATACATAATAAATACATGCACACATACACATACACACACATACATCCACATATACATACATACAAACATCATACATTTATAGTTTTGTATGTTTATTTATATGTTAGAATGTGTATTTGTGTATATGTGAATATGTGTGTATGTGTAAATGTGTACATGTGAATGTGTATGTATGTAAATAATCATATTATTAATATTTAGTACCTTTATTTGCTACATAATCAGATTTTGATGAATAAGACGGAACTCCACCACTGTCTCCTAATCGTGCAAGGACTACTTATTGTGTGTATATCAAACTTTGAATTCTAATATTTGATAGATACATACATGATTGATATATGTTTTTTTTACTATTATATTATAATCAAATTCTAATGAATCAGAGGGTACTGCACCACCTCCTACCCATGCAATGACTTCAAGCATCCTCCAATAGGAATTATGATGATTTTTACTATCAAGAGCATATTATATGTTGGTGTAATTTTTGCTAAGGCACGTATCAAAGACCATGATTGGAATGAATTGAACATGAGGCAGAGTACGATAGTTTTGAGCATGCACCACCACCTGATCAACGCAATACTACTTGGGTATGTATTGATTCTATAAATTAATGTCATTATTTCATTTGAAAATCATATAGAAATTCAAATTATACTTAATATACAAGAATATTTTCTCAATGATGACGATGATGATTCTCCTACCAATAATGCTAATATACCTCGTACAGCTCATGGATTTGTTGTTCATCAATTACAAGTAGAGGTTTCTCGAAATCCTCCACCTCGTGATTTATAGACTGAAATGGTTGAAGATTATCCATTGCCAACTTGTGATTGTCCTCTAATACAAACCTATGATAGAAAAAGATATGGAGGATGGAATAGAGGACCAGTTCCTTTAGATGTTGAGGTTTTTAACTTTTGGGGTAATCACTATATGATCGCTCCCTCCACTATTATTGGTGTTGGTCATGGCCTCTTTATTGTAGAGGATTTGCATGTGCCTCCGAACCCTAAAGTCACTCTTATGTCATTTTGTGGTCCTATATATGGATGGGGAGATTGGCATCGACTTACATGTTATGTTCAAAGCATGAGTACTTATGGATTATGTTTGAATGCAGCTTCTCTTGCTAGTAGAGGGATTACACATGCAAAAAATGAAAGATTATATATTGATGGAAGACCTTACATGCATGTAAATATAACAGGTTTAATAAACAATAGTCAAGGATATAATAGTTCAATGACTAAGTGCACATTTGAATAGCATGAAAATAGTCATGAATCACCATACATGAGTAGAGATGTAGCAAGACACATAGTTGTCAATGTTATTTCTTCATTACATGCTGGTGATGAACTATTATTGAACTATGGATGGTGTAGACCTCCAAGTGCACCTTTTACCTAGAGAGCAATGAAAACTTTGTGTCCACCTATCTTGTGTTGCATTAAAAACTCTAATTGATTGAAACTCTTTTCAAATTAACTTACATATTTAAATTTATGTTTAGAGCTTACTTTTCATTCATTTATGGAATACTAATGATTTTTATTCATGTGTGTAGATTCCAATGTATGATATTGATGATATTCCACCACACCATTCAGATTTGCCAGTAAGACCTCGTTTATCAAAAGTTTCCATGAGGAGGGTACATAAAAGTGATCTTGTCGAATATGCAAGATTGAAAGACCTATAATCAAAAGAAGATAAAGTACAAGATTTTTGCGATTATAATGAAGATGATGGCATGGCAAGTTTTATTGAGGATTGGTATCAAAATGATAGCAAAAGCATTGATATTTCTAAAAATGAGAAATATCTTTGAGAATAATGTCTAAAGCATATATATCAAAGAAGTTGCTTGACACGACTAAGTGCAAGCTTACTTATTCTCAATCTTCAAAATCCTTTTGGATGTAGTAATGTATCTATTTCAGCACTATTAAGGTATAATTTTTAATTTTCTATCTATTTATTTATTTATTTTCATTCATATCACTTTTATTCATGAACTTACAAGTTACTATTTGAAAAGTTTTTACCAAGCAATAATATTTTTGCTACATCACATGATGAAATGAAGAAGATAATCAACAGTCTTGGTATATATTATCAGTGTATGCATGTCCTAATGATTGTCTTTTATATAGAGGAGAATATGCAAACTCTTTGACATGTCCAAAATATCAATCTCCTTGATATAAGGACAAAGAGGGAAAAATCCCAAAAAAAGTATTGAGACATTTTCCATTGGCTCCATGAATTAAACATATGTTTCAAAACTGTGTATTATCAAAGCTTTTGGCATGTGGATTTGCTCATAAAAGTATTGATGGAGTAATGCAAATTCTAGCAAAAAGTGTAGCTTTTCAACATATTGATTCTAGATGGCTTCGTCTTGCACAAGATCCGCACAATCTAAAGTTAAAAGTTGCATTAGATGGGGATAATCTATTTACATGAAATATAGTAAATCTCATCAACTACAATCTCGTGCCATACCTTAGCTTCAAAAAGGAACATTTAATGCTTTCACTTTTAATCCTAGGAAAAAGACAAGTTAAAGACATGAATATATATCTTTCTCCTCTCATTGACAAACTCCAAGAAGTATGGAGAGGTATTAATTTCATTGATGTATCGAAAAGCATTAATCAAAGACACATTATGGTTCGTGGAATTGTGGCTTGAACTATACACGATTTTCCAGTATACGATTTTTGTATAGGTAATGATATAGTTTTTTTATTTAATATGTATACAATTTTATGTGAGTTAATCTAACTATATTTTTATGGTTTTAATGATGCACTAATACCTACTAAGGGATATAAAACTTGTCCTTATTGTGGTGATTGGTTAAGATCATTTTATAGTAAGAATCTCAATAAAACTATTTATCTTCAACATCGATGGTTCTTGCCTGACGATCATCCATTAAGATGCAAAAGAGAAGCGATCCATTTTAAGTGAAAGATTGAAATAGATCAGTCCAAAACCAATGACACCGATGGATTGGCATAAAAAATGGATAGATGGGTCTCTTATAGATCCACAATCCAAAATCTTCAGTGATGATAAAGATGATGAGAATGTGAAGATTAGAGGTAATGGAAAATTGACAATAGTAGAGATATGTCAATATGGTATTCTTTGGAGTATTGGTGAGAGTTTTCTTGATCTTATGCATATATTCAAGAATATTGATTATTCATTATGGGAACATCTTCTTGGATTAAAAGACATAATAGCATCAAGAAATGATTTAAAGGATCAAAAATCAAAACCAAAGTTATGGCCAATTTTTGATAGAAATGGATAGGAAACAACTTATGCACGTGCTCCTTGGTTACTTATGAAGAAAGAGATGCAAACTATCAACAATATGATTCAATCGATTTGAACACCTATACGATATGGAGCATCTTTCCAAAATATGGATGATAGGAGCTTATCTAGGTTAAAGACACATGATTGGCATAACTTTTTGAAGCACATTCTACCTCTGGTTATCAATGGATCTACAAAGAAAGGATTACAGAACATGATCTATCATCTTGGATCGCTTATAAGGTAATTATCATACTTTTATAGTTAATATATGAGACTATTTGATATCTTTTATTTATGAAATAATTTCTTTATAATTCAATTTATGATAATAATAGGTGGATTACATCAAAATAGATTGAGAAAGACTTGATCCCACAAAAGAAACATGAATGCAAGGAGCTATTATGCTTGATGGAGAAAGAGCTTCGAATGTCATTTTTTGATATTCACTACAAGGAATACGGGTGCATAGCGATGGTTAATGCAACACAATTTCATCTCTATAAAATTTCATAAAGCATCACAAGAAGCGTCAAGTGTGGAACGTTGGTTAAACGATGACAAATACGACGTTTTTATCGACATGTGGCACGATGGGAAATGTGACGCTCACATTCAGCATCGCTAAAGTGACGGTTAAAAAAAGCATCACATAAGCGATGCTAATTAACGTCGCTTATGCGATGTTAACTGCACAAGCCTTAGGACGCCCTATCATCGCTTACACGACAGGTTTTTGATGGAAAAAAATTAAAACATTGGAGGCTCTTCGATCGGCACCTTGTGTACCTAAGTCAGAACGACTCAAGGACTTGTGCCAATGAGACTTTACCTCGATTGCCACACAAGTGCATATAGTGGGAAATCAACACACATTCAAATGTCAATCCGATCAAATGACCTAACCAAGTGTATGAAGACATGTGCACACATGATGGAAAATGAAGTGGTTAAGCTAGCATGCATGAGAAAAGACTAATCTACTTCCCAAATTCACTGAAATCCTAAAAGTGGTTGTCGCGATACCTCTTACAGCAGTTTTCAGAAAATCAAGGATTTCTCCCAGCTCCGGATTCCGAATATAGGCAATAGGGTACTCATTTCGAAGCTCTCGACGAGACGCATCTACAGGAAGTGGTTTCACTCGATTCTAAGAACTCTGCTTCAAGTTATAGCCAAAATAGTAAATGGCGGGAAACACCCACACTCACGCCACCACTCCTACTAGTTCGCACACACACTACAGCAGTCCAAAATCAATGGGGAGGGGTAGACAACAGTCCTACACACACATTTCAAGCTACACACACACATACAAGATCAAAATGAAGATCAAAATCTGCAAGGAAAAGGCAAATTCGAAAATTCAGGAGTGCTCCTTCTTCACAATGGCAAAAAGTCCTCACAAAGAGTCACAAAGTGACTTATATACATGTGCCCTAAGTTTGTTCCTTTCATACAAGAGACCGGCACTTTATTTACTAAAAGACTAATCTCCTACTATTTTACAAGGGATATTTTACAACAACTTGGGATCATGCAACTAGAGGACTCCTCTAGTGCATTTACATGGCTTGAGGGAATTCTTGAAGACCTCGAAGAAGAAAAATGATGCCCATCATTTTGAAAAATTTGGGACTCTACTCTTATGCCCTTTTGCTCTGCAACACCCTCCCCCACTTTGTCTCTGTCGTCCCTTGACAGGCTTTACTTCTTGTTTGTCTCGATCCGCACCCGCATCCTTTGGTCAGTTCTGCCTGATTCTTGATCTTGCATTACGTTTTAGAGGCGCTCTGATTACTTAAAGCCTGTTAATTCGGTTTGCCACGCACGCCATGAGTGCACATATGCGGATGTAGCTCGTAAGCCTTGATATGAATCCTCTGTAACTCAAGAGGTTGAAGCACCCTCATATGGAATACTTGTTGGCCCTGGCTCGTCCTCTCAGCTGCGTGCTTTTCCTTGGTGTGTGTGCCCCTGCGGGGCTCTGTGCAGAGATGGGTGATGCGCCCCTGCGGGGCTTCTTGCAGGAACTTGTTCTTGTTACCCTTATCTCTATTGAGCTGTTTTAGACTTTGATTTTCTTCTTCTTTTCTTTTTGCTTGATTGTCCCTCTACACGTCCCTCCTCCTGAACTCTGTCGTCCTCGACAGGCTTTTTGTGGTGACGTGTGTATGTTTGTATTGCTTGTTGCTCTCTTTGATTTAGCAAATTAGCATGACACAGCATGAACTCCTTCCATTGCTGAGACTTTACTCCGTCTTCTGGTGCCTGTCTATGATCAGCAAAGAAGCTTGTTTCATAGGCCACTAGTCGCGCATTCAAGTTGGAGTCATTTTGACAAAAATTTCTGAATCGAGTTCGAAAAAGCCGGTGAAGAATGCTTCTTCGAAGGTTTGCATATATGTCGATGGCAAAAACATAAGGCGAGAATAATATGCCATAATAGTGAGTCTGCTGGGAATAGTAGATAAATAAAAAATTAAGGCTTCCGAACATTGCGTAATGCCAATGAAATTCAAAAAAGTATATTTCGCATGTTGGAAAACTTTAAGCACTGTGAGTAGCATGCTGAAAATTTTATTGGTCATTTTTACCGCTAAATCTGGTACTGTAGCATATCTGGCAATCCAAACTTCCATAGATTTTACCATGTATTCCTCGTTCGGTAAGTAATTATGTGGCGGACTAGGTAATAGTGGATAATTGAGCCACTGACTATTAATGCTGCCTTGGCGCTGGCCTTCCCAAAATTGCGTCCAGGAGCGTCTGCGGGGTACAGGGCAAAAAGATGGATTTACTTGAAGCTCATAAGGTGATGCCTGTTGGAGCAAGTCTATGACAAGCCTAAGTATTGGCTTGAGTCCCACAAAGTCATAAAAGAAGCTTCAAAATGAAGACTATGTAAAGTTCACTTGTGAACTACCTCTTGTAACTTTTGAAGAGTTTACTTAATGTAAAAGTAAGAGAATCTTAAGTGGTTGAGTCCACTTGATCAAGAATGGAAAGAGGAGCCACGAATTTGTGATTTGTGGTAGGTAGAGAATCAAATCAATCATTGATTGATTGGAGAGTGATTGAGGGAAGTTAGCCTCCCAAACTCAACTATAAATAGATGGCAGTTTTAGTCGTGGTTAGAGAGACCTATGTGAAGACCTCCAAGAGCTGAGCTTTATGCCATATCAAGGTGTGATTACAAGACACACATATGTATCAGTAAGTCATTGTATTGTACAAGCAATATACTTTCATTTTCATGATTATTTGAGTTCATCTTTCCATGTTCTTGTGAAGTGTACTACTCACTGCCATTACTCTCAGTTTTTCTCAGTCAACTTGCAGAGATGTTTTCTCTGAGCTTGGTGCATCATTTTCAGTGATTTAACTTGGTAAAGTTAGCTCTATAAGTCTACTATATGCTCACAAATTTTCATGTCATTTGGATGTTTCCATCTTCAGTTATGTTCATTTGAAGTCAACAGGGTCTGTTCATCTTCACTTCTCTGTCAGGTACCGGACTTTTTCACTCATCTTGTCAGAGGTGTTTCTCAGTGGTTACTTATCCACATTCAGAGATTTAAAGCTTGTTGGATTCAGCTTACTGTGTAGTATAACCATACAAATTTTCATAATCATTGGATTCCTACATTTTGAGTTATGGTGATTTTGCTGCTCACTGGTCTCAAACTATAGCAGCCCGTGAAAATCGGGATGATGTCATCACTTGTTAAAACTCATTCTCAGTGTGTGGTTTATTATTTTTGATGAGATTACTCTTTAAAGTTAGCTCTTTAAGCTACCTAGACTTCCCCAAGAGGAATTAAGCTAATTGCTACTGTGCTCAGAGAATTATGTAAAACACTGGACAGGTGTATGAACCAAGAATAGCAAGTTTTCACCTCTGAGCTAACTCCAACTTATCTGTTTTGATCTATCTTTTTGAGAGTGATCTTCCAAGGTACATAGGGTGTCTAATACATCCATTGGCAAGCTAAAAGGGCCCACCATATACTCTTGGAGTTCATTTGGCTGGTGTAGATCAAGGATTTTGCAACACCTCTTCATCTTCAAGCACATACCTATCCATCTCTTCACAGTGGTATCAGAGCAAGGTTGGACAACATGGCAGATGGATTTCCTTCATCAATTGACAAATTAGACAGAGGTAGCTACTCAGCTTGGTCATTAAGAATGGAAGCCTATCTCCAAGGTAGAAGTTTATATGGTTATGTGGCTGGAGATGAAGTTATGCCAAGTTTCAGGAACAAAAGTCAACCAACACAAGAAGAGCAAGAAAGATTGAGCACATGGTGCTCCAAGGATGCACTTGCAAGGTCTTATCTCCTCAACTCTATCTCAGATTTTTTGTTGCCTCACATTAGAAGTTGTAAGACATCTCATGAAGTGTGGGATGCACTTGAAGCTTTCTTTTCTTCAAGTACCAAAGCTAGGAAGCATCAACGATGGATGGATTTCACAACTCTCAAGAAGGCTCCCAAACAAAATGTGACTGATTTTGTCACAAAGCTCAAGGACATAGCGGATCAGTTGGGAAGCATTGGAGAGGTAATAGATGAAGAGCAAATTGTAAGGCAGGTCATCAATGGCTTGAAGGCAGATGACAAGTGGGAAGCATTCACCACAGCTATGGATTTGTACATGGACATGCATGTACCTGATTTCAACACACTCATTGGACAACTACTTACTCAAGAGGCAAAGCTTATCAAAAATGGAGAAAGCTCTAAAGGTAATCAATCTTCAGCTTTATACACGGATAAAAGCAAGTCTAAAGATAACAAAGGAAAGGCAAAGAAAGTGGATGATGAAGCAGGTACATATCAAGCTAACTATGCAGGTAGAGGAAGACATGGCAGAGGTAGAGGAAGAGGAGGTAGACAAGGCAGGGGGAGATCCCAAGACTCCAACTCATGTTCTATTTGTGGATTAACTAATCATACAACTGAAAATTGCTTTAGGAATTCCAGGAATCAAAGAGGCAGAGGATACAATAGAGGAAGTTATGGCTACTCAAGAGGAAGGTTCAACAACTACCATGGCAACTACAACAACTACAATCATTCAAACTATCAAGGAGGCTACAAAGGAAGGAGAGACTACAATAACTACACAGAAGACTCAAACAAAGAGGATTCATTATTGATCATGAACATGGCTATGCCACAAGGTAAATCTGATGAGCATGTTTTCTACATAGATTCAGGTTGTTCAAATCATGTGGCAGGAAATGTGGCACTCCTATCAGATTTAGAAGATCCAAGGAATAAGCATGAGGTACAAACAGGAGATGATACAAAACATCCTGTGGAGAAAATAGGCAATGTCAAAGCACCTGATGGAAACATCAACCTACTCAGTAAGGTACTCTATGTCCCTACCATTACAAAGAATTTGATAAGTGTTGGGCAGATAGTAGAGAAAGGGTTGCAAGTCAGGTTCACAAAAGCAGGAGCATTTGTTGAAGATCCAAGTCAAGGATTTAGAAGAATTGCAAAAGGTGAAAAGACAGGTAGATTGTTCACATTTGAATTATAGGACACTAGAAACATTGCTCTCTTTAATTATGGTAGTCAGACACTCACAGAATTGGAAGTATGGCACAAAAGGTTAGCACATATTGGTGAAAGGTCATTAAAGCAAATCTGCAGGGACCAAAGTGTACTTGGACTTCCTAATTTGTCAAAACAACATATGATTTATAAGTGTAGTGCATGTCAATTTGGAAAGTCTCACAGGTTACGATTCATGAAGAAAGGTTATATGCATGGAGATCTCTTGGAGTTGGTTCATACAGATGTATGGGGACCTAGCAAGGAAGCTTCAATATCTGAATCAAGGTATTATGTTTCCTTTATTGATGATTGCAGCAGATGGACTATCCTATTCTTTATGAAACACAAAGATGAAGTTTTTTCATGTTTCAAAAGATATTTGGCTCTTGTGGAGAATCAAACAGGTAAATCACTAAAAAGGCTAAGGTCAGATGGAGGGGGAGAATACTTCTCCCATGAGTTTGATTCTTTTCTTCAAGAAAGAGGAATCAAAAGAGAGGTAACTACAAGGTACACTCCTGAGCAAAATGGAGTGGCAGAAAGGAGGAATAGGACAATTGTTGAAGCTGCAAGGTCTATGTTAAATGAAAAGCATTTACCTAATTACTTATGGGCTGAGGCTGTATCTACAGCCACTTACTTGATTAACAGGTTGCCTTCAAAATCCCTTGATGGGATGACTCCATATGAGGCTTGGAATGGAAGAAGACCAAGTTTAGATCATTGTAAAATTTTTGGATGTATTGCTTTTGCTCATGTTCCTTCACAGGTTAGAGGCAAGATGGATCCAAAGGCAGAAAGGTGTGTATTTATTGGATATGACAACAATCAAAAGGGCTACAGGTTATACAACCCTACCAACAAAGGATTTTTGATGAGAACAATTCATGGTATGAAGATTCATGCAGGAAGGTCAATTTACCATATGATCTTGAAGAAGATTTTCCAAAGCTTGGTAGAGAACAATCAAAGATTGAAAAACAAGACATCTCAGAGGATGATGAAGAATCTCACATGGAAAAGGTCAAAGCATGGAAGTCTAAAGGTAAAGCAAAATTGCAGGAACTTGGACATGAGGTAGAATCATCACATCATGGCCTAAGAAGATCTATGAGGGAAAAGAAAAAACCAGAAAGGTATGGGTTTGACACCTCATTAGTAACTAAGCATTCTATCTACATAGCACACGACATAAAACAAGAGGAGCCATCATCATTTGAAGAGGCCAAAGCAAAAACAGAATGGAAGCATGCAATGAAGGAAGAGATCGAAGCACTTGAGGAAAACAACACTTGGGATTTGGTGCCCAAGACTTCATCCATGAAGATAATAGGCTCAAGATGGGTCTATAAACTCAAGAAGAATTCTGATGGTTCAATTAACAGGTATAAGGCAAGGCTTGTGGCAAAAGGCTTTGCACAAACTCAGGGAATTGATTATGAGGAGACTTTCTCTCCTGTGGCAAAGATGCCTACTATTAGGGTTTTGCTTAGTATTGCCTCTTCTAAGAATTGGAAGATACTTCAACTAGATGTAAAGAATGCATTCTTGAATGGTTGGATAACAGAAGAGGTATATATGGCACAACCACCAGGTTTTGAGAATCAAATTTATCCTGATTATGTGTGTAAACTTAACAAAGCATTTTATGGTCTCAAGCAAGCTCCAAGAGCTTGGAATTTCAGGCTTGTTTCATTCTTGCAGGACAAAGGCTTTCAACCAAGCAAGGCAGATCCTTCACTCTTTATTAAAAAGAGTAATTCCGAGGTCATCTACCTATGTGTATATGTAGATGATATTATATTGACAGGAAATGATGCAGATGGTATGAAGAAGATCAAAGATCATATGAGAGGAGTTCAAGATAAGTGATTTGGGTTCACTTACCTACTTCCTAGGTTTGGAAGTTGTCTACAAAGATCATGGTTTGTTTCTCACTCAAAGAAAGTACATTAAGGACATGTTGGCAAAATTCAAGATGCAAGATTGTAAGATTGCAGGTACTCCAATGGAGGTCAATCACAAATTGAGCTCACATGAAGGTGAACTCATAGAGGACATCACATCATATCAAAGTCTAGTGGGTAGTCTCAACTATGCCACATTGACAAGAGTAGATATATGTTACAGTGTGAGTGTGCACACACCAAGGAAACCACATATGGATGCTACCAAAAGGATTCTCAAGTATCTCAAAGGAACCATAAATGAAGGACTTTATTATCCTTATGTATCTGATTTAGGTTTGAAGCTATTTTCTGATGCAGATTGGGCTGGCTCCAAGGAAGATAGAAGGAGCACTTCAGGTTATCTTACCTTTGCAGGTTCAAAGCTTATTTCATGGTCATCCAAGAAGAAACCCATAGTTGCTCTCTCTTCTACTGAAGTTAAATATAGAGGTCTTGCCATAGCTACTCAGGAAGCTATGTGGATGAAGACATTATTCAAAGACGTTGGATTGGAGTTTGGAACTCCAACTATTTTTGGTGACAATATGAGTTCTATTCACTTGGCTGCTAATCCTGTTTTTCATGCAAGGACTAAACATATTGAAGTTCATTATCACTATGTACGAGAGAAGGTTCTAAGCAAAGAGGTTCAAACATCATATGTGTCCACTCATCAACAATGTGCAGATATTCTAACCAAAGCATTGGATGGTACAAAGATTTGCAAATTCAAGGCTATGATTGGTTTGCAGGTAATCTTGGAAGATTGAAGACCTCAAGCATACTTGGCTTGAGGGGGAGCTGTTGGAGCAAGTCTATGACAAGCCTAAGTATTGGCTTGAGTCCCACAAAGTCATAAAAGAAGCTTTAAAATGAAGACTATGTAAAGTTCACTTGTGAACTACCTCTTGTAACTTTTGAAGAGTTTACTTAATGTAAAAGTAAGAGAATCTTAAGTGGTTGAGTCCACTTGATCAAGAATGGAAAGAGGAGCCACGAATTTGTGATTTTTGGTAGGTAGAGAATCAAATCAATCATTGATTGATTGGAGAGTGATTGAGGGAAGTTAGCCTCCCAAACTCAACTATAAATAGATGGCAGTTTTTGTCGTGGTTAGAGAGACCTATGTGAAGACCTCCAAGAGCTGAGCTTTATGCCATATCAAGGTGTGATTACAAGGCACACATATGTATCAGTAAGTTATTGTATTGTACAAGCAATATACTTTCATTTTCATGATTATTTGAGTTCATCTTTCCATGTTCTTGTGAAGTGTACTACTCACTGCCATTACTCTCAGTTTTTCTCAGTTAGCTTGCAGAGATGTTTTCTCGGAGCTTGGTGCATTATTTTCAGTGATTTAACTTGGTAACGTTAGCTCTATAAGTCTACTATATGCTCACAAATTTTCATGTCATTTGGATGTTGCCATCTTCAGTTATGTTCATTTGAATTCAACAGGGTCTGTTCATCTTCACTTCTCTGTCAGGTACCCAACTTTTTTACTCATCTTGTCAGAGGTGTTTCTCAGTGGTTACTTATCCAAATTCAGTGATTTAAAGCTTGTTGCATTCAGCTTACTGTCTAGTATAAGCATACAAATTTGTATAATCATTGGATTCCTACATTTTGATTTATGTTGATTTTTCTGCTCACTATTCTCAAACTGTAGCAGCCCGTGAAAATCGGGATGATGTCATCACTTGTTAAAACTCATTCTCAGTGTGTGGTTTATTATTTTTGATGAGATTACTCTTGAAAGTTAGCTCTTTAAGCTTTCTAGACTTCCCCAAGAGGAATTAAGCTAATTGCTGCTTGCTCAGAGAATTATGTAAAACACTGGACAGGTGTATGAACCAAGAATAGCAAGTTTTCACCTCTGAGCTAACTCCAACTTATCTGTTTTGATCTATCTTTTTGAGAGTGATCTTCCAAGGTACATAGGGTGTCTAATACATCCATTGGCAAGCTAAAAGGGCCCACCATATACTCCTCGAGTTCATTTGGCTGGTGTAGATCAAGGATTTTGCAACACCTCTTCATCTTCAAGCACATACCTATCCATCTCTTCACAATGCCTCCCACTGTACCCGCAATGTGGGATTCTTTTTCAAAATTTTCCTCCTCCAGATGGGGATCCGCCTTCTCAAATTCCTCCTGTGTATATCTGAAAGTATCATGCCTGAATTGGAGGTTGTGATCCGGATCTTTATTTGTCGTAGATCTTATATAAGTTCGCGCTTGTTCTTTAAGTAGGCCGTATGGTACATTGAATGGCTTCAAAATTTGCTCTAATTGTTTATTGTCGATTTGAGCTTCCTTCATGATTTTTATGATTTGATCTTCAAACTCAGCAGTGAGTTGGGACACCAGTAGTGCCCGTTCCGATCGGCTCAGTTCTGCAATTTCTCGATTATTAGGTTCAAAGTGAACCTCCTTTTCCTCCCTTATCGGTGAATGATATGAGGGGGGAGAGAGAGGACGTACCTCATTCTCCACAGTAGCCTCTGCGGACTTCGGAACTACTGGTGTCCCCTCGTATCTCGTTTTTTCTAGTTGATCCTGTAGCTGTTTGATCATCTCTTTCTTTTGCTTGATTTCTTCTTGAGCCTATAAAATTGTTGATTTATTTTTTTCAATTTCCTCAGCTACAATGGCGAGTTGATCAGCATCTTCTTTACAATGTAATAGGTATCTATTTTCTGCTTTTTTCTATTTAGCTCGTAGAGCTGCAGTGTCTTCCATGTACCTTCTTTCCCATTCTGCAATTTTTGCTTGCTCCTTTATGAGTTGATCTTTATACATAGCTGCCTTCTCTTCCAATGCTGTGATACTTGATTCTTGTCTGTCTTGCACTTCAACATGTTGATCACTTAGAATAGCTGTCATTAGCTCCTTATTTCATTGGCGTAAGCTTTCCACTTCGTCCATGTACACTTTTAATTGAGATTCCAAGATTTGGCTTCTTGAATTCATACGTGCCTTTTCAGTCTCATTAGCTTGCAGTTTTTTTGTGACTTCCTGAAGTTGTTCTTTCAATCTTTGATTTTCTGTCTCTAGCATTGTGTATTTGTTTCTGATTTCTTGAAGTTCATTTTCTTTTCCTAAAACCTGTTCCTTCACCGTTTTTAACTCAGTAGAGAGATTCTTACCCAATCTTTGAAGTTCGTTTTTGTCTCGCATGGCCTGATCATAATCTTCATCAGCCTCAAGCATCAATTGTTGTGTATCTAGAGCAGTCCTAATCATGTCCTGCACCACGGGCTTGAGCTGAGCCATATCCACATTCAGCCATGTTTTTGGTATGCTTGGGGTTTCTCCCGTTTGTACATCTTTGCCTTTTTGGATAGTTTCGTTGTATGGTTGTCGAATCTGTAATTGTATGTTTTGGACAGTTGTTTGCTCATCACACTTATTGGCTTTTGTGGCACTCCCTTGATAGGTGATATCCATTGGGGATGGTTCTACCACTACTCTGATAGGCGTGAAAGGTTCTTCTTCTTCGATTGTGTTTTCCTGGTTCCCCTTGTCTGGGATGTTTGAAGTTTCATTAATTGTTATGGTATGCTGTCCCTTCATGTCTTTCTTTTCACTTATGATGCTTTGATCAACACCGGTGGGTTGATCTTCCGCCTTAGGGTCTTCCGCTTCCTTGTTGTACTCTACTTCATTTAGTTCCTCCCACTGTCCATCATCTTTCGATTCATTTTGAATGTCGATGTCCAACAATGAAGTATTTTGTTCTTCTTGGCCCTCCGATGCAGAACTCGAGTTATCCAAGCCAATCTCCCTATATCTATGGACTTTTGTGAGTTTACTCTTTGTTTCTCTTGCTTGTTCTGACTGCTGATAATGATGACCTTGTACGGGCAGATTGATTTGCCCTTTGGTATATTGATGAGTCTCTTCCAGGGCGTTAGCTAAGTCTTGTTCTGTTATTTTCTTTTGTCCTTCAATAGTAGTTTTTGGGAGTACATGTATCCTTTTTGTTGTTGGTGCGTCCTCGTCAGCTTGCTTGGCTTCTCGAAGTCGTTTTGTGCCTCTCATTCTGGGTTGAGAGCTCGCTTCTGCCACTTCCACACTCTTACTTCCTTTTTTCTTTTTAGGGACGGTGGCGATTTTGACATACCTAGCCATTTCACTTGAGGATGGCATTTCCTGCAAATGTTCTCTTATGCCCAATGCATGGTAAATCATGATGGTTAGGGCCGTGGTACCATTGAGGAACTTTTTATTATTCCATTGCTTCTTGGCTTCGAACAATCGTTCTTGCACATAGGGAGTTAGATTGACTTGATTTCCGATTTGTTTAATGGCATGTGACAACAATTGAACAATGAGTTTATGTGGAGCCATGTACCGATTCATGTTGGGGAAGCAGAAATATTGATGAATTAGTCTGACTTCCTCTTCTATATCCACTATGTTAATGTCAACAAAGGTGCGTGTCTTTGCTCCATGACTTTCTTCTTTTATCGTTGTGACACCATCCTTTTCCCATCCGAATGCTTCTTTGATCAATTCATGTGTGAATTGAATAATTACCCATTCTCCTCCTTTATCCATAACTCTGGCTTCTGGAACCAGTGGATCATGTAGTGCAGGCTGTAGGGTGTTCATGACTTGCGTGCATCTTTGGAAATCAGGTTTATAGATGGGTAATTCAAAATACTTGTGAATTCTTGCTTTCTTCATTATGTCAATGGTGGATGGCATCTCATGTAAGACCCTGAAATCCTGGGACATAATCGGAAAATGATGCTCTGTATCCATAATCTTTATGTTTGCCAAGAATAAATAGTCTCCAACTGGTTGCTCATCTCTAAACCAGTGTCCCTTTGCTTTCGTGAGACTTTGGGGAGGAAATTCCTGCACCTCCTCTTCCACTGTTGCTTCAGAATCCTCAGAAGCCATTTGCACTTGTAGCGAAAAGTGCGTTAGTGTCAAAGGAAAGTATGCAACTGTTCAATGCATTGTTGTGATTATTGTCGTTTTTCACTTCGTTTCCCCATCATTGAGTGAGGTCTCTTACCACCTCTTTTTATAACTTTTCCTGAAAGAAAACAATTGTTAGTATAGCCAGAGCATTTATGTATGTACATAGTAAGTCCATTCCTATCAAAGTGAAGCTAAGATCTAATCTCACGTGGAGAACGTGCACCACTAGTTTTATAATGTACATCATGTGCCAAATGCTTGGCCATGTAATGTGGCCCTATTATGCATACTTTAGGTGCATTGAAGATTTCATGAGTGCAATGGAAATCTTTGTTAAGTCGATAGTCCAATCCTTGCGGTTGCTTGGGTTTCCAGATCCATTTCGTGACCACTAAGAGAAGTCCTTTTGTGTCTTTGATCCTTCCTGCTTCACGTGTTCTCTTGGCTTTCTCCATTATTCGCGTGATCTTGGTCTTGCTTCTCTAATTGCTTGGATGACTGTCATGTGGTTTTGTCATGCACTTTGTTTGATGTACTGCTTTTTCCCGAGTCCTTATAGCCTGTTTAGCTGCTTGTGTTACCTTTTTAGGAATCCATATCTGCCGTCGCGATCTTTGGGCTTCCATCAATGGTTTGGGTATCCATATCTGCAAATGTCCTTTTGATGTGGATTCCGGCGTAGTTGTCTTTATGATCTTTGCTTCCTTTTCAAGATTGGGTTCTGATTTTGCCTGGTTCTGCATCTGATCCTTGCGTACCCATTTGTATTTGTGTCGTCCTTCATATGAGTGTTTACTTGTGGTTTTCCAATATTGTTGTTTTTTGGCTTGTTGAAGAGGTCCCTCACCGTTGGTTTCCTTAGTGACTAGCTGTTTCTCAGCCGAATGTGGTGAGTGCGACTCTTCTGAGGACCTCGTATAGTCGGGACCTCCCATTTCCTCTAGGTTTGTTTCAGAGATAATGATACTGGAATTGTTCTCCAACTTCTTTTCCTGGCAGGTCTCTGAACTCGCTATTGTGGTAGAGAGTAAAGGTTTTTCTCCTAATAAACTAAAAATTTCCTTGTGCCCTATCTTGGCTGAAATGTAGCCTTGAGCTAGATGGATACACACCTCATTTTCCATGATCCAGTCTTGTCCTAGCACTAAGTCTTCTATTAGATCCTCATCTTTGCACACTAAGACTCTCTGTTCCATGGAGGAATTGCCTAGGTGGAGAGATACCTTTGTTGTTCCAATACATTCTAGGGTTTGACCTCCAATTCCAATCAATCGAGCGTTTGTGGGATTCAAATTCAATTGCATATCTTTTGCAATTTTATTTCGCATGCAACTAAGTCCTGCTCCTGAGTCTATCAATGCATCTATCAACTTGTACTCTGTCTTGCCGATCCCTAGGTTTAGGTAAGGTTGCGTTTTACACACACCCGTTGTATCATGATTATCGACTTGGTAATTGGCCATAGGGATAGGTTCTTCTCCCTGGAGATAGCGTTCATCTCGTAGCCTAATCCATTCTTTCCGCTTCTTAATGCGTTCCAATGCTTCTTGTGGAGCTTCCTCTCTAATTCGCTCCTCTTCCTTCTTCCTATTTTGGGCACCTAGTAATCGTGCTAGCATTTGATCGGTCAAAGGTTCCATGAATCGTCTCACTCTACATCCACTGATGTAGTTAGGAAGAATGTCTCCATCTAGGGTGGCTAGATTGACTGCTCCACCATTCGAAATTCGATTTATGATCAAAGGTCCATATCCGTGTTTTTGTAACTTCTTGGCATGTTGTTTTAAGCTGTACACTAAGACTAAGTCACCTTCTTTAAGTCCTTTGTCTTTTATATGTGCATCATAATATGCTTTGTGTCTTCTTTTTGCTGCATAAATTCTTGCCACTGCTTGTAACCTAGTCTCATGTAACTTCTCGATTTGGTCTAGTTGTTGGGATAGTTCATGTCCGTTCCACTCGTATTGTTGGGCCACTTTCAGTGTTGGCACTAAAAAGTCAATTGGCAAAATTGCATTTTGTCCATACACTAAGTTGAATGGGGTAGTTCCAATAGCCGTTTTATATGCAACACGGAAGGCCCAAATTGCATGATGCAATTGTTTGTCCCAATCTGACCTTCCATTATTGACAATCTTTGTCAACATGGTACACAGTACCTTATTAGAACTCTCCGCTTGTCCATTTGCTTGGGGATGATATGGGGCTGATTTTTTATGAATCACTAAAAACTCGCTCATTAGTGACTCGATTACTTCATTGATGAAGTGCGTTCCCCGATCACTCACAATCTCGATGGGTAGTCCAAAGCGGGTGAAAATGTGCTCAAATAGAAACTTGGCAGTGGTTTGAGCATCATTCTTTCTAGTGGCTTTTGCTTCCACCCATTTGGTCAAGTAATCAGTCGCTACTATGATGTACTCCGCATGTGATCCTTTGGCAGGTGGATTGATAGGTCCTATGAAGTCAATCCCCCATTTTGTGAATGCTCTTGCACAGACCATGGGTCTTAATGGCATGTCATCTCTCCGACTTGGGTATTTAGCTCTCTGGCAGGTTTCATAACTTCGTACGTATGTTTCAGCATCCATATGCAGAGTTGGCCACCACAAGCCTGCAAAGAGAATCATCTTGACAATTCTCTCCGCTGAAAAATGACCTCCTACAGCACCTGCATGTGCCATTTCTAATATGGGTAAGTATTCTCCTTCATGCACACATAATCTGAGTTGGTTGTCTTTGCCTCTTCTAAACAATTGTCTTCCCATGAGAATGTAATCCTTGCTCATTTCCTCTAAGGATCGCTTTCTTGCTAAACTAGCGCCTACCTCATGTTCTTTAGTTTTCAAGAATTTCACCAATGTTGTACTCCAATTGGGTGCTATGGTCGAAAAAGGTAGAGACATATGATCTTCTTGGATTGTCTCTTGGCATTCTGCACAATTACTTACATGGTCGTGAACATTCTTGGGCATGTCAGGCCAGTACACTCCTAACCTCTTTAGTTCTCGGATTGTTTCATGAGTCCCTTGGTGTGTTCTCCATTTGTTCACATGTGCTTGCTCAATTAGTTGCTTTTGTTCATCCTCCTCAACACATCTGAGTAACACTCCATTGGGTTCCTTGTAGTACACACTTCCTACCACAATGTGTAAGTTCCTCGATTGAAGAATTTCTTTCTTGTTATTCCTATTGATTGAGTGTTGAGGGCCATGGGTGAGTATAGGAATCAATTTTTCTGCCCACTTTGGACAAACTTCTAGATTAAACAGATATGTATCTGGCAGGTCATCGGGCACTCCATTTGGTGGCTCTCCGTGTGTCAGCCTAGAAAGGTGGTCTGCTCTCACATGTGTGTTTCCTTTTTTCACTATTACTTCAAAATCGAACTCCATTAGTAGTAGAAACCATCGTACCAACCTTCCCGTGTTACAAGGCTTATTGACTAAGTACAACAAAGCTTGATGGTCTATGAAGAATTTGAACTTGTTGGCTAAAAGATAATGTCTGAATTTCTTCACTGCGTATACCATTCCTAAGCCTTCTCGTTCCGTAGTGGTATAATTTCGTTCCGCTTGATTCAGTTGTCTACTAGCATAGGCAATTGGATGATCAAGCTTACCTTCATCAGCAGGTTGGGCGAGGATACATCCAATGGCATAGTTAGAAGCATCAACATGAATATGAAATGGCTTGCTCCAATTTGGTGACTTCAGAATTGGGGCAGTACTAAGCCTCGTTTTCAACTCATTGAATGCCTTCTCGCACTCTTCTGTCCAAGTAAATTGAGTTAAGAGACCATACAAGGGTTTTGCTATTATGGCATACATGTGAATAAACCTACGGTAATATCCACAATGCCCCATAAAAGCTTGCACTTCCTTCGCATTCTTAGGTCTTGGTAGGTCTAAGATGACTTTAATTTTGTCCTCATCCGTAGATATTCCATTTTTTGAGACTATGTGTCCCATGATTTTTCCTTGTCTTACCATGAAGACACATTTTTCCGGGTTTAAACAGACTCTATACTGTCTACATTTGTTGAATATCTTCCTCAACTCGGGGATGTGCTCGTTTCTTTGACTGGAGTATGTGCAGAGGTCATCCACATATACTTCCATGCTTTTTTTCAAAAATTCCTTGAAAACATGACACATTAATCGTTGGAAAGTGGCAGGTGCATTAGTGAGTCCAAAAGGCATCACTCGGAAAGCATACACACCCCATTCGGTGGCGAATGCTGTCTTATGTTGATCTTCGGTCGCAATAGCTACTTGATTGTATCCGGAGAATCCATGCAAGAAACTATAGACCTCTTTTTCGGCTACCCTCTCCAACAGATGGTCCGTAATGGGTGATGGGTAGCTGTCACGTATGGTTGCCGCATTCACCTTCTTCAAATTTATGCACACTCTCAATTTTCCATTTTTCTTAGGCACAACTACTAATGGCGATACCCACTCAGTGTGTTCTATCTCATATATGAATCCTGCCGCTAGTAGCTTGTCTATTTCCTCCTTAATTTTTGCTGCATAAACCTCATTGTACGTATAAGGGCATTGTTTGGATGGCTTTGCGTCGGCCGTCATTGGTATTTGATGGGAACAAATAATGGGCTCTACACCTTTGAGATCCTTATAGGTCCATGCGAACACGTCTCGATACGCTCTGATAAGGTTGATGAGTTCCTCTTCCTCCTCTTCAAATACATCTTTTCCAATATATGTGCACCGCTCTTCCCCGTCTTCTACTATTACCACAATTTTTTTGGTTTGTTCTTTGTTGTCGTATGCTTCTCCGTCTCGTGCCTCTCGTCTAGGCATTTGAATGGCTACTTTTCTCTCTTCTACTTCGTATTTTTTAAAGTGTTCAGGAGCTTCAAAAAGATCTGGGTCCGGTTCTACCTTACTCATGTCTTCCTTCTGCCTGTGTATTGTCGGAGCAGCTTCAATTGCTAATATTTTTGTTGGTTCCTGTTCCTTCTTGTTCTGAATAGTGTTTAAGTAGCTTTCTTCGGAGTCAAATTTTGGTTCCATTTCTATGCTTTCATATTCCTCTTTCCATTCCTTCTCCAGAATTTCCCCTTCTTCTACTTCTTGAAGGACAACTATATAGAGGTTTACATCATAGCCTTCCTCGTCTATACACTCGTTTATCGTCAAAACTTCTTCGTTTACGCACACATCTAAGGTTGCTAGGATTTCCATCCACCCATGTGGCTCAAAGATCTCATCAGAAAAAATTTGAGGCATGTAGTCTGGGTCTTCTACTGATCGATAGTTAGGGTGTCCTATCGGCCACAGTTGTCTTCTACTTTCCGCTCTCTTGGCTTCTTTGCACATCCATAACTGGGCATCCTCATGTATCCAAGATTGATCACTCGATCCAGCACTATGAATGGATAGTTCATCTTCTTCTTTATGGACTGGATTCCATTGTAGTGGAGGAACATCTCGATACGCAAACGTGTGCAAATTTATCTTGGTAGTGTTTCCTTGACATTGCAGATATAATGAATCTCTTCCCCAATCTTGTACTACCCTCATTTGTCTCATAAAGGGTCGTCCCAATATCATTTCATAGTTGTTTGCTTTCTCGAACTTACAAATGGCTAATGTGTGTTCAAATTCTACTCCACAGATGGTTAGTTTGATTCGTTCCAATATTCCTAGGGGTCTTTCCACATGACCGTCTGCTAATTGGAGTTTCATGCTTGTGGGTCGCAAGGCAGGTTT
Source organism: Ceratopteris richardii (assembly GCA_020310875.1). Classification (NCBI taxonomy): domain Eukaryota; kingdom Viridiplantae; phylum Streptophyta; class Polypodiopsida; order Polypodiales; family Pteridaceae; genus Ceratopteris; species Ceratopteris richardii. The sequence goes on along the minus strand of CM035431.1, from coordinate 89,103,512 downwards.
TCCCCACTTTGCCCATATCTCCTTGGTGGCAATTCCTACCCCGACACCAGTATCTAGAATAGCCTTGGTCGTGTATCCATTGTGGGTGACAGGTAAACATGTATTACCTTCGTCTCCTTCACTAAATTCTCCCACTTTATCAACTGGAATTTGTATCGCTGATTTCCTTTCCGTTTCATTTCCTTTTGTTTCTTCTTTCTCTGGTGGTGGTTCCAATTGGTTCGCTAACTGCCTCCATAAGTGTGGTTTAAGTTGAAGCAGCTCTTTCACTGTCAATTTGCATTGCACCTTTGTTTTCTTAAGTTCTGTTAGATTGTGTGAACTCTCTTCTGCGTTTCCTTTTTCCTTCCCATGCATTGTGGGTGCTCGTATTATAAAAGACTCTCTTTCATATTCTCCCATGTAATTCGGCAATGTCGAAATGCTCAGGGTTTCCTTTCTATCTCTATCGAGTCTCGATACTTCCTCATATGCTTCCTCCAGGTTGAGATGGGGTTGACAATCTTCCACATTAATTTCATCAAAAGGATGCGGACTAACTCCATTCTTCCTCCATTGCTCTTCTCTGATTCTATTCCACAAATCTTGTGGCCAATCAGCCTCTAGGTCTGGTATCATAGACACCTGTTCATCTTATGCTTTTCTTCGTTCATCTTGGCCGTCTTCCTTTCTAGGTTCTTCATCCTTGGATTTGATGCATTCTTCGTACAGACCATGTGCAATCCTTGTCTCTGGTAAAATTGGGATAGTCTTTTCTAGGGTTGCTTGTGCTACCTCGACAAGTCTCCTGCATATTGCCAATCTTTCTTTTTCTAATTCCCCTTGAGGGTAGAATTTTTCATGTTGCTCTATATTTGGGCCTATTTTGATTCTAGCTTGGTAAGCTTTCAACCACATGTCCAAGTCGTCTGGCTTTGGGTTAGCTAGAATTGATTCTGGCTTCTCTTTTTCTGAGCAAATCCGTGGTGGCTCAGAGATCTCCTTACGTGTTTCTTGTTCTTTATGCTCCTTTAAGCCCTTCATTAGGTTCTTACTATCTTGACTCTTATTTCTTGCCCATTTTTCTTTGAGTTTTTCTCTTCTTTCCTTCCATCTTTGTACTCTAGTATTTTGTGAGTTCTCACGTGGGTTCTCAGAATCCTCGACTACTTGAATTTCAAGGCCTACAGTTTTATTGCTCTCTTGTTTCTCCTCTGGTTGATTTCCTTTTTGTTGCTTCGCTTGGGCTCTAGTAATAGCCTTTAGTGGTACAGTGTACTCCTTATCACTCCCCGATCCTTCTATGACCTCAATTACGTTAATGGGTGTAGTATCTTGAGCTTTGGCCGGATTCTTAGGGCAATCTCTAAAAAGATGTTCTTTTCCTCAATCACTACAATATCCTTCCCAGATTCTAGGTGGTGGAGGGTTGTAAGGTCGAGGGCATTCTCTAATGAAATGGTCTCCTCCGCATCTATAGCAAGGTCCTCTCTGTACGGGTGGTCTGATAGGTGGTCTCACGGTTGGTTGTGCTTTAGGAGCCGTATACATTAAGGTGGTCGTTTCTGCTCCATAAGTCTGATCATAGCCCTCGTATCCAAAGTAAGCAGCATCGTATGCCGTTTCATATTCCATCATGTTGTCTTCGTATGAGTAGTACCCTCCTGGAGGAGGTTCATATCCAGGGTTTGTGGATTCTACGTTGGTCATTGTCGATGCTGGGACTATAGCTCTTTCTAAGTTCCCTTCCGATTGAGCATACTTTACTGATACTACCTGCTGTGGTTTCGATAGTTGGGGTCCTAGCACTGGTTGTGGAGGTGGATACGGTGTTTGCTCGTATGGCCGTGATGCTTCTACTGGTGTGGGATACAGGTTGTATCTTGGTATCTCTCTACTTGGTTCCCTAGGCGGGTATCCATATGGTCTATAATGCGGTGGTTGAAAAGTGCGTACTTGCCTATTGAATGGACAGTTCTCCATAGTGTGGTTGGTATATTTTTGTTCGATGTGGCAGTACCAAGGAGTCCCTTGTTGTTGCTGTCTGTGGTATGGATACATAGGTTGTGCACCAGCCCCTCCTCGGACACACAAATGTGTGGGGTGCTCTCCTCCACATAAATTACATCTCCGTAGCATAGGCACTCTTTGCGCTGGGTTTTGGTAAGCTCTTTGTCCCTGGACTCCTAGTTTCTTTGCTAATAATTCTGCTAATTCTTCCATGTTACTGGAGTTGGCCGTGACAGTGCTCCTTAAATCTTCTGATTTAGTGAGGTCGGTTGTACCTTTGAGATCCTCGGCAAGGTTGTCTTCCAAATCAATGCACTCTTGAAGACACTCACTCAATGTTTGTAGCCTCTTCACATTCACTAGTGTTCTTAGGGTTCCGTTAGTGAGTCCATCTAAAAATAGTGAAATCATCTTTTGTTGAGTGGGTCTCTCACTCATAGAATGTCATGGGGCTTTCTTCTCTTCCTGGAGCAGGTAAGTCGGTTTGAAGCAATAAGTCTGATCCATGGATCACATAGACCTCCAATAGGTAGTCGTCTTGAGGAATCAAATCTCCTCTCAAGACCCGTGATACTTGAGACCTGCCCCTAGGGGTAGTCACAAACTCTTCAAGGTGTGCTCTTTCAGAGTTGTCTGGGTCCACAAACTCTCCCCTTTCGTTGATCCTCTCAGGGAATTCAGTCACAATGTAGATATGACCGATTTTATCTATATATGCTCCTCCCTCGTATTTGACAGCAGGTCGGGGTACAATTGTGGCATTCAGGGAAGTTACCATCCTAGCCACAGATCTATTTAAACCATCCAGGTAGATGGGAATCTCCTGGGCATTAGTGGACACATACTGTAAAGAGGTACGGTAGTCTCCTTCCACGGTAGACATAAAATTCCTATTCGGTGTTGGGCCCTGCATGTCTTCCAAAGCCATGGGTATTTCCTCCTCTGAATCACTGGAAGTCTCTGAGTAGATGGAGTGAGAACTAGCCTGGGCAGCACTTCCTACCGAAGATATGACACTTCGTCGGCTACTAAGCACTCTTCCTGACCTCAAGTTCATCCACTCACCTAAGTCTCTCTAGAAATCCCAGAGATTCTCCTTGAGTGACTCTTTTAATGCCTCAAATTGTCTGACCAAAAATACTAGTGTCAAACTGGCCGAGACCGTTTCCAGGCGATACCACACTTGGCGATACTGCCCTACCCGCGATGCGATGCCAGAAGTCCCAACGATACGATACTGTCTGCAGTAGACGATACGATATGGGGTAGTTACTACGATACGATACCAAGCACAGCGACGATACGATACCGGAATTCTAGGCGATACGATACTGGACAACCGCACGATACGACACTAGTAACCTTCCCGATACGATACAATCTTAGTATCGCGATACGATCCTCTTGAAGGAAACGATACGATACTAAGATTCAAGACGATACGATACCACAGAATGTCGACGATACGATACTTGTGACAATATCACGATACTATCCAAGGGAGAGGGCGATATGATATCGAAGTGGTATCGCGATACTTGATGTGGAGCGAGACGATACGATACCACAGGAGGTAACGATACGATACCACTGATCAGGTGAGATCGCGATACCAACTCGGCGACACGATACCAATATGGTATCGCGATACCAAGACTGATACCAGGCGATACGATACCTGAGCAATGAACGATCGCGATACCAACCCGGGGTCACGATACCAATATGGTATCGCGATACCAAGACAGGTATCAAGCGATACGATACTTCGGCGAGTGTCGCGATACTAGGGAGTTTTGGTATCGCGATACCAAACCTCAACCGAGCGCGATACTCAAGCCAAAGTACAAGAAAATCTGAAAATATTTACACCCCCTTGCTCTCCTTACTCTCCTCCTCCCTCCTAGGCCTCTGTATCCCACAAAAAGATGGTAACGATATCAGTTTTCTCCCCCCGCGATACTGCGCACATGTTTAATCACGTGTGTATGCATGTTTATAGAATTTTTGGCAAATCTTCTTTGTGAAATCTTACCAGGGTATTGCCTTGCTTGCACCTTGAGCTCAAAACTAGCCTTGACAGCCTGTAAGCCACGATACCAACTCCACGATACTGGTCGCTGCTCGTCCACGATACCAGTACACTGTGAAGTGTCAAATGAGCCAAATTTTTTGGTTTTTATACTTTTTTTGACAGAATTTAAACTTTCCTAATTTTCTTGGTGATTTTGGGGATTTTTGGTGAATTTTGTCTACTCCTACTTCTCCTCTCCTCACTATTCCTCTTCTTCTAACCTAACCCTAACTCTTCCTTCTCTCCCTTCCTCCTAACCCTAAACCTAAAACTTATCACACACACCTCTAAGATGAGAAGTGACAAGTGCTGAAGTGATTGACTAATTGCCGCAAAACAAATTCACTTCTACAAGTACGATTCCATCACACTTGATCTATAACCATCACGAAGGCACCTTGGTAGAGTGTTCCCCGGCAACGGCACCAAAAACGTGTGTACCTAAGTCAGAACGACTCAAGGACTTGTGCCAATGAGACTGTACCTCGATTGCCACACAAGTGCATATAGTGGGAAATCAACACACATTCAAATGTCAATCCGATCAAACGACCTAACCAAGTGTATGAAGACATGTGCACACATGATGGAAAATGAAGTGGTTAAGCTAGCATGCATGAGAAAAGACTAATCTACTTCCCAAATTCACTGAAATCCTGAAAGTGGTTGTCGCGATACCTCTTACAGCAGTTTTCAGAAAATCAAGGATTTCTCCCAGCTCCGGATTCCGAATATAGGCAATAGGGTACTCGTTTCGAAGCTCTCGACGAGACGCATCTACTGGAAGTGGTCTTACTCAATTATGAGAACTCTGCTTCAAGTTATGGTCAAAATAGTAAATGACAGGAAACACCCACACTCACGCCACCACTCCTACTAGTTCGCACACACACTACAGTAGTCCAAAATCAATGGGGAGGGGTAGACAACAGTCCTACACACACATTTCAAGCTACACACACACATACAAGATCAAAATGAAGATCAAAATATGCAAGGAAGAGGCAAATTCGAAAATTCAGGAGTGCTTCTTCTTCACAATGGCAAAAAGTCTTCACAAAGAGTCACAAAGTGACTTATATACATGTGCCCTAAGTTTGGTCCTTTCATACAAGAGACCGGCACTTTATTTACTAAAAGACTAATCTCCTACTATTTTACAAGGGATATTTTACAACAACTTGGGATCATGCAACTAGAGGACTCCTCTAGTGCATTTACATGGCTTGAGGGAATTCTTGAAGACCTCGAAGAAGAAAAACTATGCCCATCATTTTGAAAATTTTGGGGCTCTACTCTTATGCCCTTTTGCTCTGCAACACACCTTCATGCATCTGATTGAAGAGCTCTCCAATGTTCGCAATTGTGTTGCACTTACGAGCTGAAACAATCGCTTGTAGAATTGTTGTTTTGTCTAATCTCTATCTTATTGTCTCTCTCTCTCTCTGTTTCTCTCTTTTTACCTCTTTCTCTCTTTGAAGTATCTCTCTCTCTCTCTCTCTCTCTCTCTCTCTCTCTCTCTTTCTTGCAGGTTATTCAAGAAGCTAACCAAGCAAAAAATATGGCTAACTATTGAAAGTACTATTTCTATTCTTTGTATATCATTTGAATTGTTTTATTTTCATTAGTTAGCATACTCACACTTATTAATATGCACATATACACTTATACATGATGAAGATGCACCTTCACACATACACACACATATATACACACACATGCATGTGCACATACACTTACACATACACATGCATATGCATAAACATTTCTACAACCACATAAAAGACTTGCATGCATGCATTATTGCATATACACAAACACACATTAACATATACTTAAATACATGTATATGCACATCCACATGCATGCACATTCACATGCATGCACATGCATGCAAATGGAAATGCATCCACATGCACATACATGTTTCATACATATACACATGCATATACATACACTTGTATATGTTTATACACATACACATACACATACATATGCACATATGTATGTATACACACACATACACATATATACACATATATATATGCACATACATACACACACATATGCACATACACACACATGCACATACATACATATACACATATACATGCACATACACACATATACACATACACTTACACATATACATGCACATACATATACACACACATACACATGCACATGCACATGCACATACACATATATACACATATGCACTTACACATGCACATGCACATACATACATATACACACACATACACATGCACATGCACATACACATACATACAGATATACACTTACACATGCACATGCACATACATGCATATACACATATACATATGTACATACATTCATATATACACATACAAATTACACACATATAAATGCACATGCATACACACACATATTACACGTATATACATGCACATACATACATACATATACACACATACACATGCACATGCACATACACATATACACTTACACACGCACATGCATATACACATATACATATGCACATACATACATGCACATACATACATGCACATATATACATAGATACATACATATACATGCATATAGACACAATTACACTTATAGATATATACCTACATGTGCATATATACATTTTATATACACACAAGCACACATAAATATGAGTGAATTATATAATTAAAGTAATAAAACACATGCTTGATATAAACAATAATAACAATCAATAGAACAAAACTTTTCATTACTTTAATACCATACACACAATTCAAAACATAACTGAAATGAACAATATATAGATTATATATATATATATATATATATATATATATATATATATATATATATATATATATATATATATATATATATATATATATATATATATATATATATATATACATACATATATACACACACACACACACACACACACATATATATATATATATATATATATATATATATATATATATATATATATATATATATATATATATATATATATATATATATATATATATATATATATATATATATATATATATATATCAATATAAATACATACAATGTCATAATCAAGAATCTTAATCATCATCATCATCATATCATCATCAGCATCATGATCATCCTCATCCTCATCATCACGATCATCCGCATGATCTGATGTATCTGTGTGAGCACCATGTGACGATCGAGATCGTCCCTCCTGTATCTGTCTCTCCACCTCATCCATAGTTGTCTCTCCATAATACTCATGTATTACATATAACAAACATAAATAAGTAAAACAATTAAAACATCCATAAAAATAAAATAATTATATAAAATCTAATAATACTCACAAATGCATCCGGATGATCTCGCATATACTCACTCAAATGCCGATATCCAAAATGTGTATCATACTCAATCTCATGTTTCGTAGGATATCGACCATAATCCTTTTGCTGGATTGAAAAAAATAAAAAAGATTAGTTTCTTGCCTTTTAACTAAAATAAAAAATATACTTACAATAACACATATACTCACAAATGTACCTACAAAACCATGATGGCCCATTGAGCTTAGGTGTGATGTGTGGCCCGAATCAACTCTCTTCTTTGCAGCAACCTATTTATTAAAAGAAAAAATAAATACATAAATTAAATGTAAAAAAATAAGAAAATATAAGAGAATAATAAATATAAACTATTAATTTGTATACCCTTTGCTAAGGAAATGACTCCTCAAGATGTAGTTGTCTAGGAAAAAACTATCACGTCTCAAGTGGTATGTTAGATGCCTCTTATTTTTTTCCACCATACAATATCTCCTCTTATTTCAATCTCAAACAGAAAAAAAGAATCAGAATTATTTTTTTTTTGCCATACAATATCTCCTGTTATTTTAATCTCAAATAGAAAAAAAGAATCAGAATACATACACATATATACACACACATACACATACCCACATGCACATATACATGCAAACATATACACATACATATACACATATACATACATATAACATAAACACACATATACATATCCACATATATACATACACACATACACATGCATGCATATACACTCATTCATAGAAAATACATGCATTTATCCCACAATAATGTGTATTTGTGTATATGTGAATATGTTGTTGGGTGTGTGTAGAAATAATATCCCTAAGTACAAAGTACCACCACATATGAGAGTATCAAGTATGTGGTAAAATGGGGAAAAAACCTCTATCCAACACTAGAGTAAAAAGTGCCCATGTATAGGGAAAAGGTTCACATCAAAGCTACTTAAGGAACACATAAGTGTAACAAACCCCCCTAGAGCGAATGATGTGAACACATACAGGGAGTGACAGATCAGCCCCCACAAGGTAATAAGCCTAAAGCTTTGCGAAAAGCTTCAAACTTTTCCCGTGGAAGAGCTTTGGTGAATATGTCTGCCATATTATCTTGTGTAGGCACATATACCAAATCAATATCTCCTGGATGAAGACGCTCTCTCACATAGTGATAATGCACCTCAATGTTTTGGCCCATGCATGAAACATTGGGTTTCGTGCAACAGCCAAAGCACTCTGATGATTAGTGAGAATATGCGTAGCAACATCAATCTCCATGCAAAGATCCATCAATACGCATCTCAACCATATACACTCCATTGTAGCTGTGAAAACTGCCCTGTACTTAGCTTCACAACTCGATGTCACCACTATAGGTTGCTTCTTACTCAACCAAGATATCCATGAGTCTCCAAGGAAAAAGCAATTACCACTAAAGGACACGCGAGTATCATAACAACCAGCCGAATCACTATCTATAAAAGCATGCAAGCATGACTGAATATCTCTACCATAAAAGGGACCTAAGCTCAAAGTGCCTCACAGATATCTAAACACACGTTTCACCACTTGCCAATGCTTAGTGCCAGGGCTATGCATGAATCAACTCACTTGGGAAACTGCATACTATATATCCGGCCTTGTGTTGCATGCATATATAAGACATCCCACAACTTGATGATAAAGAGAGGTGTCAAATGCATCACTGGAATGCTCAACTGAGAACCTGAATCCTGTCTCAACTAGTGTGGAAACTGACTTCCAATCCTCAAAGTCAAAACGATGAAGTAGTTTTTCAACGTACTTTGCTTGATGCATAACAATTCCCCCCCTCAACGGATACAAACTGGATGCCAAGATAGTAGCGCAAAAGACCAAGATAAGTGACATCAAAACTATGCTGCGAATCAGACATAAGAATGTCAAGTTTTGCATCACATGACCTAGTCAAGAGTATGTCACCGACATAAAGAACAAGCACTATAATATCAGCCCCATTTTTGCATACATAGAGTTTGCTTTCAATCGGACTACCTGTGAATCCAAGACCAATCAAGTGCTTATGGATTTTGTCATACCATGCACATGGAGCTTGCTTGAGACCATACAAGGCTTTATGCAAGCGACAAACCATATGCTCTTTCCCTTTCATAGCAAATCCAGGAGGTTGCTTCACATAAAACTCTTCTTGCAAATCACCATTCAAGAAGGCTATTTTTAGGTCCAATTGATGCACTTTCCAACCTCGATGGGCAGCCAATGCAACCACGGTACGAATGGTAGTCATGTGTGAAGTAGGTGCAAATTTTTCCTCATAATCAATGCCATATTGTTGTGCATATCCTTTGGCAACCAATCTAGCTTTGTAGCAATTAAGGCTACCATCAAATTTTCTCTTAATCTTATAAACCCACTTTGTACCAATGGCATTCTTTCCTTTTGGCAAATCACATAACTCCCAAGTACCATTCCTATGTATGGAATCCATTTCTGATTGCATAGAACTCATCCATTGTGGATTGTCATATGCATCTTCAAAAGAAACTGGCTCTTCATTACATGTTGTAGCAATAAGAGAATAATCCACAAAATTACTTGATGCATGGTGAGAGCTTGATTTTGTTCTACCAAGTAAAGGAAGGTGCACCCAATTTGTTGTCCTGCAAAATTTGTTTCAGTCACTTTGGCATAGTTTGTGCACTCTTGATAGACATGTGTTCATTATTCAATATATCATCAACATGTACATCATGTGTGGGATGAATTTCATGCTCATTTTCAGCCATATTTTGACGCAAATGTTCAACCATATGTGGCTAGAAATTTCCAGCAGTTTTGATAATTTTTGGCTGAAACATTTCAGCCATGTTTGGCTAGAAATTCTCTACATTTTTAGCACTATTTTGCAGGATTGTTTTAGCCCTTTGAGCCTCAATTGGCTGGTCTACATGGCCATAGTCAAGCGCACCATTTTGGAACAAAGGCATGAGTGTATCAAACACATCTTGTGAGCTAATTGTTGGCTGTTTTTTGCATTCAAGTAGAGGGAGAACTAAATTTTCAGCAAATACCACATCTCGACTCACAATAATTGTGTTTGTGAATGGATGGTACAAAGGATATGCCTTACTTTTAGCATGTTGAAAATCAAGTCTCAATCATGCAAAAAGGCTCAACCACGAGTTTTGCAAGTGGACCAATAAAAAAACAGGACCCAAAGTCATGGAATAAAGTTAGAAGTTCCATCAAACTCAATCAAATTCAAATTTCATCGAATCACCCACCAAAAAGTGCACCTAAACTGATTGGTGGGTGGTTAGCTAGATTGTAGGAAAAGTAAAAGTCTATATAAGCATCATCCCACCTTTGTTTCTTGCGTTGTATGCATTCCACGAGTTTCCCACTTATTTTAGTGAATTCCTAAACTCCAACAAGCAGCCCCCTTGCTTGCTTACCTCATTTTCTCATGATTTTGCTCTACTCTATCCAGAGGTGTAGTTAGGCTTTTCCAAATCTGATTGTACCAAATTGCAAAGCATTGTTTGCTCTCTCATTGTACTCATTTTCATTGATTTCAAGCTTCATTTGGTCTCTCATGTTGTGCCCTGAACTTTTTCAAAGTTTCAAGTTATTTGGCTAAGTGAGTTGTGAGAAATTGCCAACTTTGTGAAGTTATATGTCTGTACATAGGCAAAGAGTGTTGCAAACAAGTAGCCTATTTTGCAAAGGGTGATTCTCCCAACTGGAATATCCATTTTGGATGATTTAAAGTTTTTTCAGTAGCTCTGATAGTCTACTACAAGTTTGCAAAATTTCATTTTAAGTCTTTGTACTGGTGCAGAGAAAAGTGCAGAATAGTGAGCATATATCACTGCTTGTGGACCTAGTGGAGGGCAGCCATCTTCCATTTTTGCATTGGGGTGTTAGAATCATCCCCCATCAGTGGTATCAGAGCCATTTTTCAGTCTTGGAGACATCAGTGGCATCATATTGAAGACTTGAAGGGATCAAGACAACTCGTGGAAGCACAAGAAAGACTTATCAAAGCAAGAAGACATCAAAAGGGGGCTATGTCGATCGAGATCTCAACTAGTCGAAGGTTAGCAAGGGAGAAGCTATCAAAAGGTAATATCCACACCTTCTAAAGCATACAAACACTTGAGGAGAAGCTAGAGGATCATCTTAGAGCTCAGTATGGATGAGTAGAATGCACAAATAGAAAAGTTAGAGAAAGGCAATTATCAACCATGGAAATTTAGAGTTAGCAACTACCTTATGGGCAAATAATTGTGGGGATTAGTGAGCGACACGAAGCCAATGCCTCATGTACATGATCCACCACTTCAAGGATAGGTCAAGGCACTTAATGAATGGATAGAAAGGGATAGGAGAGTCATATTCATTCTATCTCAACACATAAGCAATAGCATGATAGGGCATATACAAGACTTGGACACATCTAAGAAGGTTTGGGAGTGTTGATATATTTAGGTAGTGATGTGTGTGAACACTCTAGGACCGCCGGGGCACTTTTTTCCCTCTTTAGGAGGTTTTTTTCCCCCGGCTTGTACATACGCCTATTGCCCTAATGGGCTACTTATCTTTGTACATTCTCTAGTAATACATTCAGTCTTGTGTGTTGTGCTCCAAGCTTCTTCTTCTTCCTTGTGCTGTTCGCGTGCTTCCGCAGACGTCTAACTCCAATAATTGGTATCAGAGCAGGTCGTTGCTTCTTCTAGGGCGCCGTCGACACTCCTCCGTTTGCAGTCTCAGATTCGCACAAAATTTGGTGAGCATACTCAGGGTGTTTCCGAGATCAAAACAGCTTCGTTTTGTGGTGCCGAAATCGCGATCTGAGCTCGTTTCGGCCTCCGAACGCACTATCGCAGTGCTTGTGCAGGCTATTTCGTCCTTTTGTGCCAAAGGTATATACCAGTTTCTGTTCGCCAGTTTAAGCGTCTCGAAGTCTGCTACAGGTCTAGCAGAACTCGTGTGGGTAGTTCTGTTCAACTTTTTGAGATACAGTCAATTTTCTGCATCAAGGTATTTTAGTCACCGGCCATGGCTGAAAGCAGTGATGTATTCCGTATGTTGGCTGTTGAGGATAAGTTGGATGGTACCAACTACCCATTATGGGCTTATATGATGCGACATGTACTGGTTGCAAAAGGATTGTGGAACATTGTGCAGGGTGTTGAAAGACGTCCTGTTACACCTGTAACGACAGGTACTGCAAATACAGGTGTTGGAGCTGATGAAGATGGTGTCGAAGATGATATTCCGCAGATTCCTGTTCGTGCTGCTGTTTCTGTTGCACCTACTGCAGAGCAGATTCGTTGGGATGGTAGAGATGCCCAGGCACATGCATTGATAGCTTTGTCTGTCAAACGTGTCATTATTCCTCACATTCGCTCTTGCAGAACAGCAAAGGATGCTTGGGATACACTTACCACTTTGTACCAGGCTAGGAATGAGGCTCGTGTTGCTTACCTCCGAAAACAGTTGGAGAGTGAGCACATGAATGAAGGTGATTCGATGGACAGTTTTCTTACAAAGATCAAAGACCTGAAGGAACAATTGATTTCTGCTGATGAGGTTATACCAGATAGCTCACTTGTGCAGACCATTCTGAATGGCCTTCCTGATTCATATCAGAGTTTTGCCTCTACTCTTCGATTGATGATGAAAGGCAATCCGAATGCCTTGTCATTTGAGGAATTAGTCTCTGTTCTGTTGCAGGAAGATCAGTCCAGGCAGAACAGGTCCATTATGCGTGTTGCAGATCAAGCTTTCCTGGCTAGTCAGAAGGGCAAAGGAAAATGGAGCTCTTCTACTAGTAAGCAGAAATCTGCAAATACTGCACAATCGAAGAACCAAGATAAAGATGAGAAGAAATCAGAAAAGCAGAAATTGTTCTGCAAGTACTGTAAAGGAAATGATCATATTATAAAGAACTGTCCAAAACTGGCTGCTAAAGAGGCAAAGAAGAAAGAGGCTGGAATGGTTGTTACAGAGGCCTCTACACCAAAAACAGAGTCTGCAAACCTTGTGCAGGAAGAAGAATGGGTGTTTACTACTGTCTGCAGTTTTGACCCATCTTCTCATGATCAGTGCATGTCTGCAGTAGACTCAGATGTTTGGTACTTTGACAGTGGGGCAACCAAACATATTACCTCGCAGCGCAGTTTCTTCTCTTCACTCGAGCCTGCCCCTACAGGGAATACTGTCACATGCACCAATAACTCCTCTTATCCTGTTATGGGAGTTGGTAAGATCATTCTGACCACTGCTGATGGTAGTTCTTTCACTTTGTCAGATGCTTTATTTGTGCCAGGGATCAAAAAGAACCTGTTATCAGTTTCTGCATTAGCCAAGATTGGCTTGGTTGTGAAATTCGTTGATGACAGGTGTACAGTCCATGATCTCTCAAATGGCGATGTGATTATTGCTTCTGGCATTTTATGTCGTGGGCTGTATAAGCTCATAGACTATGAAAGATCTGTGAATGATTCGGCATGTGCAGTTCATGATTCTCAGGCTATGTCAGATGCAAAGCTTTGGCAGGCACGCTTTGGTCATCTGAATTTTGCTAGCTTGTTACGCTTGCAGAAATCTGAAATGGTGTCCTCTTTGCCCAAACTTGAGGCACCTGGAAAACATGTTTGTGAAGGCTGTATTTTGGGCAAAATGCAGCGTTCTTCCTTTCCAAAAGATGGTTCAGTTCGGGCTATGCAGAAATTGCAGCTTGTACATAGTGATGTCTGTGGTCCTATGCAGACACCCTCTTTTGGAAATTACCTTTACTTCGTGACTCTCATTGATGATTTTTCCAGGCATGCATGGGTATATCCACTCAAAGCAAAGTCCGAAGTGTTCATGTGCTTCAAACAGTTTTTGGTTTTGGCTGAAAATCTGTCAGCATGTAAAATGGGCACCCTCCGTTCTGATCGAGGGGGGGAATATATGTCTTCAGATTTTAATGCATTTCTGGCTGAACGTGGGATAAAACACCAGTGTACAGTGCCGTATACACCTCAACAGAATGGAGTTGCTGAACGAAAGAACAGGTCACTCATGGAGATGGCGAGGTGCATGGTCAAAAGTCAGGCTTTACCACATAGTTTCTGGCTTGAGGCTATCATGTGTGCAGCATATGTACTGAACAGGTGTCCCACCAAAGCATTGCAGTTTATCACTCCATATGAGGCTTGGCATGACCGCAAGCCATCTGTTGCTCATCTGCATGTTTTTGGTTGTTTGGCATATGCATTAGTGCCTGAACAACATCGCAGAAAATTGGATGATAAGGCAGTAAAATGTATTTTTGTTGGGTACAGTTCTGAAAGTAAAGGCTATCGTCTGTATCATCCACAGACTAAACGCATTCTGGTTAGCCGTGATGTTGTCTTTGTGGAAGATGCTATTCAGCCATTGCTTTCATGTACTAAGGAGACATCTGTTAGCTCCAAAGACATGTATGATACTTTGATGCCTCTTTTTACAGGTGGACAGGCTAGCACTGGTCCTAATGAGGCAACTTCTCAGCCTTTGCAGGTTTCATATGATGATGCAGATCATTCCATTTCTGATGCAGATTTACATGATGCACTTGCTGATGAGAGAGCTGATATTGAACAGGCAAAAACTATGCCAAAATGGCTGGTGCAGACTTTGCGTGACAGCAAATTAGATGCACCTTTGTCATATCGTACTCGTTCAGGCTCTCATAGTACCTCCTTTGCATCAGATTGCTATGCTATGGCTGCATCTAGTCTCTGTGATGAGAATGAGCCTATTTCTTTTGATGAAGCACAAAATTGAGAAAATTGGATGGCTGCTATGCAATCTGAATATGATGCTATAATGAAGAATGGTACATGGTCTTTATGTGACTTGCCTCCTGGCAAGAAGGCCATTGGCACTAAGTGGGTATACAAGCTGAAGCGTAAACCTGATGGTACAGTTGAAAGGTATAAGGCTAGGCTTGTTGCAAAGGGTTATGCGCAGGAAAGAGGCATTGATTTTGATGAGACCTTTGCACCTACATGCCGTATGACTACTGTTCGGAGCATTTGTGCACTTGCAGCCCATCATGGTTGGAATGTACATCAGTTGGACATTAAAACAGCATTTCTGAATGGTGACTTGCATGAAGAAGTGTATGTTTTTCAGCCCCGTGGCTTTGTGCAGAAAGGGCATGAAAACCAGGTGTGCAGGTTAAAGAAGGCGTTATATGGTTTAAAGCAAGCACCACGTGCTTGGTATGAGAAAATACATGCCTATCTGATTGCACATGGTTTTGAGAACAGTCCAACTGAAAGCACCTTATATGTTAAGCGTGCTAATGATGTGCTTCTGATCATTGTTGTCTATGTAGACGACATGCTGCTCACTGGTCCTCTTGAGAAGCATATTGCTGATTTCAAGGCTGATTTGCATGCCTCATTTGAGATGTCTGATTTGGGGCATTTGCATCACTATTTGGGCATTCAGTTTATGCAAGTTGATGGTGGAATGGCTTTGTGTCAAACGAAATATATTGACACATTATTGCAGCGTTTTGGCCTTGAAGACTGTAAGCCTATTGCCACTCCTATGGAGACAGGTTTACGATTGAGTCTTCATGATGCTGGAGATGCATTTGATGATGTTCTCTATCAGCAGGCTGTTGGATGCTTGATTTACTCGGCCAGATATTCAGTTTGCTGTCTCACAGATGAGCAGGTTTATGCATTGCCCAGGAGTCACGCATTGGAAAGCGGTTAAGCGCATCTTTCGCTACTTGAGTGGTACTCGGCTACTTGGGTTGTTTTATCCCAAGGGGGGATCACTACCGCCAGATTTGCATGCTTTTTCTGACTCAGATTGGGCTGGTTGCTATGACACTCGTGTGTCCACCAGTGGTTTTTGCTTCATGCTTGGTAGCTCATGTATATCTTGGTTGAGCAAGAAGCAGCCTACTGTGGCCACTTCCAGTTGTGAGGCTGAGTATAGGGCAGCTTTCACAGCGACTGTTGAGTGTGTGTGGCTCAGACGCCTTATGGCTGATTTGGGTGTTGGCCAGTCTTCTGCCACCACCATCTTCACTGACAGTCAGAGCGCATTGGCAGTTGCGAGGAACCCTGTGTTCCATGCTCGCACTAAGCACATTGAGGTGCATTATCACTATGTCAGGGAGAGGTTCTCTGCTAGGGAGATCAGCTTGGCATATGTGCCCACGCAGGAGAACATTGGAGACCTTTTCACGAAGGCTCTGCCTAGGGAGAAGTTTGAAGCTTTCCGCAAAGCTTTGGGCTTACTTCCTTTTGTGGAGTGATTTCCACATAGCTCGGCACTTCCTTATACATGAGTGCCAGCTCCTTGTTCACCACATCACTCCCAGGGGGGATTTGTTGATATATTTAGGTAGTGATGTGTGTGAACACTCTAGGACCGCCGGGGCACTTTTTTCCCTCTTTAGGAGGTTTTTTTCCCCCGGCTTGTACATACGCCTATTGCCCTAATGGGCTACTTATCTTTGTACATTCTCTAGTAATACATTCAGTCTTGTGTGTTGTGCTCCAAGCTTCTTCTTCTTCCTTGTGCTGTTCGCGTGCTTCCGCAGACGTCTAACTCCAATAGGGAGACCTTGGAGAGATTGTACTCTTCATCAACCAAGGCAAGGAAGATTTAGCTCAAGAATGAGCTAAATAATCATAGGAAATAACCAAGTACTAACATAAATGAGTACATTTTGAAGGTTAAGGAACTTGCACATGCGTTAGGTTCAAATGGGAGCCCAATCAAAGACGATGATCTAGTTGCACACACTCTCAATGGCTTGAGAGAGGATGAAAGGTGAAAACCATTCACCACATCAGTTTATGTGAGGGATTCCCTACCAGAATTTGATCAATTAGTCACATTGATGGTGACAGAGGAGATGAACCAAGGAGGTTCACAATCAAAGGGCAGCCAAGCTCAAGTTTTATATGCAGGTAGAGGCAAAGGCAAAAGAGGTGGACAAAACTCCCAAGGCAGAGGGAGAGGAAGGTCAAGCTCAAGCTCAAACAACAAAAGCTATGGATCAAGAGGAAGAGGAAGGAGTAGAGGAAGAGGAGGAAGATCACATGGAAGAGAATCATCCAATGGAGAATGCTACAATTATGGAAAACCGGGCCATTATGCAAGAGATTGTCGGTCCAAAGGAGGAGGAAATCAAGGATACAAAAGGAACTAAGGTAATTATGCTAGTACTTCAACAAATTCAGAAAACGAGAACTTGCTTATGATGTATGGTTCAATGAAAGAGTCAATTCAGATTTTACATGGTACATTGATAGTGGTTGTAGCAACCATATGAGTTGCAATAAAGATGTTTTCTTTAATTTACATTCACCCATCACTCAAGGGCATGTAGAGACAGGGGATGACACTGAGCACAAGATTACACATGTGGGAGATGTTGCATTGAATGGATCTCAAAGCTCCAAGGTGTTGAAGGATGTGTTGCATGTGCCAACCATCACAAAGAACTTGGTTTCAGTAGGTCAAATGGTTGAAAGAGGTTATGAGGTGAGGGTCAATGAGCAAGGATGTTTTGTTGAAGACCCCATGCAGGACTACAACCTCATAGCAAAAGGAAAGAAGCAAGGAAGACTCTTCACCATGGAGCTAAAGCCATGAACCCCTCACACTATCTACTTGTCAATGGGCAATAAACAGATTGCAAAAATCGACTTATGGCATAAAAGAATTGGGCACATAAACTTACAAAGGATGAAGGACATGCAAAGGAAGGGTTTGGTGAGTGGTCTACCTGATCTTACATCTCAGAATATGCAACATTTGTGCCATGCCTATGAATTAGGAAAACAAAGCAGATTGCCATTCAAGAAGGGAGCACATGTGAGCAATGAAGTGTTGAATCTCATACACACAGATGTATGGGGACCTACAAGGGAGCCATCCATTGGAGGTAATAGATATTTTGTCACATTTATAGATGATCATTCAAGGTTTGTTTGGATGTATTGCATGAATTCAAAGTCAGAGGTGTTTTACCACACAAGAGGTTCAAAAACCTAGTGGAGAAGGAAACAGGGAAGTATATAAAGACTCTCAGATCGGATGGAGGGGGAGAGTATTTTTCAGATGAATTTTCAGATTTTCTACATGACCATTGCATCAAAAGGAAATTCACTTGCAGGTATACACCTCAACAAAATGGGGTGCTAGAAAGGAAGAATAGATACATCACAGAAGTGGCTAGATCTTTGTTAAATGAAATGAATGTTCCTAACTCTTATTGGGCTGATGCAACAAATACAGCCATATACATTATGAATAGGTGTCCAACCTCAGGAGTACATGGAGTTACACCTTATGAAGCTTCGTGTGGTAATAAACCCAACCTTTCATATCTCAAAGTATTTGGTTGTGTGTGTTATGTTCACATACCTCAAGAATTGAGACACAAGTTAGACCCGAAGGCAGATAGGTGTATTTGTTTTTGGATATTCTTTAGAGAAAAAGGGTTTTAGATGCTATAAACCTTGCACCAAAGAGCTTAAGGTATCTAGGGATGTAATATTTGATGAGTTGCTGCCTTGGTATGGTATCAAAGATGTGTTAGAGGTTGATGATGCATATGAAGCCAAGAAGAAGTTCAAAGAGCAACAACAAAGCATGGAGATAAGTGGTCCAACCACTTCAAGCACACCATCAGAGGAGAGTATTGCATCAACTTGGCATGGAAGGACAAGGAATGAAGCTCATTCAAGTGAAGGAAGTAGCAAAGGAAAGGAAAAGGAAAATGACGAAGACCATCAATGGGTAGACATGAAATGTACAGATGATGAAGATAAGGAAAAATTAGAAACTCCAAGATTTAAAGCAACTAAACCAAGGAGGAGGAGATTCCTACCACCTAATGGTGAGGTAAGGTCATCCAATAGGGTTAAATACCCTATTCAAAGGTTAACTTATGACTCATTCATTGAAAGAAACTATGCCTACATGAGTCAAGTTATAGCTTGTGAAGAACCTAACTTTTTTGAAGAAGCAAATAAACATAGGGAATGGATTGAAGCCATGGAGGAAGAATTCAAAGCACTTTAAGAAAATGATACTTGGTCATTGGTGCCAAGAACAAAGGACATGAAAGTCATTGGCAACAAATGGGTATACAAGGTAAAGAGGCATGCAGATGGGAGCATCTCTAGGTATAAAGCAAGGCTGATTGCCAAAGGTTTTGCTCAAACGTATGGCGTAGAATTTGAGGAAACATTTAGCCCAGTAGCTAAGATTTCCACCATCAGAAGTTTGATTGCAATTTCAGCCTCAAAAGGTTGGAAGATGTACCAGTTGGATGTGAAGAATGCTTTCCTAAATGGAGAGCCAGCCCCAAGGCTTTGAAAATGAGAGGTTTCCACATCATGTATGCAGGCTAAAGAAGGCTCTTTATGGACTCAAGCAAGCCCGAAGAGCTTGGAACCAAAGACTTGTGGACTACTTAGTAAAATGTGGATACAATCAGATTCATGTAGACCCATCACTCTTTGTGAGGAAGGAAGGTAGCAAATTGTTTTCATTTGTATATATGTTGATGATTTGATCATTACAGGGGATGATGAAGCCAATATCAAGGACATAAAGAGGAAGCTTGGATGTGAATTTAAAATCTCAGATTTAGGGATCTGAAGGTACTTCCTTGGGATTGAAGTACTATATAAAGAGGAAGGTATATACTTGATGCAAAGGAAATACATTTTTTATCTTTTGAAGAAGTTTGGCTTGTGTGTTTGCAAGCCCATTTCAAATCCATTAGAAGTAAATGTTAAATTAAGTGCTCATGAAGGTGAAGAATTGAAGGTTGTGACCATGTAAAGGTCAATAATCGGTTTGCTCTTGTATGCTACTATGACAAGACCTGATATTGCACATGTAGTTGGAGTGTTATCTCAATTTTTGCAAGCACCAAGAGTACCTCATCTTGTTGCAGCCAAAAGGGTACTTAGGTACCTCAAAGGATCATTGAATGAAGGTCTATATTATCCATTTGATGATGAATTAAATGTACAAGCTTATTCTGATGTTGATTGGGCAGGTTCCAAAGATGACAGGAGGAGCACTAGTGTATATGTTATCATGCTAGGGAAGAAGACCATCTCATGGATGTCAAAGAAACAACCAACCGTGGCTCTTTCATCGATCGAAGCTGAGTATAGAGGCTTAGCACAAGTCTCATGTGAGCTTACATGGCTCAAGAAGTTGTTTGTTGATCTTGATTTGCAAGTTAAGCAAGTACCTATTTTTTGTGACAACATAAGTAGCATATGCTTGGCTCAAAATCCGGTGTTCCATGCAAGATCGAAGCATATAGAAGTGCATTACCACTTTATTCAAGAGAAGATCATGTCAAAGGATGTCAAGGTGGAGCATGTCAATA
Organism: Ceratopteris richardii; assembly: GCA_020310875.1. Classification (NCBI taxonomy): domain Eukaryota; kingdom Viridiplantae; phylum Streptophyta; class Polypodiopsida; order Polypodiales; family Pteridaceae; genus Ceratopteris; species Ceratopteris richardii. The sequence continues at coordinate 89,082,683 of CM035431.1, read as the reverse complement.
CAAAGCACCAATATGCAGATATGTTTATCATAGCATTGGATGGAGTAAAGCTACAAAACTTCAAGGCATGCATTGGAATGAAGGACCTAGGCATTGAGACTTAAGGGGGAGTGTTGAAAATCCAGTCTCAATCATGCAAAAAGGCTCAACCACGAGTTTTGCAAGTGGACCAATAAAAAAGGAGGACCCAAAGTCATGGAATAAAGTTAGAAGCTCCACCAAACTCAATCAAATTCAAATCTCATCAAATCAGCCACCAAAAAGTGCACCTTAACTGATTGGTGGGTGGTTAGCTAGATTGTAGGAAAAGTAAAAGTCCATATAAGCATCATCCCGCCTTTGTTTCTTGAGTTGTATGCATTCCATGAGTTTCTCACTTAGTTTAGTGAAGTAATAAAGTCCAGCAAGCAGCCCCCTTGCTTGCTTACCTCATTTTCTCATGATTTTGCTCCGCTCTATCTAGAGGTGTAGTTAGGCTTTTTCCAATCAGCAATTGCCAACTTTGTGAAGGTATATCTCTACACATAGGCAGAGAGTGTTGCAAACCGGTAGCCTATTTTGCAGAGGGTGTTTCTCCCAGCTGGAATATCCGATTTGGATGATTTAAAGCTTGTTGGGTAGCTCTTATAGTCTACTACAAGTTTAAAAATTCTAATTTTAAGTCTCTGTACTGGTGTAGAGAAAAGTTCAGAACAGTGAGCATATATCACTGCTTGTGGACCTAGTGGAGGGCAACCATCTTCCATTTTGGCATTGGGGTGTTAGAATCATCCCCCATCAATCACTATAACCAACAAATATACATTTCTTTGCCTTGTAATGAAGTTTGTGACATTGTTGTGATGGCACAAAAGCATATGCCAAACAACCAAACACACGCATATGACTAATCATAGGCTTATGAACATTCCAAGCCTCATAAGGAGTGATGACTCTCAATGCTTTTGTAGGGCAATGATTCAACACATAGTTTGCACACATGACTGCTTCCATCCAAAACTTATCAGGAAGATGCTTTCCTTTAACCATACATCGTGCCATTTCAAGTAGAGTTCTATTTTTATGCTCAACAACACCATCTTGCTGAGGTGTATATGGCACCGTACATCGGTGTGAAATACCTCTTTCACAAAGAAAAGCATTAAACTCATGCGACATGTATTCACCACCACGATCCATGCGTAGAGTCAAAAGCTTTTGTGAATAAATTTTTTTAGCCATAGCTAAAAATGCTTTGAAGCAAGAAAATACCTCATTCTTTGCTTTCATAGGATACACCCACGTATGGCGAGTAGCATCATCAATGAAGGTAAAAAAATATACATGCTTCCCAAAAGATGGAGTCTTGATGGGACCACATACATCACTATGAACAAACTACAATTTTCTTGTAGTATGTGTATGACTATCTTTTGGAAAAGAAGCATGATGCATTTTTCCAAGAATGCAACCTTCACATGCATGCTTTTCAATGGACTCAAGTGTAGGCAAGCCGATAACCATGTCCTTCTTTTGCAAGTAAAGCAAACTATTGTAGTTCAAGTGACCAAAACAAGCATGCAAAAGCTCCATTTCAGCCATGGAAGAAGTATGAGAAACCAAGGCATTCGAGGCAGCCCTCTTGTATGTATCCATGCAATACAAACCATTACATAATGTACCGAACATCACGATAACATCGCCATTGCCGAAATCATGAACCATACACTTATCATCAACAAAGTGTCCATGAACTCCGGGCTTTGGCAATGAACGAAACTGAAATTAAGTTCTTCTTGATACCAGGCACATAGAATGCATTTTTCAAGAGAATCACACCTCCATTTGCAGCCGTAAGCTCAATTTCTCCTACTCCAATGATAGGATAAGAGGCATTGTTTGCACATACCACATGCCCTCCTTTGGGTGCATCTTTCAAAGAGGCAAAAAATCTTTTGCATGATGTTATGTGCTTTGAAGCACCACTATCAAAGAACCAATCCGTATCAGCCTCACTCACAACCATAAATTTAGAATGCAAAGAAGCATCATAATGACATGTAACAACACATGCCCAAAAATATTGGGCCACGTTAGCTTCATCATTCTTTACATTTGCTAAATTTCCAACAATAGACATGCCAGATTCCTTCTTCTTTTCATTGTATTTAGCAAGCTTTCTACACTCATCAATAGTATGACCAGCCTTTCAACAATATTTGCATCTCTTCTTCTTTTGCAAATCACCATCATTAGAGTAATGCGTGGAGGAGGAAGATTGAGGCTTTGGTTTTGATGAACCCAAAGTTGAACCATACTTGCTTTTCCCCCTTTGTGAGATAGCAAGTGCTTGTGTTCCCTCAATCAAAACACTCCTATTCACTTTAGATTGCTCTTCTTGCAAAAGAAGAGACACAACATCATCAAATGCATACATATTAGGATTTCCTTTTGCAACCAAATAGAGTGTGGTAGCAAAGCTTTGAAAAGATTCTGGTAATCCTTTCAACAATGTAGAAATGAATGATGCATCCAGAATGATCTCATCTATGTTTGCCAATTGCTCTTTCAAGTCCTTGATGCGATTCATATACACATCCACAGACTCATTTTCAGCCATACATACATCCTCAAGTTGCTTCCTCAAGTATGCAACACGTGCTTCATTACGCACGGCATACAAAGAAGCAAGAGTGTCCCATGCCTGTCACGATGTAGAACATGAATGAAAATGTGGAACTATATGACGCTTCACTGAAAGCGCAATCAAAGCATGAGCTTGAGCATCTTTTCCATCCCATCTAAGCTGCTCCTGTGTAGGTGGAAAAGGAGAAACCACTATACTCAAAGAAGAATCTCCATCTGTGATAGTAGACTGTGAAGTAGAAGAACCTACGGGTCTTCGATCTACATTTGCCACTATGTTCCAAAGTTGTTTAGCAACAAGAACATGCTTCATCATGTAAGACCACATTGGATAGTTGGTCCCATCAAGCTTAGCCTCAGCTTGAAGCATGCCAAACAAGTCACTGCTACCCGCCATTTCACAAAAGAACAAGAATGTGACAAAATCTTCACTTCGACGAAAGTTGAAATGAATGCTGAAATTTCAGCTCAGAAATCGTCACTCTGATTGCAATTTTGATTGCATGAATGACTTCAAAATGGGGGTAAAACCCTAGGGCACCTGATGGAAATGTTTCTTGGCTTTTAAAATTCATTGTTCTATGCTCTGAAGTCAATTTGCACTGTTAAAAGTGAGCGCGCACCACGACGCGAAAAACCAAAACTTGAGAAGGGGCAACCTACTCTGATACCACTATTGGGTGTGTGACGAAGTGCAAGGCACACACGAGAAGCACACACAAGGAGCACAAATGCAGCAAGACACACGGAGAAGACGATGGCTGGAATAGGTCTCTCTATTGACGATGAACTAAAACTGAAGTAAGAGCTGAAATAATATCCCTAAGTACAAAGTACCACCACATATGAGAGTATCAAGTATGTGGTAACATGGGGGAAAAATCTCTAGTCATCACTAGAGTAAAAAGTGCCCATGTATAGGGAAAAGGTTCACATCAAAGCTACTTGAGGAACACATAAGTGTAATATATGTGTGTATGTGTAAATGTGTATATGTGAATATGTGTGTATCTGTAAATATGTATATGTGAATGTTTATGTATGTAAATAATCAGATTGTTAATATCAAATACCATTATTTATAAATTCCGATCAATCAGATGGAACTCCACCAACATCTCTTAATTGTGCAAGGACTATATACTCTAAGTATATCAAACTTTTAATTTTAAATATATTTGATAGATACATAATTGATATATTTTTTTTGTTTCTTGTTAAAATCAGATTTTGATCAATCAAAGTGCACTCCACCACCTCCTACCCATGCAACGACTTCACATGTGTCCTCCGATAGGAATTATGATGAATTTTACTATCAAGAGCATATTATATGTTGGTGTAACTCTTGCTATGGAACATATCGAAGACCGTGATTGGAATGTATTGAACATGAGGTAGAGTATGGTACTTTTGAACATTCACCACCACTTGGTCAACGTGATAATGCTTGGGTATGTATTTTTTCTATAAATTAATGGAGCAAGTATTCCTATATATCAAGAGTAATTTGATTTTCTATACACGATGATGATGATGATGATAATAATTCTCATACTCATACATGTCATGGACTTGGTGCTCATCAATTACAAGCAGAGGTTTCTAGAAATCCTCTACCTCCTGGTTTAGAGATTAAAACGGTTGGAGATTATCTATTGCCAGCTCCTGATCATTCTCTAGTACAAAAATATGATAGAAGAAGATATGGAGGATGGAATAGAGGACCACTTCCTTTAGATGGAGAGGTTTTGAACTTTTGGGGTAATTGTTATATGATTTTTCAATCCACTATTAATAATGTTGGTCATGGTCTCTTTATTATAGAGGATTTGTATGTACCTCCGTACTCTGAAGTCACCCTTATGTCATTTTTTGGTCTTATATATGGATGGGGAGATTGGCATTGACTTGCACGCTATGTTCAAAGGATGAGTGTTGGCAGCAGTCAGGGAACCAAAGGAGCCACAAGACAAAGAGGGTCGGAACGAAGAGATAGCACAAGCAGACACAGTAGCCAAAGAAGATCTGGCAAGTAGGCCATCTAAATTTTTCAGACATCAAGGAGTTGAGCACACAAGAAGAAAGAGCAAGTAGGGAGCTCAAAGATGTGTATGACAAATCAACAGAGAAAATCCCTACACAAATAGTGATTTTAATCACTAAACACCATTGTAAATACCATTTCGTATTTTTGTAGCTCCATTTTGTGCAAGCCAAGGAGTCCTTGAGCTTGAGGAGCTTTAGAAGTATCTACCTGCCAATTTTCGTATTTTTTAGATCTCGTTTGAGCCCTCAAATATGCCCTGGAACCTAATTTTTAACTAGGCCGGACACTAGGTCTGGACAGGGCCAAAGCTAGTCAAAAACTATAAAAGGAGCTAGAGAGCTCATTTTTGAGGTTAGCTTGTAATAGTTTTTAACTTGTATGAACTTTCTGAAAGTAATCTAAGAACTCCATTGCTCCTCACTCTTTGTCTTGTCGTGTGTGCGCGTGTGTGTGTATGTGTGTGCATGTTTGTGTGCTTCTCACTCACGCACTTGTGCCTTCACTTGCTCGAGGTCTTCATACCATCCTCACGTCTTCCCCGATTGACATTAAAGGAAGTGCTACTCATCATTGAGCTACACCAAATTTTGGCACCGTTGCCGGGGAACGAGCTTTGAGGACGAGCGTGTGATGGTAAGACGTAGAGTTGAAGCGTTGGAGTTATAGGTATTTTCTTCACTTTTATCTATTTCCTTTTGTTTTCTTCATCACCATCATCATCATCACCATCTCCCACCTCCATCTCCATCATCGCAAAAATTTCAGTTTTTTTGACTATATTTCCTTCCTCCTTCCATTTCCCTCATTCCACTTGTGAGAGAGAGCGAGAGAGTAATATTGTGTGTGCAGTTTTTGCATGTTTCTTGAGTTGTCTTGCAAGTACATGCTGCATCATCTTCTCTAGCACTCCGCGCAGGTAAAAAATGTCACGAAACTGTCTCTGTGTCGCCGACCTCTGTCAATCGCGACCGACAGAAAAAATGTTCCATTTGCCAAACAAAGTACAAAACCATGATCTACAGGCCTAGAGCTTCCCAAAAGTGTGTTTAGATTTTTGAAATTCATCAGATTTCTATCAATCGCGATCGCTCTGTCAATCGCGATCGACAAACCACGACGGACAGACCTGTCAATCGCGATCGACCAGTCAATCGCGACTGACAGCCCACGACGGCTCTGTCAATCGCGACCGACAGAGTCAACGACCAATTGACCATGACTGACAGATCATATGCGTGACACGTGTCAATCGCGATCGAGTCATCAATCACGATCGACCCATCAATCGCGACTGACAACCCACGACGGCTCTGTCAATCGCGACCGACATAGTCAACGATTGTTTGACCACGACGGACAAACCCTCGCGACCGACCTGTCAATCGCGATCGACCCATCAATCGCGACTGACAGAGTCAACGACCTTTTGACCACGACTGATTGACTTTTCGAGCCACGTGTCAATCGCGATTGACCCATCAATCCCGACTGACAGCCACGACGGACCTGTCAATCGCAATCGACACATCAATTGCGATTGACCTATCAATCGTGACTGACAGAACTTGCGAACGCGATAGAAGGGCAAATTTGGCCAATTTTTAAGGGAAAAAAAAATAGTGGTCTAATTTTTGGGGAACTTTTAAGGGTTTAGCATTGCATTGTGAGGCCGCAACCCAAGTAGTTCAAGGATTCCTGTCTGCCTGAGTAAACTGTTTTGAACCCTGTTTTAGCACCAAAACCCTGATCGGACATAACTTCCTCATACAAAATCCAATTGTTGTGATTCTTGTTTTGTCGGAAAGCTCGTGGGAAGTACAACCAAAACTTCCACTGGTATGTGAAAATTAGGATCAGGATCATTAGATAGGGTTTTTTTGAAGTTAACCATACCCCGAGGTAGAAAAAACTAAGGGATCCTTGGGATTGTTTTTCATAAAGGCAAAGGACAATTTGGTCTGTGAGTTACATGCATGAAAGTGGTCTCGTGTATCATTTGAATTTAAGTCTGCAGCTAATCTTGGGACTGATGCAGGTCTATTGAGAAGCAATTGAGAGCATCCAAGCAAGGGCTTTGTGCAAGCTTGAGAATCAACTTCTCGAGCACTAAAGAACAAGGATCAGCAAGAAAGGTCGGAATATTCTCAACTCCCCTTCGTCAATTCCTAGCTTAGGCTAAGAACGACTAGAGGTAGGAGTAAGTTAGGGCGACGATAGGCAATTATCAAGTTGAAGAATACCTAAACTTTCAAGTTCAAGCTAAGGACATAATCTTTGTACTGTCGAGAACTTTAAAGGAAAAGAACTTAACGTGGAACGATCAACTTTAAGTGCAGAACTACACTCAAATATACCTTACGACGTGATATCAGAAAAGAATGTTAACACGGTAATCAACTAAAAAGAATCAAGTAACTGATACAAAAGGACTCCGCAACGAGCTTGTACTTGGGCAAGAAGAAAGAGCAAGTAGGGAGCTCAAAGATGTGTATGACAAATCAACAGAGAAAATCCCTACACAAATAGTGATTTTAATCACTAAACACCATTGTAAATACCATTTCGTATTTTTGTAGCTCCATTTTGTGCAAGCCAAGGAGTCCTTGAGCTTGAGGAGCTTTAGAAGTATCTACCTGCCAATTTTCATATTTTTTAGATCTCGTTTGAGCCCTCAAATAAGCCCTGGAACCTAATTTTTAACTAGGCCGGACACTAGGTATGGACAGGGCCAAAGCTAGTCAAAAACTATAAAAGGAGCTAGAGAGCTCATTTTTGAGGTTAGCTTGTAATAGTTTTTAACTTGTATGAACTTTCTGAAAGTAATCTAAGAACTCCATTGCTCCTCACTCTTTTTCTTGCCGTGTGTGCGCGTGTGTGTGTATGTGTGTGCATGTTTGTGTGCTTCTCACTCACGCACTTGTGCCTTCACTTGCTCGAGGTCTTCATACCATCCTCACGTCTTCCCCGATTGACATTAAAGGAAGTGCTACTCATCACTGAGCTACACCAAATTTTGGCACCGTTGCCGGGGAACGAGCTTTGAGGACGAGCGTGTGATGGTAAGACGTAGAGTTGAAGCGTTGGAGTTATAGGTATTTTCTTCACTTTTATCTATTTCCTTTTGTTTTCTTCATCACCATCATCATCATCACCATCTCCCACCTCCATCTCCATCATCGCAAAAATTTCAGTTTTTTTGACTATATTTCCTTCCTCCTTCCATTTCCCTCATTCCACTTGTGAGAGAGAGCGAGAGAGCAATATTGTGTGTGCAGTTTTTGCATGTTTCTTGAGTTGTCTTGCAAGTACATGCTGCATCATCTTCTCTAGCACTCCGCGCAGGTAAAAAATGTCACGAAGCTGTCTCTGTGTCGCCGACCTCTGTCAATCGCGACCGACAAAAAAAATGTTCCATTTGCCAAACAAAGTACAAAACCATGATCTACAGGCCTAGAGCTTCCCAAAACTGTGTTTAGATTTTTGAAATTCATCAGATTTCTGTCAATCGCGATCGCTCTGTCAATCGCGATCGACAAACCACGACGGACAGACCTGTCAATCGCGATCGACCAGTCAATCGCGACTGACAGCCCACGACGGCTCTGTCAATCGCGACCGATAGAGTCAACGACCAATTGACCATGACTGACAGATCATATGCGTGACACGTGTCAATCACGATCGAGTCATCAATCACGATCGACCCATCAATCGCGACTGACAACCCACGACGGCTCTGTCAATCGCGACCGACACAGTCAACGATTGTTTGACCACGACGGACAGACCCTCGCGACCGACCTGTCAATCGCGATCGACCCATAAATCGCGACTGACAGAGTCAACGACCTTTTGACCACGACTGATTGACTTTTCGAGCCACGTGTCAATCGCGATTGACCCATCAATCGCGACTGACAGCCATGACGGACCTGTCAATCGCGATCGACACATCAATCGCGATTGACCTATCAATCGTGACTGACAGAACTTGCGAACGCGATAGAAGGGCAAATTTGGCCAATTTTTAAGGGAAAAAAAAAATAGTGGTCTAATTTTTGGGGAACTTTTAAGGGTTTAGCATTGCATTGTGAGGCCGCAACCCAAGTAGTTCAAGGATTCCTGTCTGCCTGAGTAAACTGTTTTGAACCCTGTGAAAATTAGGATCAGGATCATTAGATAGGGTTTTTTTGAAGTTAACCATACCCCGAGGTAGAAAAAACTAAGGGATCCTTGGGATTGTTTTTCATAAAGGCAAAGGACAATTTGGTCTGTGAGTTACATGCATGAAAGTGGTCTCGTGTATCATTTGAATTTAAGTCTGCAGCTAATCTTGGGACTGATGCAGGTCTATTGAGAAGCAATTGAGAGCATCCAAGCAAGGGCTTTGTGCAAGCTTGAGAATCAACTTCTCGAGCACTAAAGAACAAGGATCAGCAAGAAAGGTCGGAATATTCTCAACTCCCCTTCGTCAATTCCTAGCTTAGGCTAAGAACGACTAGAGGTAGGAGTAAGTTAGGGCGACGATAGGCAATTATCAAGTTGAAGAATACCTAAACTTTCAAGTTCAAGCTAAGGACATAATCTTTGTACTGTTGAGAACTTTAAAGGAAAAGAACTTTATGTGGAACGATCAGCTTTAAGTGCAGAACTACACTCAAATATACCTTACGACGTGATATCAGAAAAGAATGTTAACACGGTAATCAACTAAAAAGAATCAAGTAACTGATACAAAAGGACTCCGCAACGAGCTTGTACTTGGGCAAATTTGGGCTATTCAATTAGGCTTATGAACCTTAGATCAGGGCGACATCTAGGGAGAGATAGACAAAGTCTGAGGTCTTCAGAGGCCAGTGTCAAACACACTGCTAGGTCTTGGGCCCAGCAGTTGAGCCACCACTCATACTACCCTAGCTCTGAGACTAGTGAATCAGAGATGTCTCAAGGCATGGACAGACCTACGGGAAGTTCAGGAGTGCCATACTTGCACAGGGTAGAAGGCCCATACAAAACGCAGCTGGAATACCTTAGGACCAACCGATTAGGTGCTAGCATCTATGAGGACGGCCTAGGAAGGTCTGTGGTCCAGATTAAAAATCTTGACCAATCCATTGGACTAGAACACCCAGCTGTAAAATTTGAAGATGGAGCGTACTTAGATAAGGAAGGGACAATATATGTAGTCACCAGTTGTCACTCTAGCACAATGGTGAGTACCAACGTGAGGAGATACACCTCATAAATGTCAATCCGTGGAGACGTGAGGACCGGTATGAAGACCGCGAGCAAGTGATGGCACAAGTGCGTGAGTGAAAGCACACAAGCATGCACACACATACACACACACGCGCACAAGGTAAGAACAAAGAGTGGAACAATGGAAAGCTTCGATTACCAAAGAGCTCTCTTACAAAACTGAAATCTACAACAAGCTACCTCAAAAATGAGCTCTCCAGCCCTTTTTATAGTTTTTGAGTGGTTTTGGCCCTGTCCAGACCTAGTGTCCGGCCTAGTTAAAAAATAGGTTCCAGGGCTTATTTGGGGCTCAAACGGAGTCTAAAAATTATGAAAATTGGTAGGATGGTAGATCTAATACTCCTCAAGCTCGAGGACTCCTCGGCTTGAACAAAATGGAGTTACAAAAATGGAAAATGGTATTTACAATGGTTTTTAGTGATAAAAATCACTATTTTTGTAGGGATTTCTTCTGAAAATTTGACAGGTGCTTCTTGGAGCTCCCTACTTGCTCCTTCTTCTTGTGTGTCCACTTCCTTGATGCACTTCCATGCTTTGTCCTTGACCTTGAGCTTCAACACTCCCCCCCCTCTTGAGTCTGTCGTCCCTAACAGACCCTTGTTGTCGTGGTTGTTCCATGTAGTACATTGAGAGGTAGTGTCCGTTACGTGCAACAAGAGCGATCCCTCTTCCCAATGTATCCTGGTCGTTTGTCTGGTTCTTCACTTTGCCACTGTTATCTCTTGCAGTTTGTAGTCCCTTTGTACGTGCCTCTGCCTTGTATTCCATCTGGATGGTGCATTTGTAAGTTTTCCAAAACTACTAGTTGCTCAGAGGAGGTGTTCAATGTTGATTATGAGCAACTCTCAATGGTGGATGGCGCCCTTGTTCTTGTAGTGGTCACCGTGATGTCCTCTGATTCTTCCAAAGATGGCTTTCATAGTTTTCGTGCCAAGTACTTGTAACCCATAATGGATGATGGTTAAGTGCATTAGTGCATGGGTTGAACAAATTATGTGCCTTGTGCATGGCCTTGTAATGGGGCCCTACGTATGCGTACTTGGAAAATGCATGGCAAGAAGTATGGTGCAAGAGATTGGGTCTTGAGCTAAGTGCTCAAGGGTATGCTGACGAAGAGGTTTCCTAATCTATGATGGTTATAGTGTTGTTGAAACATACACGTCTTACCATGGTGAAGGGTCCGTTGATCTTCATCTCTTCGTGTTGTGGTTCCACTTGGTGTCTGACCATCGGCTTGTCCTTTTTGTTGAGGGATGTTCTTGCTGGAAGTTCGCTGATGAGCATTTTCAAGCACAATCCTCTTCTTTGTCCCTTTTTTTTTTTTTTTTTTTTGGAACAATGGAATCAACCAAGAAGAAAGATATTAGTATCAATAACATATTTTGCATGTGAAAATTGTGTTGTGTCTCATGTGCCTGGGATTTCTCAATTGTGTCTATGCACGGCCATGTAAGGTGGTCCTATATTGATGCATACTTTGGAAATGCATGACCTGAATGGTGCAAAAGACAAGGTTATGCCAAAGGCACATGGTTGCTGCACGTCGAGGCTTTTGATGTTACTCGCGTAGTTGATGCATTCTTTGTTTGGAGGTGTCGATTGGATCTCGAAATGATGTAATCCTCCTAATGGGGACCCATTTCCGGATAGTATTTGGCCCTGTAGAGATCACCTCAGGCCGGTTCTTCTTTGGATGCTGTCCAAACTTTGGTATCCAGTGTGGTTGGCCCCTTGGTTCTGTGGATGTTGCTTGTGAGTGCCTACCTTTTTTTGTAGAAGGGTTGAGTTTAGCGTCTTTTGGTCTTTGTGCTCTGTTCTTACCCTTTGCTTTTCTTGGCTTCTTTGTTGAGGCCTTTCGCATGGTGGGGAGCATAGGTCTTTGTACGTGTAAGAGCTTCCTGGGTACCCACATCTGTAATCGCCCTTGTTGAGCTGTAGCTAATTTTTTAGGCACCCAAATTTGTACCTGATTGTGGTCGGCCTTCATTGATAGCTTCGGTACCCAAATTTGATGGATTCTTCATGCTTGACCCTGTCGTAGGTGCTTGGTTCTTCTTTTTTCATGGTCGATCTGGTTGGGTGGGAATCTTTGAGGCAACGTCGATGGTTGCACTCCTTTCTTTGCCCAGATCTGCTTCATGCCCCTAACTTCTTTCTGCTTGAAGGCTCTTTGTTTATTTGATAGACTGGCTATCTTGCACTGTTTTGTTTGCTTCTGAGGTTGGACTAACGTGGATGCTTTACTCTTTGAAAAAGAAGAAGGTTCTTCTTGCCTTTGCGACTGTCCTTCCATGATTGTGTCCGCCTGGATCATAGATCTTTTGACATTTACAACATCTTGTTCGAGAAGATTAGCCTTAGAGGAAAGAAGAGAGCGTGCGGTGTCTTGGTCAGTGACCATGCAATTCTCCAATTCTAATGTAATGCATTGATTATGTACCCAAACTTGAAGAAGTTGACATAGCATGAACTCTTTACATTGCTGAGACTTTACTCCGTCTTCTGGTGCCTGTCTATGATCAGCAAAGAAGCTTGTTTCATAGGCCACTAGTCGCGCATTCAAGTTGGAGTCATTTTGACAAAAATTTCTGAATCGAGTTCGAAAAAGCCGGTGAAGAATGCTTCTTCGAAGGTTTGCATATATGTCGATGGCAAAAACATAAGGCGAGAATAATATGCCATAATAGTGAGTCTGCTGGGAATAGTAGATAAATAAAAAATTAAGGCTTCCGAACCTTGCGTAATGCCAATGAAATTCAAAAAAGTATATTTCGCATGTTGGAAAACTTTAAGCACTGTGAGTAGCATGCTGAAATTTTTATTGGTCATTTTTACCGCTAAATCTGGTACTGTAGCATATCTGGCAATCCAAACTTCCATAGATTTTACCATGTATTCCTCGTTCGGTAAGTAATTATGTGGCGGACTAGGTAATAGTGGATAATTGAGCCACTGACTATTAATGCTGCCTTGGCGCTGGCCTTCCCAAAATTGCGTCCAGGAGCGTCTGCGGGGTACAGGACAAAAAGATGGATTTACTTGAAGCTCATAAGGTGATGCCTGTTGGAGCAAGTCTATGACAAGCCTAAGTATTGGCTTGAGTCCCACAAAGTCATAAAAGAAGCTTCAAAATGAAGACTATGTAAAGTTCACTTGTGAACTACCTCTTGTAACTTTTGAAGAGTTTACTTAATGTAAAAGTAAGAGAATCTTAAGTGGTTGAGTCCACTTGATCAAGAATGGAAAGAGGAGCCACGAATTTGTGATTTGTGGTAGGTAGAGAATCAAATCAATCATTGATTGATTGGAGAGTGATTGAGGGAAGTTAGCCTCCCAAACTCAACTATAAATAGATGGCAGTTTTAGTCGTGGTTAGAGAGACCTATGTGAAGACCTCCAAGAGCTGAGCTTTATGCCATATCAAGGTGTGATTACAAGACACACATATGTATCAGTAAGTCATTGTATTGTACAAGCAATATACTTTCATTTTCATGATTATTTGAGTTCATCTTTCCATGTTCTTGTGAAGTGTACTACTCACTGCCATTACTCTCAGTTTTTCTCAGTCAACTTGCAGAGATGTTTTCTCTGAGCTTGGTGCATCATTTTCAGTGATTTAACTTGGTAACGTTAGCTCTATAAGTCTACTATATGCTCACAAATTTTCATGTCATTTGGATGTTTCCATCTTCAGTTATGTTCATTTGAAGTCAACAGGGTCTGTTCATCTTCACTTCTCTGTCAGGTACCGGACTTTTTCACTCATCTTGTCAGAGGTGTTTCTCAGTGGTTACTTATCCACATTCAGAGATTTAAAGCTTGTTGGATTCAGCTTACTGTGTAGTATAACCATACAAATTTTCATAATCATTGGATTCCTACATTTTGAGTTATGGTGATTTTTCTGCTCACTGGTCTCAAACTATAGCAGCCCGTGAAAATCGGGATGATGTCATCACTTGTTAAAACTCATTCTCAGTGTGTGGTTTATTATTTTTGATGAGATTACTCTTTAAAGTTAGCTCTTTAAGCTACCTAGACTTCCCCAAGAGGAATTAAGCTAATTGCTACTGTGCTCAGAGAATTATGTAAAACACTGGACAGGTGTATGAACCAAGAATAGCAAGTTTTCACCTCTGAGCTAACTCCAACTTATCTGTTTTGATCTATCTTTTTGAGAGTGATCTTCCAAGGTACATAGGGTGTCTAATACATCCATTGGCAAGCTAAAAGGGCCCACCATATACTCTTGGAGTTCATTTGGCTGGTGTAGATCAAGGATTTTGCAACACCTCTTCATCTTCAAGCACATACCTATCCATCTCTTCACAGTGGTATCAGAGCAAGGTTGGACAACATGGCAGATGGATTTCCTTCATCAATTGACAAATTAGACAGAGGTAGCTACTCAGCTTGGTCATTAAGAATGGAAGCCTATCTCCAAGGTAGAAGTTTATATGGTTATGTGGCTGGAGATGAAGTTATGCCAAGTTTCAGGAACAAAAGTCAACCAACACAAGAAGAGCAAGAAAGATTGAGCACATGGTGCTCCAAGGATGCACTTGCAAGGTCTTATCTCCTCAACTCTATCTCAGATTTTTTGTTGCCTCACATTAGAAGTTGTAAGACATCTCATGAAGTGTGGGATGCACTTGAAGCTTTCTTTTCTTCAAGTACCAAAGCTAGGAAGCATCAACGATGGATGGATTTCACAACTCTCAAGAAGGCTCCCAAACAAAATGTGACTGATTTTGTCACAAAGCTCAAGGACATAGCAGATCAGTTGGGAAGCATTGGAGAGGTAATAGATGAAGAGCAAATTGTAAGGCAGGTCATCAATGGCTTGAAGGCAGATGACAAGTGGGAAGCATTCACCACAGCTATGGATTTGTACATGGACATGCATGTACCTGATTTCAACACACTCATTGGACAACTACTTACTCAAGAGGCAAAGCTTATCAAAAATGGAGAAAGCTCTAAAGGTAATCAATCTTCAGCTTTATACACGGATAAAAGCAAGTCTAAAGATAACAAAGGAAAGGCAAAGAAAGTGGATGATGAAGCAGGTACATATCAAGCTAACTATGCAGGTAGAGGAAGACATGGCAGAGGTAGAGGAAGAGGAGGTAGACAAGGCAGGGGGAGATCCCAAGACTCCAACTCATGTTCTATTTGTGGATTAACTAATCATACAACTGAAAATTGCTTTAGGAATTCCAGGAATCAAAGAGGCAGAGGATACAATAGAGGAAGTTATGGCTACTCAAGAGGAAGGTTCAACAACTACCATGGCAACTACAACAACTACAATCATTCAAACTATCAAGGAGGCTACAAAGGAAGGAGAGACTACAATAACTACACAGAAGACTCAAACAAAGAGGATTCATTATTGATCATGAACATGGCTATGCCACAAGGTAAATCTGATGAGCATGTTTTCTACATAGATTCAGGTTGTTCAAATCATGTGGCAGGAAATGTGGCACTCCTATCAGATTTAGAAGATCCAAGGAATAAGCATGAGGTACAAACAGGAGATGATACAAAACATCCTGTGGAGAAAATAGGCAATGTCAAAGCACCTGATGGAAACATCAACCTACTCAGTAAGGTACTCTATGTCCCTACCATTACAAAGAATTTGATAAGTGTTGGGCAGATAGTAGAGAAAGGGTTGCAAGTCAGGTTCACAAAAGCAGGAGCATTTGTTGAAGATCCAAGTCAAGGATTTAGAAGAATTGCAAAAGGTGAAAAGACAGGTAGATTGTTCACATTTGAATTATAGGACACTAGAAACATTGCTCTCTTTAATTATGGTAGTCAGACACTCACAGAATTGGAAGTATGGCACAAAAGGTTAGCACATATTGGTGAAAGGTCATTAAAGCAAATCTGCAGGGACCAAAGTGTACTTGGACTTCCTAATTTGTCAAAACAACATATGATTTATAAGTGTAGTGCATGTCAATTTGGAAAGTCTCACAGGTTACGATTCATGAAGAAAGGTTATATGCATGGAGATCTCTTGGAGTTGGTTCATACAGATGTATGGGGACCTAGCAAGGAAGCTTCAATATCTGAATCAAGGTATTATGTTTCCTTTATTGATGATTGCAGCAGATGGACTATCCTATTCTTTATGAAACACAAAGATGAAGTTTTTTCATGTTTCAAAAGATATTTGGCTCTTGTGGAGAATCAAACAGGTAAATCACTAAAAAGGCTAAGGTCAGATGGAGGGGGAGAATACTTCTCCCATGAGTTTGATTCTTTTCTTCAAGAAAGAGGAATCAAAAGAGAGGTAACTACAAGGTACACTCCTGAGCAAAATGGAGTGGCAGAAAGGAGGAATAGGACAATTGTTGAAGCTGCAAGGTCTATGTTAAATGAAAAGCATTTACCTAATTACTTATGGGCTGAGGCTGTATCTACAGCCACTTACTTGATTAACAGGTTGCCTTCAAAATCCCTTGATGGGATGACTCCATATGAGGCTTGGAATGGAAGAAGACCAAGTTTAGATCATTGTAAAATTTTTGGATGTATTGCTTTTGCTCATGTTCCTTCACAGGTTAGAGGCAAGATGGATCCAAAGGCAGAAAGGTGTGTATTTATTGGATATGACAACAATCAAAAGGGCTACAGGTTATACAACCCTACCAACAAAGGATTTTTGATGAGAACAATTCATGGTATGAAGATTCATGCAGGAAGGTCAATTTACCATATGATCTTGAAGAAGATTTTCCAAAGCTTGGTAGAGAACAATCAAAGATTGAAAAACAAGACATCTCAGAGGATGATGAAGAATCTCACATGGAAAAGGTCAAAGCATGGAAGTCTAAAGGTAAAGCAAAATTGCAGGAACTTGGACATGAGGTAGAATCATCACATCATGGCCTAAGAAGATCTATGAGGGAAAAGAAAAAACCAGAAAGGTATGGGTTTGACACCTCATTAGTAACTAAGCATTCTATCTACATAGCACACGACATAAAACAAGAGGAGCCATCATCATTTGAAGAGGCCAAAGCAAAAACAGAATGGAAGCATGCAATGAAGGAAGAGATCGAAGCACTTGAGGAAAACAACACTTGGGATTTGGTGCCCAAGACTTCATCCATGAAGATAATAGGCTCAAGATGGGTCTATAAACTCAAGAAGAATTCTGATGGTTCAATTAACAGGTATAAGGCAAGGCTTGTGGCAAAAGGCTTTGCACAAACTCAGGGAATTGATTATGAGGAGACTTTCTCTCCTGTGGCAAAGATGCCTACTATTAGGGTTTTGCTTAGTATTGCCTCTTCCAAGAATTGGAAGATACTTCAACTAGATGTAAAGAATGCATTCTTGAATGGTTGGATAACAGAAGAGGTATATATGGCACAACCACCAGGTTTTGAGAATCAAGTTTATCCTGATTATGTGTGTAAACTTAACAAAGCATTTTATGGTCTCAAGCAAGCTCCAAGAGCTTGGAATTTCAGGCTTGTTTCATTCTTGCAGGACAAAGGCTTTCAACCAAGCAAGGCAGATCCTTCACTCTTTATTAAAAAGAGTAATTCCGAGGTCATCTACCTATGTGTATATGTAGATGATATTATATTGACAGGAAATGATGCAGATGGTATGAAGAAGATCAAAGATCATATGAGAGAAGAGTTCAAGATAAGTGATTTGGGTTCACTTACCTACTTCCTAGGTTTGGAAGTTGTCTACAAAGATCATGGTTTGTTTCTCACTCAAAGAAAGTACATTAAGGACATGTTGGCAAAATTCAAGATGCAAGATTGTAAGATTGCAGGTACTCCAATGGAGGTCAATCACAAATTGAGCTCACATGAAGGTGAACTCATAGAGGACATCACATCATATCAAAGTCTAGTGGGTAGTCTCAACTATGCCACATTGACAAGAGTAGATATATGTTACAGTGTGAGTGTGCACACACCAAGGAAACCACATATGGATGCTACCAAAAGGATTCTCAAGTATCTCAAAGGAACCATAAATGAAGGACTTTATTATCCTTATGTATCTGATTTAGGTTTGAAGCTATTTTCTGATGCAGATTGGGCTGGCTCCAAGGAAGATAGAAGGAGCACTTCAGGTTATCTTACCTTTGCAGGTTCAAAGCTTATTTCATGGTCATCCAAGAAGAAACCCATAGTTGCTCTCTCTTCTACTGAAGTTAAATATAGAGGTCTTGCCATAGCTACTCAGGAAGCTATGTGGATGAAGACATTATTCAAAGATGTTGGATTGGAGTTTGGAACTCCAACTATTTTTGGTGACAATATGAGTTCTATTCACTTGGCTGCTAATCCTGTTTTTCATGCAAGGACTAAACATATTGAAGTTCATTATCACTATGTACGAGAGAAGGTTCTAAGCAAAGAGGTTCAAACATCATATGTGTCCACTCATCAACAATGTGCAGATATTCTAACCAAAGCATTGGATGGTACAAAGATTTGCAAATTCAAGGCTATGATTGGTTTGCAGGTAATCTTGGAAGATTGAAGACCTCAAGCATACTTGGCTTGAGGGGGAGCTGTTGGAGCAAGTCTATGACAAGCCTAAGTATTGGCTTGAGTCCCACAAAGTCATAAAAGAAGCTTTAAAATGAAGACTATGTAAAGTTCACTTGTGAACTACCTCTTGTAACTTTTGAAGAGTTTACTTAATGTAAAAGTAAGAGAATCTTAAGTGGTTGAGTCCACTTGATCAAGAATGGAAAGAGGAGCCACGAATTTGTGATTTTTGGTAGGTAGAGAATCAAATCAATCATTGATTGATTGGAGAGTGATTGAGGGAAGTTAGCCTCCCAAACTCAACTATAAATAGATGGCAGTTTTTGTCGTGGTTAGAGAGACCTATGTGAAGACCTCCAAGAGCTGAGCTTTATGCCATATCAAGGTGTGATTACAAGGCACACATATGTATCAGTAAGTTATTGTATTGTACAAGCAATATACTTTCATTTTCATGATTATTTGAGTTCATCTTTCCATGTTCTTGTGAAGTGTACTACTCACTGCAATTACTCTCAGTTTTTCTCAGTTAGCTTGCAGAGATGTTTTCTCTGAGCTTGGTGCATCATTTTCAGTGATTTAACTTGGTAACGTTAGCTCTATAAGTCTACTATATGCTCACAAATTTTCATGTCATTTGGATGTTGCCATCTTCAGTTATGTTCATTTGAATTCAACAGGGTCTGTTCATCTTCACTTCTCTGTCAGGTACCCAACTTTTTCACTCATCTTGTCAGAGGTGTTTCTCAGTGGTTACTTATCCAAATTCAGTGATTTAAAGCTTGTTGCATTCAGCTTACTGTCTAGTATAAGCATACAAATTTGTATAATCATTGGATTCCTACATTTTGAGTTATGTTGATTTTTCTGCTCACTATTCTCAAACTGTAGCAGCCCGTGAAAATCGGGATGATGTCATCACTTGTTAAAACTCATTCTCAGTGTGTGGTTTATTATTTTTGATGAGATTACTCTTGAAAGTTAGCTCTTTAAGCTTTCTAGACTTCCCCAAGAGGAATTAAGCTAATTGCTGCTTGCTCAGAGAATTATGTAAAACACTGGACAGGTGTATGAACCAAGAATAGCAAGTTTTCACCTCTGAGCTAACTCCAACTTATCTGTTTTGATCTATCTTTTTGAGAGTGATCTTCCAAGGTACATAGGGTGTCTAATACATCCATTGGCAAGCTAAAAGGGCCCACCATATACTCCTCGAGTTCATTTGGCTGGTGTAGATCAAGGATTTTGCAACACCTCTTCATCTTCAAGCACATACCTATCCATCTCTTCACAATGCCTCCCACTGTACCCGCAATGTGGGATTCTTTTTCAAAATTTTCCTCCTCCAGATGGGATCCGCCTTCTCAAATTCCTCCTGTGTATATCTGAAAGTATCATGCCTGAATTGGAGGTTGTGATCCGGATCTTTATTTGTCGTAGATCTTATATAAGTTCGCGCTTGTTCTTTAAGTAGGCCGTGTGGTACATTGAATGGCTTCAAAATTTGCTCTAATTGTTTATTGTCGATTTGAGCTTCCTTCATGATTTTTATGATTTGATCTTCAAACTCAGCAGTGAGTTGGGACACCAGTAGTGCCCGTTCCGATCGGCTCAGTTCTGCAATTTCTCGATTATTAGGTTCAAAGTGAACCTCCTTTTCCTCCCTTATCGGTGAATGATATGAGGGGGGAGAGAGAGGACGTACCTCATTCTCCACAGTAGCCTCTGCGGACTTCGGAACTACTGGTGTCCCCTGGTATCTCGTTTTTTCTAGTTGATCCTGTAGCTGTTTGATCATCTCTTTCTTTTGCTTGATTTCTTCTTGAGCCTATAAAATTGTTGATTTATTTTTTTCAATTTCCTCAGCTACAATGGCGAGTTGATCAGCATCTTCTTTACAATGTAATAGGTATCTATTTTCTGCTTTTTTCTATTTAGCTCGTAGAGCTGCAGTGTCTTCCATGTACCTTCTTTCCCATTCTGCAATTTTTGCTTGCTCCTTTATGAGTTGATCTTTATACATAGCTGCCTTCTCTTCCAATGCTGTGATACTTGATTCTTGTCTGTCTTGCACTTCAACAGGTTGATCACTTAGAATAGCTGTCATTAGCTCCTTATTTCATTGGCGTAAGCTTTCCACTTCGTCCATGTACACTTTTAATTGAGATTCCAAGATTTGGCTTCTTGAATTCATACGTGCCTTTTCAGTCTCATTAGCTTGCAGTTTTTTTGTGACTTCCTGAAGTTGTTCTTTCAATCTTTGATTTTCTGTCTCTAGCATTGTGTATTTGTTTCTGATTTCTTGAAGTTCATTTTCTTTTCCTAAAACCTGTTCCTTCACTGTTTTTAACTCAGTAGAGAGATTCTTACCCAATCTTTGAAGTTCGTTTTTGTCTCGCATGGCCTGATCATAATCTTCATCAGCCTCAAGCATCAATTGTTGTGTATCTAGAGCAGTCCTAATCATGTCCTGCACCACGGGCTTGAGCTGAGCCATATCCACATTCAGCCATGTTTTTGGTATGCTTGGGGTTTCTCCCGTTTGTACATCTTTGCCTTTTTGGATAGTTTCGTTGTATGGTTGTCGAATCTGTAATTGTATGTTTTGGACAGTTGTTTGCTCATCACACTTATTGGCTTTTGTGGCACTCCCTTGATAGGTGATATCCATTGGGGATGGTTCTACCACTACTCTGATAGGCGTGAAAGGTTCTTCTTCTTCGATTGTGTTTTCCTGGTTCCCCTTGTCTGGGATGTTTGAAGTTTCATTAATTGTTATGGTATGCTGTCCCTTCATGTCTTTCTTTTCACTTATGATGCTTTGATCAACACCGGTGGGTTGATCTTCCGCCTTAGGGTCTTCCGCTTCCTTGTTGTACTCTACTTCATTTAGTTCCTCCCACTGTCCATCATCTTTCGATTCATTTTGAATGTCGATGTCCAACAATGAAGTATTTTGTTCTTCTTGGCCCTCCGATGCAGAACTCGAGTTATCCAAGCCAATCTCCCTATATCTATGGACTTTTGTGAGTTTACTCTTTGTTTCTCTTGCTTGTTCTGACTGCTGATAATGATGACCTTGTACGGGCAGATTGATTTGCCCTTTGGTATATTGATGAGTCTCTTCCAGGGCGTTAGCTAAGTCTTGTTCTGTTATTTTCTTTTGTCCTTCAATAGTAGTTTTTGGGAGTACATGTATCCTTTTTGTTGTTGGTGCGTCCTCGTCAGCTTGCTTGGCTTCTCGAAGTCGTTTTGTGCCTCTCATTCTGGGTTGAGAGCTCGCTTCTGCCACTTCCACACTCTTACTTCCTTTTTTCTTTTTAGGGACGGTGGCGATTTTGACATACCTAGCCATTTCACTTGAGGATGGCATTTCCTGCAAATGTTCTCTTATGCCCAATGCATGGTAAATCATGATGGTTAGGGCCGTGGTACCATTGAGGAACTTTTTATTATTCCATTGCTTCTTGGCTTCGAACAATCGTTCTTGCACATAGGGAGTTAGATTGACTTGATTTCCGATTTGTTTAATGGCATGTGACAACAATTGAACAATGAGTTTCTATGGAGCCATGTACCGATTCATGTTGGGGAAGCAGAAATATTGATGAATTAGTCTGACTTCCTCTTCTATATCCACTATGTTAATGTCAACAAAGGTGCGTGTCTTTGCTCCACGACTTTCTTCTTTTATCGTTGTGACACCATCCTTTTCCCATCCGAATGCTTCTTTGATCAATTCATGTGTGAATTGAATAATTACCCATTCTCCTCCTTTATCCATAACTCTGGCTTCTGGAACCAGTGGATCATGTAGTGCAGGCTGTAGGGTGTTCATGACTTGCGTGCATCTTTGGAAATCAGGTTTATAGATGGGTAATTCAAAATACTTGTGAATTCTTGCTTTCTTCATTATGTCAATGGTGGATGGCATCTCATGTAAGACCCTGAAATCCTGGGACATAATCGGAAAATGATGCTCTGTATCCATAATCTTTATGTTTGCCAAGAATAAATAGTCTCCAACTGGTTGCTCATCTCTAAACCAGTGTCCCTTTGCTTTCGTGAGACTTTGGGGAGGAAATTCCTGCACCTCCTCTTCCACTGTTGCTTCAGAATCCTCAGAAGCCATTTGCACTTGTAGCGAAAAGTGCGTTAGTGTCAAAGGAAAGTATGCAACTGTTCAATGCATTGTTGTGATTATTGTCGTTTTTCACTTCGTTTCCCCATCATTGAGTGAGGTCTCTTACCACCTCTTTTTATAACTTTTCCTGAAAGAAAACAATTGTTAGTATAGCCAGAGCATTTATGTATGTACATAGTAAGTCCATTCCTATCAAAGTGAAGCTAAGATCTAATCTCACGTGGAGAATGTGCACCACTAGTTTTATAATGTACATCATGTGCCAAATGCTTGGCCATGTAATGTGGCCCTATTATGCATACTTAGGTGCATTGAAGATTTCATGAGTGCAATGGAAATCTTTGTTAAGTCGATAGTCCAATCCTTGCGGTTGCTTGGGTTTCCAAATCCATTTTGTGACCACTAAGAGAAGTCGTTTTGTGTCTTTGATCCTTCCTGCTTCACGTGTTCTCTTGGCTTTCTCCATTATTCGCGTGATCTTGGTCTTGCTTCTCTAGTTGCTTGGATGACTGTCATGTGGTTTTGTCATGCACTTTGTTTGATGTACTGCTTTTTCCCGAGTCCTTATAGCCTGTTTAGCTGCTTGTGTTACCTTTTTAGGAATCCATATCTGCCGTCGCGATCTTTGGGCTTCCATCAATGGTTTGGGTATCCATATATGCAAATGTCCTTTTGATGTGGATTCCGGCGTAGTTGTCTTTATGATCTTTGCTTCCTTTTCAAGATTGGGTTCTGATTTTGCCTGGTTCTGCATCTGATCCTTGCGTACCCATTTGTATTTGTGTCGTCCTTCATATGAGTGTTTACTTGTGGTTTTCCAATATTGTTGTTTTTTGGCTTGTTGAAGAGGTCCCTCACCGTTGGTTTCCTTAGTGACTAGCTGTTTCTCAGCCGAATGTGGTGAGTGCGACTCTTCTGAGGACCTCGTATAGTCGGGACCTCCCATTTCCTCTAGGTTTGTTTCAGAGATAATGATACTGGAATTGTTCTCCAACTTCTTTTCCTGGCAGGTCTCTGAACTCGCTATTGTGGTAGAGAGTAAAGGTTTTTCTCCTAATAAACTGAAAATTTCCTTGTGCCCTATCTTGGCTGAAATGTAGCCTTGAGCTAGATGGATACACACCTCATTTTCCATGATCCAGTCTTGTCCTAGCACTAAGTCTTCTATTAGATCCTCATCTTTGCACACTAAGACTCTCTGTTCCATGGAGGAATTGCCTAGGTGGAGAGATACCTTTGTTGTTCCAATACATTCTAGGGTTTGACCTCCAATTCCAATCAATCGAGCGTTTGTGGGATTCAAATTCAATTGCATATCTTTTGCAATTTTATTTCGCATGCAACTAAGTCCTGCTCCTGAGTCTATCAATGCGTCTATCAACTTGTACTCTGTCTTGCCGATCCCTAGGTTTAGGTAAGGTTGCGTTTTACACACACCCGTTGTATCATGATTATCGACTTGGTAATTGGCCATAGGGATAGGTTCTTCTCCCTGGAGATAGCGTTCATCTCGTAGCCTAATCCATTCTTTCCGCTTCTTAATGCGTTCCAATGCTTCTTGTGGAGCTTCCTCTCTAATTCGCTCCTCTTCCTTCTTCCTATTTTGGGCACCTAGTAATCGTGCTAGCATTTGATCGGTCAAAGGTTCCATGAATCGTCTCACTCTACATCCACTCATGTAGTTAGGAAGAATGTCTCCATCTAGGGTGGCTAGATTGACTGCTCCACCATTCGAAATTCGATTTATGATCAAAGGTCCATATCCGCGTTTTTGTAACTTCTTGGCATGTTGTTTTAAGCTGTACACTAAGACTAAGTCACCTTCTTTAAGTCCTTTGTCTTTTATATGTGCATCATAATATGCTTTGTGTCTTCTTTTTGCTGCATAAATTCTTGCCACTGCTTGTAACCTAGTCTCATGTAACTTCTCGATTTGGTCTAGTTGTTGGGATAGTTCATGTCCATTCCACTCGTATTGTTGGGCCACTTTCAGTGTTGGCACTAAAAAGTCAATTGGCAAAATTGCATTTTGTCCATACACTAAGTTGAATGGGGTAGTTCCAATAGCCGTTTTATATGCAACACGGAAGGCCCAAATTGCATGATGCAATTGTTTGTCCCAATCTGACCTTCCATTATTGACAATCTTTGTCAACATGGTACACAGTACCTTATTAGAACTCTCCGCTTGTCCATTTGCTTGGGGATGATATGGGGCTGATTTTTTATGAATCACTAAAAACTCGCTCATTAGTGACTCGATTACTTCATTGATGAAGTGCGTTCCCCGATCACTCACAATCTCGATGGGTAGTCCAAAGCGGGTGAAAATGTGCTCAAATAGAAACTTGGCAGTGGTTTGAGCATCATTCTTTCTAGTGGCTTTTGCTTCCACCCATTTGGTCAAGTAATCAGTCGCTACTATGATGTACTCCGCATGTGATCCTTTGGCAGGTGGATTGATAGGTCCTATGAAGTCAATCCCCCATTTTGTGAATGCTCTTGCACAGACCATGGGTCTTAATGGCATGTCATCTCTCCGACTTGGGTATTTAGCTCTCTGGCAGGTTTCACAACTTCGTACGTATGTTTCAGCATCCATATGCAGAGTTGGCCACCACAAGCCTGCAAAGAGAATCATCTTGACAGTTCTCTCCGCTGAAAAATGACCTCCTACAGCACCTGCATGTGCCATTTCTAATATGGGTAAGTATTCTCCTTCATGCACACATAATCTGAGTTGGTTGTCTTTGCCTCTTCTAAACAATTGTCTTCCCATGAGAATGTAATCCTTGCTCATTTCCTCTAAGGATCGCTTTCTTGCTAAACTAGCGCCTACCTCATGTTCTTTAGTTTTCAAGAATTTCACCAATGTTGTACTCCAATTGGGTGCTATGGTCAAAAAAGGTAGAGACATATGATCTTCTGGGATTGTCTCTTGGCATTCTGCACAATTACTTACATGGTCATGAACATTCTTGGGCATGTCAGGCCAGTACACTCCTAACCTCTTTAGTTCTCGGATTGTTTCATGAGTCCCTTGGTGTGTTCTCCATTTGTTCACATGTGCTTGCTCAATTAGTTGCTTTTGTTCATCCTCCTCAACACATCTGAGTAACACTCCATTGGGTTCCTTGTAGTACACACTTCCTGCCACAATGTGTAAGTTCCTCGATTGAAGAATTTCTTTCTTGTTATTCCTATTGATTGAGTGTTGAGGGCCATGGGTGAGTATAGGAATCAATTTTTCTGTCCACTTTGGACAAACTTCTAGATTAAACAGATATGTATCTGGCAGGTCATCGGGCACTCCATTTGGTGGCTCTTCGTGTGTCAGCCTAGAAAGGTGGTCTGCTCTCACATGTGTGTTTCCTTTTTTCACTATTACTTCAAAATCGAACTCCATTAGTAGTAGAAACCATCGTACCAACCTTCCCGTGTTACAAGGCTTATTGACTAAGTACAACAAAGCTTGATGGTCTATGAAGAATTTGAACTTGTTGGCTAAAAGATAATGTCTGAATTTCTTCACTGCGTATACCATTCCTAAGCCTTCTCGTTCCGTAGTGGTATAATTTCGTTCCGCTTGATTCAGTTGTCTACTAGCATAGGCAATTGGATGATCAAGCTTACCTTCATCAGCCAGTTGGGCGAGGATACATCCAATGGCATAGTTAGAAGCATCAACATGAATATGAAATGGCTTGCTCCAATTTGGTGACTTCAGAATTGGGGCAGTACTAAGCCTCGTTTTCAACTCATTGAATGCCTTCTCGCACTCTTCTGTCCAAGTAAATTGAGTTAAGAGACCATACAAGGGTTTTGCTATTATGGCATACATGTGAATAAACCTACGGTAATATCCACAATGCCCCATAAAAGCTTGCACTTCCTTCGCATTCTTAGGTCTTGGTAGGTCTAAGATGACTTTAATTTTGTCCTCATCCGTAGATATTCCATTTTTTGAGACTATGTGTCCCAGGATTTTTCCTTGTCTTACCATGAAGACACATTTTTCCGGGTTTAAACAGACTCTATACTGTCTACATTTGTTGAATATCTTCCTCAACTCGGGGATGTGCTCGTTTCTTTGACTGGAGTATGTGCAGAGGTCATCCACATATACTTCCATGCTTTTTTTCAAAAATTCCTTGAAAACATGACACATTAATCGTTGGAAAGTGGCAGGTGCATTAGTGAGTCCAAAAGGCATCACTCGGAAAGCATACACACCCCATTCGGTGGCGAATGCTGTCTTATGTTGATCTTCGGTCGCAATAGCTACTTGATTGTATCCGGAGAATCCATGCAAGAAACTATAGACCTCTTTTTCGGCTACCCTCTCCAACAGATGGTCCGTAATGGGTGATGGGTAGCTGTCACGTATGGTTGCCGCATTCACCTTCTTCAAATTTATGCACACTCTCAATTTTCCATTTTTCTTAGGCACAACTACTAATGGCGATACCCACTCAGTGTGTTCTATCTCATATATGAATCCTGCCGCTAGTAGCTTGTCTATTTCCTCCTTAATTTTTGCTGCATAAACCTCATTGTACGTATAAGGGCATTGTTTGGATGGCTTTGCGTCGGCCGTCATTGGTATTTGATGGGAACAAATAATGGGCTCTACACCTTTGAGATCCTTATAGGTCCATGCGAACACGTCTCGATACGCTCTGATAAGGTTGATGAGTTCCTCTTCCTCCTCTTCAAATACATCTTTTCCAATATATGTGCACCGCTCTTCCCCGTCTTCTACTGTTACCACAATTTTTTTGGTTTGTTCTTTGTTGTCGTATGCTTCTCCGTCTCGTGCCTCTCATCTAGGCATTTGAATGGCTACTTTTCTCTCTTCTACTTCGTATTTTTTAAAGTGTTCAGGAGCTTCAAAAAGATCTGGGTCCGGTTCTACCTTACTCATGTCTTCCTTCTGCCTATGTATTGTCGGAGCAGCTTCAATTGCTAATATTTTTGTTGGTTCCTGTTCCTTCTTGTTCTGAATAGTGTTTAAGTAGCTTTCTTCGGAGTCAAATTTTGGTTCCATTTCTATGCTTTCATATTCCTCTTTCCATTCCTTCTCCAGAATTTCCCCTTCTTCTACTTCTTGAAGGACAACCATATAGAGGTTTACATCATAGCCTTCCTCGTCTATACACTCGTTTATCGTCAAAACTTCTTCGTTTACGCACACATCTAAGGTTGCTAGGATTTCCATCCACCCATGTGGCTCAAAGATCTCATCAGAAAAAATTTGAGGCATGTAGTCTGGGTCTTCTACTGATCGATAGTTAGGGTGTCCTATCGGCCACAGTTGTCTTCTACTTTCCGCTCTCTTGGCTTCTTTGCACATCTATAACTGGGCATCCTCATGTATCCAAGATTGATCACTCGATCCAGCACTATGAATGGATAGGTCATCTTCTTCTTTATGGACTGGATTCCATTGTAGTGGAGGAACATCTCGATAGGCAAACGTGTGCAAATTTATCTTGGTAGTGTTTCCTTGACATTGCAGATATAATGAATCTCTTCCCCAATCTTGTACTACCCTCATTTGTCTCATAAAGGGTCGTCCCAATATCATTTCATAGTTGTTTGCTTTCTCGAACTTACAAATGGCTAATGTGTGTTCAAATTCTACTCCACAGGTGGTTAGTTTGATTCGTTCCAATATTCCTAGGGGTCTTTCCACATGACCGTCTGCTAATTGGAGTTTCATGCTTGTGGGTCGCAAGGCAGGTTTTCCCCACTTTGCCCATATCTCCTTGGTGGCAATTCCTACCCCGACACCCGTATCTAGAATAGCCTTGGTCGTGTATCCATTGTGGGTGACAGGTAAACATGTATTACCTTCGTCTCCTTCACTAAATTCTCCCACTTTATCAACTGGAATTTGTATCGCTGATTTCCTTTCCGTTTCATTTCCTTTTGTTTCTTCTTTCTCTGGTGGTGGTTCCAATTGGTTCGCTAACTGCCTCCATAAGTGTGGTTTAAGTT
Organism: Ceratopteris richardii; assembly: GCA_020310875.1. NCBI lineage: Eukaryota > Viridiplantae > Streptophyta > Polypodiopsida > Polypodiales > Pteridaceae > Ceratopteris > Ceratopteris richardii. The sequence goes on along the minus strand of CM035431.1, from coordinate 89,054,062 downwards.
GAAGCAACTCTTTCACTGTCAATTTGCATTGCACCTTTGTTTTCTTAAGTTCTGTTAGATTGTGTGAACTCTCTTCTGCGTTTCCTTTTTCCTTCCCATGCATTGTGGGTGCTCGTATTATAAAAGACTCTCTTTCATATTCTCCCATGTAATTCGGCAATGTCGAAATGCTCAGGGTTTCCTTTCTATCTCTATCGAGTCTCGATACTTCCTCATATGCTTCCTCCAGGTTGAGATGGGGTTGACAATCTTCCACATTAATTTCATCAAAAGGATGCGGACTAACTCCATTCTTCCTCCATTGCTCTTCTCTGATTCTATTCCACAAATCTTGTGGCCAATCAGTCTCTAGGTCTGGTATCATAGACACCTGTTCATCTTATGCTTTTCTTCGTTCATCTTGGCCGTCTTCCTTTCTAGGTTCTTCATCCTTGGATTTGATGCATTCTTCGTACAGACCATGTGCAATCCTTGTCTCTGGTAAAATTGGGATAGTCTTTTCTAGGGTTGCTTGTGCTACCTCGACAAGTCTCTTGCATATTGCCAATCTTTCTTTTTCTAATTCCCCTTGAGGGTAGAATTTTTCATGTTGCTCTATATTTGGGCCTATTTTGATTCTAGCTTGGTAAGCTTTCAACCACATGTCCAAGTCGTCTGGCTTTGGGTTAGCTAGAATTGATTCTGGCTTCTCTTTTTCTGAGCAAATCCGTGGTGGCTCAGAGATCTCCTTACGTGTTTCTTGTTCTTTATGCTCCTTTAAGCCCTTCATTAGGTTCTTACTATCTTGACTCTTATTTCTTGCCCATTTTTCTTTGAGTTTTTCTCTTCTTTCCTTCCATCTTTGTACTCTAGTATTTTGTGAGTTCTCACGTGGGTTCTCAGAATCCTCGACTACTTGAATTTCAGGGCCTACAGTTTTATTGCTCTCTTGTTTCTCCTCTGGTTGATTTCCTTTTTGTTGCTTCGCTTGGGCTCTAGTAATAGCTTTTAGTGGTACAGTGTACTCCTTATCACTCCCCGATCCTTCTATGACCTCAATTACGTTAATGGGTGCAGTATCTTAAGCTTTGGCCGGATTCTTAGGGCAATCTCTAAAAAGATGTTCTTTTCCGCAATCACTGCAATATCCTTCCCAGATTCTAGGTGGTGGAGGGTTGTAAGGTCGAGGGCATTCTCTAATGAAATGGTCTCCTCCGCATCTATAGCAAGGTCCTCTCTGTACGGGTGGTCTGATAGGTGGTCTCATGGTTGGTTGTGCTTTAGGAGCCGTATACATTAAGGTGGTCGTTTTTGCTCCATAAGTCTGATCATAGCCCTCGTATCCAAAGTAAGCAGCATCGTATGCCGTTTCATATTCCATCATGTTGTCTTCGTATGAGTAGTACCCTCCTGGAGGAGGTTCATATCCAGGGTTTGTGGATTCTACGTTGGTCATTGTCGATGCTGGGACTATAGCTCTTTCTAAGTTCCCTTCCGATTGAGCATACTTTATTGATACTACCTGCTGTGGTTTCGATAGTTGGGGTCCTAGCACTGGTTGTGGAGGTGGATACGGTGTTTGCTCGTATGGCCGTGATGCTTCTGCTGGTGTGGGATACAGGTTGTATCTTGGTATCTCTCTACTTGGTTCCCTAGGCAGGTATCCATATGGTCTATAATGCGGTGGTTGAAAAGTGCGTACTTGCCTATTGAATGGACAGTTCTCCATAGTGTGGTTGGTATATTTTTGTTCGATGTGGCAGTACCAAGGAGTCCCTTGTTGTTGCTGTCTGTGGTATGGATACATAGGTTGTGCACCAGCCCCTCCTCGGACACACAAATGTGTGGGGTGCTCTCCTCCACATAAATTACATCTCCGTAGCATAGGCACTCTTTGCGCTAAGTTTTGGTAAGCTCTTTGTCCCTGGACTCCTAGTTTCTTTGCTAATAATTCTGCTAATTCTTCCATGTTACTGGAGTTGGCCGTGACAGTGCTCCTTAAATCTTCTGATTTAGTGAGGTCGGTTGTACCTTTGAGATCCTCGGCAAGGTTGTCTTCCAAATCAATGCACTCTTGAAGACACTCACTCAATGTTTGTAGCCTCTTCACATTCACTAGTGTTCTTAGGGTTCCGTTAGTGAGTCCATCTAAAAATAGTGAAATCATCTTTTGTTGAGTGGGTCTCTCAGCTACTGGGCATCTATCCACATACTGATTGAATCTTCAGGCAGCAGAGTTCACAGTTTCATTAGGGTTTTTAAAGCTATGGATTAAAGACGCAGAATTGTGTTTAATCCCTCTCTTTGTGAATTCTCCAATGAATTCTTGAAAGAATTTCTCCATGTTTCCAAATTGATTGGGATCTAAGGGCTGGAACCAAGTTAGAGCTGTCCCTGTGAGGGTGAGCCCAAAAGACTCATACAGCACAAAGAAATCATCTACTTGTTCCGCTCGTAGAACTTGTTTAAATTCTGCGATATGATCATAGGGTTCTCCCAATCCATCATAATGGTTTCTCACACATTTAGCTACTTGGATAGGTCTCAATCTTCTCATTGGTTCAGGTGGTCTGGGCATCACAGGGAAGATTGGGGCAACCGGACGTATTGGAGGTACTCCAGGCTATCTTCCTACCGGTGGCTGTGGTCTTACTGGTGGTCGGTACTGGTTACCTATCCCTGCGTGGGTCTGATGGTTTGTTTGCACTCCTGGAGTTGCAAACTGTACATGAGTACGGTTAGGCACACTTCGTTGACTGGTCTGTCCTGATGTGGTCTGTTCCGTTTCGTGTTGATTCCCAAAAGGATTTTGTGAAGTAGTTGCCTGATCTCTCTGCGGAAATATAGGCGTACCCAAATATTTCAGCCGAGCCCTGTCTAAAGCACTCACAGGCCAATATCTCCTTTGGTCCTTATCTAAATAAGTGAGTCTAGTTTCATCATCGGGGTCTTTCAACTCATAGAATGTCATGGGGCTTTCTTCTCTTCCTGGAGCAGGTAAGTCGGTTTGAAGCAATAAGTCTGATCCATGGATCATATAGACCTCCAATAGGTAGTCGTCTTGAGGAATCAAATCTCCTCTCAAGACCCGTGATACTTGAGACCTGCCCCTAGGGGTAGTCACAAACTCTTCAAGGTGTGCTCTTTCAGAGTTGTCTGGGTCCACAAACTCTCCCCTTTCGTTGATCCTCTCAGGGAATTCAGTCACAATGTAGATATGACCGATTTTATCTATATATGCTCCTCCCTCGTATTTGACAGCAGGTCGGGGTACAATTGTGGCATTCAGGGAAGTTACCATCCTAGCCACAGATCTATTTAAACCATCCAGGTAGATGGGAATCTCCTGGGCATTAGTGGACACATACTGTAAAGAGGTACGGTAGTCTCCTTCCACGGTAGACATAAAATTCCTATTCGGTGTTGGGCCCTACATGTCTTCCGAAGCCATGGGTATTTCCTCCTCTGAATCACTGGAAGTCTCTGAGTAGATGGAGTGAGAACTAGCCTGGGTAGCACTTCCTACCGAAGATATGACACTTCGTCGGCTACTAAGCACTCTTCCTGACCTCAAGTTCATCCACTCACCTAAGTCTCTCTAGAAATCCCAGAGATTCTCCTTGAGTGACTCTTTTAATGCCTCAAATTGTCTGACCAAAAATACTAGTGTCAAACTGGCCGAGACCGTTTCCAGGCGATACCACACTTGGCGATACTGCCCTACCCGCGATACGATGCAAGAAGTCCCAACGATACGATACTGTCTGCAGTAGACGATACGATATGGGGTAGTTACTACGATACGATACCAAGCACAGCGACGATACGATACCGGAATTCTAGGCGATACGATACTGGACAACCGCACGATACGACACCAGTAACCTTCCCGATACGATACAATCTTAGTATCGCGATACGATCCTCTTGAAGGAAACAATACGATACTAAGATTCAAGACGATACGATACCACAGAACGTCGACGATATGATACTTGTGACAATATCACGATACTATCCAAGGGAGAGGGCGATATGATATCGAAGTGGTATCGCGATACTTGATGTGGAGCGAGACGATACGATACCACAGGAGGTAACGATACGATACCACTGATCAGGTGAGATCGCGATACCAACTCGGCGACACGATACCAATATGGTATCGCGATACCAAGACTGATACCAGGCGATACGATACCTGAGCAATGAACGATCGCGATACCAACCCGGGGTCACGATACCAATATGGTATCGCGATACCAAGACAGGTATCAAGCGATACGATACTTCGGCGAGTGTCGCGATACTAGGGAGTTTTGGTATCGCGATACCAAACCTCAACCGAGCGCGATACTCAAGCCAAAGTACAAGAAAATCTGAAAATATTTACACCCCCTTGCTCTCCTTACTCTCCTCCTCCCTCCTAGGCCTCTGTATCCCACAAAAAGATGGTAACGATATCAGTTTTCTCCCCCCGCGATACTGCGCACATGTTTAATCACGTGTGTATGCATGTTTATAGAATTTTTGGCAAATCTTCTTTGTGAAATCTTACCAGGGTATTGCCTTGCTTGCACCTTGAGCTCAAAACTAGCCTTGACAGCCTGTAAGCCACGATACCAACTCCACGATACTGGTCGCTGCTCGTCCACGATACCAGTACACTGTGAAGTGTCAAATGAGCCAAATTTTTTGGTTTTTATACTTTTTTTGACAGAATTTAAACTTTCCTAATTTTCTTGGTGATTTTGGGGATTTTTGGTGAATTTTGTCTACTCCTACTTCTCCTCTCCTCACTATTCCTCTTCTTCTAACTTAACCCTAACTCTTCCTTCTCTCCCTTCCTCCTAACCCTAAACCTAAAACTTATCACACACACCTCTAAGATGAGAAGTGACAAGTGCTGAAGTGATTGACTAATTGCCGCAAAACAAATTCACTTCTACAAGTACGATTCCATCACACTTGATCTATAACCATCACGAAGGCACCTTGGTAGAGTGTTCCCCGGCAACGGCACCAAAAACGTGTGTACCTAAGTCAGAACGACTCAAGGACTTGTGCCAATGAGACTGTACCTCGATTGCCACACAAGTGCATATAGTGGGAAATCAACACACATTCAAATGTCAATCCGATCAAACGACCTAACCAAGTGTATGAAGACATGTGCACACATGATGGAAAATGAAGTGGTTAAGCTAGCATGCATGAGAAAAGACTAATCTACTTCCCAAATTCACTGAAATCCTGAAAGTGGTTGTCGCGATACCTCTTACAGCAGTTTTCAGAAAATCAAGGATTTCTCCCAGCTCCGGATTCCGAATATAGGCAATAGGGTACTCGTTTCGAAGCTCTCGACGAGACGCATCTACTGGAAGTGCTCTTACTCAATTATGAGAACTCTGCTTCAAGTTATGGTCAAAATAGTAAATGGTAGGAAACACCCACACTCACGCCACCACTCCTACTAGTTCGCACACACACTACAGCAGTCCAAAATCAATGGGGAGGGGTAGACAACAGTCCTACACACACATTTCAAGCTACACACACACATACAAGATCAAAATGAAGATCAAAATATGCAAGGAAGAGGCAAATTCGAAAATTCAGGAGTGCTTCTTCTTCACAATGGCAAAAAGTCTTCACAAAGAGTCACAAAGTGACTTATATACATGTGCCCTAAGTTTGGTCCTTTCATACAAGAGACCGGCACTTTATTTACTAAAAGACTAATCTCCTACTATTTTACAAGGGATATTTTACAACAACTTGGGATCATGCAACTAGAGGACTCCTCTAGTGCATTTACATGGCTTGAGGGAATTCTTGAAGACCTCGAAGAAGAAAAACTATGCCCATCATTTTGAAAATTTTGGGGCTCTACTCTTATGCCCTTTTGCTCTGCAACACACCTTCATGCATCTGATTGAAGAGCTCTCCAATGTTCGCAATTGTGTTGCACTTACGAGCTGAAACAATCGCTTGTAGAATTGTTGTTTTGTCTAATCTCTATCTTATTGTCTCTCTCTCTCTCTGTTTCTCTCTTTTTACCTCTTTCTCTCTTTGAAGTATCTCTCTCTCTCTCTCTCTCTCTCTCTCTCTCTCTCTCTCTTTCTTGCAGGTTATTCAAGAAGCTAACCAAGCAAAAAATATGGCTAACTATTGAAAGTACTATTTCTATTCTTTGTATATCATTTGAATTGTGTTATTTTCATTAGTTAGCATACTCACACTTATTAATATGCACATATACACTTATACATGATGAAGATGCACCTTCACACATACACACACATATATACACACACATGCATGTGCACATACACTTACACATACACATGCATATGCATAAACATTTCTACAACCACATAAAAGACTTGCATGCATGCATTATTGCATATACACATACACACATTAACATATACTTAAATACATGTATATGCACATCCACATGCATGCACATTCACATGCATGCACATGCATGCAAATGGAAATGCATCCACATGCACATACATGTTTCATACATATACACATGCATATACATACACTTGTATATGTTTATACACATACACATACACATACATATGCACATATGTATGTATACACACACATACACATATATACACATATATATATGCACATACATACACACACATATGCACATACACACACATGCACATACATACATATACACATATACATGCACATACACACATATACACATACACTTACACATATACATGCACATACATATACACACACATACACATGCACATGCACATGCACATACACATATATACACATATGCACTTACACATGCACATGCACATACATACATATACACACACATACACATGCACATGCACATACACATACATACAGATATACACTTACACATGCACATGCACATACATGCATATACACATATACATATGTACATACATTCATATATACACATACAAATTACACACATATAAATGCACATGCATACACACACATATTACACGTATATACATGCACATACATACATACATATACACACATACACATGCACATGCACATACACATATACACTTACACACGCACATGCATATACACATATACATATGCACATACATACATGCACATACATACATGCACATATATACATAGATACATACATATACATGCATATAGACACAATTACACTTATAGATATATACCTACATGTGCATATATACATTTTATATACACACAAGCACACATAAATATGAGTGAATTATATAATTAAAGTAATAAAACACATGCTTGATATAAACAATAATAACAATCAATAGAACAAAACTTTTCATTACTTTAATACCATACACACAATTCAAAACATAACTGAAATGAACAATATATATATATATATATATATATATATATACATATATACACACACACACACACACATATATATATATATATATATATATATATATATAAATACATACAATGTCATAATCAAGAATCTTAATCATCATCATCATCATATCATCATCAGCATCATGATCATCCTCATCCTCATCATCACGATCATCCGCATGATCTGATGTATCTGTGTGAGCACCATGTGACGATCGAAATCGTCCCTCCTGTATCTGTCTCTCCACCTCATCCATAGTTGTCTCTCCATAATACTCATGTATTACATATAACAAACATAAATAAGTAAAACAATTAAAACATCCATAAAAATAAAATAATTATATAAAATCTAATAATACTCACAAATGCATCCGGATGATCTCGCATATACTCACTCAAATGCCGATATCCAAAATGTGTATCATACTCAATCTCATGTTTCGTAGGATATCGACCATAATCCTTTTGCTGGATTGAAAAAAATAAAAAAGATTAGTTTCTTGCCTTTTAACTAAAATAAAAAATATACTTACAATAACACATATACTCACAAATGTACCTACAAAACCATGATGGCCCATTGAGCTTAGGTGTGATGTGTGGCCCGAATCAACTCTCTTCTTTGCAGCAACCTATTTATTAAAAGAAAAAATAAATACATAAATTAAATGTAAAAAAATAAGAAAATATAAGAGAATAATAAATATAAACTATTAATTTGTATACCCTTTGCTAAGGAAATGACTCCTCAAGATGTAGTTGTCTAGGAAAAAACTATCACGTCTCAAGTGGTATGTTAGATGCCTCTTATTTTTTTCCACCATACAATATCTCCTCTTATTTTAATCTCAAACAGAAAAAAAGAATCAGAATTATTTTTTTTTTGCCATACAATATCTCCTGTTATTTTAATCTCAAATAGAAAAAAAGAATCAGAATACATACACATATATACACACACATACACATACCCACATGCACATATACATGCACACATATACACATACATATACACATATACATACATATAACATAAACACACAAATACATATCCACATATATACATACACACATACACATGCATGCATATACACTCATTCATAGAAAATACATGCATTTATCCCACAATAATGTGTATTTGTGTATATGTGAATATGTTGTTGGGTGTGTGTAGAAATAATATCCCTAAGTACAAAGTACCACCACATATGAGAGTATCAAGTATGTGGTAAAATGGGGAAAAAACCTCTATCCAACACTAGAGTAAAAAGTGCCCATGTATAGGGAAAAGGTTCACATCAAAGCTACTTAAGGAACACATAAGTGTAACAAACCCCCCTAGAGCGAATGATGTGAACACATACAGGGAGTGACAGATCAGCCCCCACAAGGTAATAAGCCTAAAGCTTTGCGAAAAGCTTCAAACTTTTCCCGTGGAAGAGCTTTGGTGAATATGTCTGCCATATTATCTTGTGTAGGCACATATACCAAATCAATATCTCCTGGATGAAGACGCTCTCTCACATAGTGATAATGCACCTCAATGTTTTGGCCCATGCATGAAACATTGGGTTTCGTGCAACAGCCAAAGCACTCTGATGATTAGTGAGAATATGCGTAGCAACATCAATCTCCATGCAAAGATCCATCAATACGCATCTCAACCATATACACTCCATTGTAGCTGTGAAAACTGCCCTGTACTTAGCTTCACAACTCGATGTCACCACTATAGGTTGCTTCTTACTCAACCAAGATATCCATGAGTCTCCAAGGAAAAAGCAATTACCACTAAAGGACACGCGAGTATCATAACAACCAGCCGAATCACTATCTATAAAAGCATGCAAGCATGACTGAATATCTCTACCATAAAAGGGACCTAAGCTCAAAGTGCCTCACAGATATCTAAACACACGTTTCACCACTTGCCAATGCTTAGTGCCAGGGCTATGCATGAATCAACTCACTTGGGAAACTGCATACTATATATCCGGCCTTGTGTTGCATGCATATATAAGACATCCCACAACTTGATGATAAAGAGAGGTGTCAAATGCATCACTGGAATGCTCAACTGAGAACCTGAATCCTGTCTCAACTAGTGTGGAAACTGACTTCCAATCCTCAAAGTCAAAATGATGAAGTAGTTTTTCAACGTACTTTGCTTGATGCATAACAATTCCCCCCCTCAACGGATACAAACTGGATGCCAAGATAGTAGCGCAAAAGACCAAGATAAGTGACATCAAAACTATGCTGCGAATCAGACATAAGAATGTCAAGTTTTGCATCACATGACCTAGTCAAGAGTATGTCACCGACATAAAGAACAAGCACTATAATATCAGCCCCATTTTTGCATACATAGAGTTTGCTTTCAATCGGACTACCTGTGAATCCAAGACCAATCAAGTGCTTATGGATTTTGTCATACCATGCACATGGAGCTTGCTTGAGACCATACAAGGCTTTATGCAAGCGACAAACCATATGCTCTTTCCCTTTCATAGCAAATCCAGGAGGTTGCTTCACATAAAACTCTTCTTGCAAATCACCATTCAAGAAGGCTATTTTTAGGTCCAATTGATGCACTTTCCAACCTCGATGGGCAGCCAATGCAACCACGGTACGAATGGTAGTCATGTGTGAAGTAGGTGCAAATTTTTCCTCATAATCAATGCCATATTGTTGTGCATATCCTTTGGCAACCAATCTAGCTTTGTAGCAATCAAGGCTACCATCAAATTTTCTCTTAATCTTATAAACCCACTTTGTACCAATGGCATTCTTTCCTTTTGGCAATTCACATAACTCCCAAGTACCATTCCTATGTATGGAATCCATTTCTGATTGCATAGAACTCATCCATTGTGGATTGTCATATGCATCTTCAAAAGAAACTGGCTCTTCATTACATGTTGTAGCAATAAGAGAATAATCCACAAAATTACTTGATGCATGGTGAGAGCTTGATTTTGTTCTACCAAGTAAAGGAAGGTGCACCCAATTTGTTGTCCTGCAAAATTTGTTTCAGTCACTTTGGCATAGTTTGTGCACTCTTGATAGACATGTGTTCATTATTCAATATATCATCAACATGTACATCATGTGTGGGATGAATTTCATGCTCATTTTCAGCCATATTTTGACGCAAATGTTCAACCATATGTGGCTAGAAATTTCCAGCAGTTTTGATAATTTTTGGCTGAAACATTTCAGCCATGTTTGGCTAGAAATTCTCTACATTTTTAGCACTATTTTGCAGGATTGTTTTAGCCCTTTGAGCCTCAATTGGCTGGTCTACATGGCCATAGTCAAGCGCACCATTTTGGAACAAAGGCATGAGTGTATCAAACACATCTTGTGAGCTAATTGTTGGCTGTTTTTTGCATTCAAGTAGAGGGAGAACTAAATTTTCAGCAAATACCACATCTCGACTCACAATAATTGTGTTTGTGAATGGATGGTACAAAGGATATGCCTTACTTTTAGCATGTTGAAAATCAAGTCTCAATCATGCAAAAAGGCTCAACCACGAGTTTTGCAAGTGGACCAATAAAAAAACAGGACCCAAAGTCATGGAATAAAGTTAGAAGTTCCATCAAACTCAATCAAATTCAAATTTCATCGAATCACCCACCAAAAAGTGCACCTAAACTGATTGGTGGGTGGTTAGCTAGATTGTAGGAAAAGTAAAAGTCTATATAAGCATCATCCCGCCTTTGTTTCTTGCGTTGTATGCATTCCACGAGTTTCCCACTTATTTTAGTGAATTCCTAAACTCCAACAAGCAGCCCCCTTGCTTGCTTACCTCATTTTCTCATGATTTTGCTCTACTCTATCCAGAGGTGTAGTTAGGCTTTTCCAAATCTGATTGTACCAAATTGGAAAGCATTGTTTGCTCTCTCATTGTACTCATTTTCATTGACTTCAAGCTTCATTTGGTCTCTCATGTTGTGCCCTGAACTTTTTCAAAGTTTCAAGTTATTTGGCTAAGTGAGTTGTGAGAAATTGCCAACTTTGTGAAGTTATATGTCTGTACATAGGCAAAGAGTGTTGCAAACAAGTAGCCTATTTTGCAAAGGGTGATTCTCCCAACTGGAATATCCATTTTGGATGATTTAAAGTTTTTTCAGTAGCTCTGATAGTCTACTACAAGTTTGCAAAATTTCATTTTAAGTCTTTGTACTGGTGCAGAGAAAAGTGCAGAACAGTGAGCATATATCACTGCTTGTGGACCTAGTGGAGGGCAGCCATCTTCCATTTTTGCATTGGGGTGTTAGAATCATCCCCCATCAGTGGTATCAGAGCCATTTTTCAGTCTTGGAGACATCAGTGGCATCATATTGAAGACTTGAAGGGATCAAGACAACTCGTGGAAGCACAAGAAAGACTTATCAAAGCAAGAAGACATCAAAAGGGGGCTATGTCGATCGAGATCTCAACTAGTCGAAGGTTAGCAAGGGAGAAGCTATCAAAAGGTAATATCCACACCTTCTAAAGCATACAAACACTTGAGGAGAAGCTAGAGGATCATCTTAGAGCTCAGTATGGATGAGTAGAATGCACAAATAGAAAAGTTAGAGAAAGGCAATTATCAACCATGGAAATTTAGAGTTAGCAACTACCTTATGGGCAAAGAATTGTGGGGATTAGTGAGCGACACGAAGCCAATGCCTCATGTACATGATCCACCACTTCAAGGATAGGTCAAGGCACTTAATGAATGGATAGAAAGGGATAGGAGAGTCATATTCATTCTATCTCAACACATAAGCAATAGCATGATAGGGCATATACAAGACTTGGACACATCTAAGAAGGTTTGGGAGTGTTGATATATTTAGGTAGTGATGTGTGTGAACACTCTAGGACCGCCGGGGCACTTTTTTCCCTCTTTAGGAGGTTTTTTTCCCCCGGCTTGTACATACGCCTATTGCCCTAATGGGCTACTTATCTTTGTACATTCTCTAGTAATACATTCAGTCTTGTGTGTTGTGCTCCAAGCTTCTTCTTCTTCCTTGTGCTGTTCGCGTGCTTCCGCAGACGTCTAACTCCAATAATTGGTATCAGAGCAAGTCGTTGCTTCTTCTAGGGCGCCGTCGACACTCCTCCGTTTGCAGTCTCAGATTCGCACAAAATTTGGTGAGCATACTCAGGGTGTTTCCGAGATCAAAACAGCTTCGTTTTGTGGTGCCGAAATCGCGATCTGAGCTCGTTTCGGCCTCCGAACGCACTATCGTAGTGCTTGTGCAGGCTATTTCGTCCTTTTGTGCCAAAGGTATATACCAGTTTCTGTTCGCCAGTTTAAGCGTCTCGAAGTCTGCTACAGGTCTAGCAGAACTCGTGTGGGTAGTTCTGTTCAACTTTTTGAGATACAGTCAATTTTCTGCATCAAGGTATTTTAGTCATCGGCCATGGCTGAAAGCAGTGATGTATTCCGTATGTTGGCTGTTGAGGATACGTTGGATGGTACCAACTACCCATTATGGGCTTATATGATGCGACATGTACTGGTTGCAAAAGGATTGTGGAACATTGTGCAGGGTGTTGAAAGACGTCCTGTTACACCTGTAACGACAGGTACTGCAAATACAGGTGTTGGAGCTGATGAAGATGGTGTCGAAGATGATATTCCGCAGATTCCTGTTATTGCTGCTGTTTCTGTTGCACCTACTGCAGAGCAGATTCGTTGGGATGGCAGAGATGCCCAGGCACATGCATTGATAGCTTTGTCTGTCAAACGTGCCATTATTCCTCACATTCGCTCTTGCAGAACAGCAAAGGATGCTTGGGATACACTTACCACTTTGTACCAGGCTAGGAATGAGGCTCGTGTTGCTTACCTCCGAAAACAGTTGGAGAGTGAGCACATGAATGAAGGTGATTCGATGGACAGTTTTCTTACAAAGATCAAAGACCTGAAGGAACAATTGATTTCTGCTGATGAGGTTATACCAGATAGCTCACTTGTGCAGACCGTTCTGAATGGCCTTCCTGATTCATATCAGAGTTTTGCCTCTACTCTTCGATTGATGATGAAAGGCAATCCGAATGCCTTGTCATTTGAGGAATTAGTCTCTGTTCTGTTGCAGGAAGATCAGTCCAGGCAGAACAGGTCCATTATGCGTGTTGCAGATCAAGCTTTCCTGGCTAGTCAGAAGGGCAAAGGAAAATGGAGCTCTTCTACTAGTAAGCAGAAATCTGCAAATACTGCACAATCGAAGAACCAGGATAAAGATGAGAAGAAATCAGAAAAGCAGAAATTGTTCTGCAAGTACTGTAAAGGAAATGATCATATTATAAAGAACTGTCCAAAACTGGCTGCTAAAGAGGCAAAGAAGAAAGAGGCTGGAATGGTTGTTACAGAGGCCTCTACACCAAAAACAGAGTCTGCAAATCTTGTGCAGGAAGAAGAATGGGTGTTTACTACTGTCTGTAGTTTTGACCCATCTTCTCATGATCAGTGCATGTCTGCAGTAGACTCAAATGTTTGGTACTTTGACAGTGGGGCGACCAAACATATTACCTCGCAGCGCAGTTTCTTCTCTTCACTCGAGCCTGCCCCTACAGGGAATACTGTCACATGCACCAATAACTCCTCTTATCCTGTTATGGGAGTTGGTAAGATCATTCTGACTACTGCTGATGGTAGTTCTTTCACTTTGTCAGATGCTTTATTTGTGCCAGGGATCAAAAAGAACCTGTTATCAGTTTCTGCATTAGCCAAGATTGGCTTGGTTGTGAAATTCGTTGATGACAGGTGTACAGTCCATGATCTCTCAAATGGCGATGTGATTATTGCTTCTGGCATTTTATGTCGTGGGCTGTATAAGCTCATAGACTATGAAAGATCTGTGAATGATTCGGCATGTGCAGTTCATGATTCTCAGGCTATGTCAGATGCAAAGCTTTGGCATGCACGCTTTGGTCATCTGAATTTTGCTAGCTTGTTACGCTTGCAGAAATCTGAAATGGTGTCCTCTTTGCCCAAACTTGAGGCACCTGGAAAACATGTTTGTGAAGGCTGTATTTTGGGCAAAATGCAGCGTTCTTCCTTTCCAAAAGATGGTTCAGTTCGGGCTATGCAGAAATTGCAGCTTGTACATAGTGATGTCTGTGGTCCTATGCAGACACCCTCTTTTGGAAATTACCTTTACTTCGTGACTCTCATTGATGATTTTTCCAGGCATGCATGGGTATATCCACTCAAAGCAAAGTCCGAAGTGTTCATGTGCTTCAAAGAGTTTTTGGTTTTGGCTGAAAATCTGTCAGCATGTAAAATGGGCACCCTCCGTTCTGATCGAGGGGGGGAATATATGTCTTCAGATTTTAATGCATTTCTGGCTGAACGTGGGATAAAACACCAGTGTACAGTGCCGTATACACCTCAACAGAATGGAGTTGCTGAACGAAAGAACAGGTCACTCATGGAGATGGCGAGGTGCATGGTCAAAAGTCAGGCTTTACCACATAGTTTCTGGCTTGAGGCTCTCATGTGTGCAGCATATGTACTGAACAGGTGTCCCACCAAAGCGTTGCAGTCTATCACTCCATATGAGGCTTGGCATGACCGCAAGCCATCTGTTGCTCATCTGCGTGTTTTTGGTTGTTTGGCATATGCATTAGTGCCTGAACAACATCGCAGAAAATTGGATGATAAGGCAGTAAAATGTATTTTTGTTGGGTACAGTTCTGAAAGTAAAGGCTATCGTCTGTATCATCCACAGACTAAACGCATTCTGGTTAGCCGTGATGTTGTCTTTGTGGAAGATGCTATTCAGCCATTGCTTTCATGTACTAAGGAGACATCTGTTAGCTCCAAAGACATGTATGATACTTTGATGCCTCTTTTTATAGGTGGACAGGCTAGCGCTGGTCCTAATGAGGCAACTTCTCAGCCTTTGCAGGTTTCATATGATGATGCAGATCATTCCATTTCTGATGCAGATTTACATGATGCACTTGTTGATGAGAGAGCTGATATTGAACAGGCAAAAACTATGCCAAAATGGCTGGTGCAGACTTTGCGTGACAGCAAATTAGATGCACCTTTGTCATATCGTACTCGTTCAGGCTCTCATAGTACCTCCTTTGCATCAGATTGCTATGCTATGGCTGCATCTAGTCTCTGTGATGAGAATGAGCCTGTTTCTTTTGATGAAGCACAAAATTGAGAAAATTGGATGGCTGCTATGCAATCTGAATATGATGCTATAATGAAGAATGGTACATGGTCTTTATGTGACTTGCCTCCTGGCAAGAAGGCCATTGGCACTAAGTGGGTATACAAGCTGAAGCGTAAACCTGATGGTACAGTTGACAGGTATAAGGCTAGGCTTGTTGCAAAGGGTTATGCGCAGGAAAGAGGCATTGATTTTGATGAGACCTTTGCACCTACATGCCGTATGACTACTGTTCGGAGCATTTGTGCACTTGCAGCCCATCATGGTTGGAATGTACATCAGTTGGACATTAAAACAGCATTTCTGAATGGTGACTTGCATGAAGAAGTGTATGTTTTTCAGCCCCGTGGCTTTGTGCAGAAAGGGCATGAAAACCAGGTGTGCAGGTTAAAGAAGGCGTTATATGGTTTAAAGCAAGCACCACGTGCTTGGTATGAGAAAATACATGCCTATCTGATTGCACATGGTTTTGAGAACAGTCCAACTGAAAGCACCTTATATGTTAAGTGTGCTAATGATGTGCTTCTGATCATTGTTGTCTATGTAGACGACATGCTGCTCACTGGTCCTCTTGAGAAGCATATTGCTGATTTCAAGGCTGATTTGCATGCCTCATTTGAGATGTCTGATTTGGGGCATTTGCATCACTATTTGGGCATTCAGTTTATGCAAGTTGATGGTGGAATGGCTTTGTGTCAAACGAAATATATTGACACATTATTGCAGCGTTTTGGCCTTGAAGACTGTAAGCCTATTGCCACTCCTATGGAGACAGGTTTACGATTGAGTCTTCATGATGCTGGAGATGCATTTGATGATGTTCTCTATCAGCAGGCTGTTGGATGCTTGATTTACTTATGCATTACTCGGCCAGATATTCAGTTTGCTGTCTCACAGATGAGCAGGTTTATGCATTGCCCAGGAGTCACGCATTGGAAAGCGGTTAAGCGCATCTTTCGCTACTTGAGTGGTACTCGGCTACTTGGGTTGTTTTATCCCAAGGGGGGATCACTACCGCCAGATTTGCATGCTTTTTCTGACTCAGATTGGGCTGGTTGCTATGACACTCGTGTGTCCACCAGTGGTTTTTGCTTCATGCTTGGTAGCTCATGTATATCTTGGTTGAGCAAGAAGCAGCCTACTGTGGCCACTTCCAGTTGTGAGGCTGAGTATAGGGCAGCTTTCACAGCGACTGTTGAGTGTGTGTGGCTCAGACGCCTTATGGCTGATTTGGGTGTTGGCCAGTCTTCTGCCACCACCATCTTCACTGACAGTCAGAGCGCATTGGCAGTTGCGAGGAACCCTGTGTTCCATGCTCGCACTAAGCACATTGAGGTGCATTATCACTATGTCAGGGAGAGGTTCTCTGCTGGGGAGATCAGCTTGGCATATGTGCCCACGCAGGAGAACATTGCAGACCTTTTCACGAAGGCTCTGCCTAGGGAGAAGTTTGAAGCTTTCCGCAAAGCTTTGGGCTTACTTCCTTTTGTGGAGTGATTTCCACATAGCTCGGCACTTCCTTATACATGAGTGCCAGCTCCTTGTTCACCACATCACTCCCAGGGGGGATTTGTTGATATATTTAGGTAGTGATGTGTGTGAACACTCTAGGACCGCCGGGGCACTTTTTTCCCTCTTTAGGAGGTTTTTTTCCCCCGGCTTGTACATACGCCTATTGCCCTAATGGGCTACTTATCTTTGTACATTCTCTAGTAATACATTCAGTCTTGTGTGTTGTGCTCCAAGCTTCTTCTTCTTCCTTGTGCTGTTCGCGTGCTTCCGCAGACGTCTAACTCCAATAGGGAGACCTTGGAGAGATTGTACTCTTCATCAACCAAGGCAAGGAATATTTAGCTCAAGAATGAGCTAAATAATCATAGGAAATCACCAAGTACTAACATAAATGAGTACATTTTGAAGGTTAAGGAACTTGCACATGCGTTAGGTTCAAATGGGAGCCCAATCAAAGACGATGATCTAGTTGCACACACTCTCAATGGCTTGAGAGAGGATGAAAGGTGAAAACCATTCACCACATCAGTTTATGTGAGGGATTCCCTACCAGAATTTGATCAATTAGTCACATTGATGGTGACAGAGGAGATGAACCAAGGAGGTTCACAATCAAAGGGCAGCCAAGCTCAAGTTTTATATGCAGGTAGAGGCAAAGGCAAAAGAGGTGGACAAAACTCCCAAGGCAGAGGGAGAGGAAGGTCAAGCTCAAGCTCAAACAACAAAAGCTATGGATCAAGAGGAAGAGGAAGGAGTAGAGGAAGAGGAGGAAGATCACATGGAAGAGAATCATCCAATGGAGAATGCTACAATTATGGAAAACCGGGCCATTATGCAAGAGATTGTCGGTCCAAAGGAGGAGGAAATCAAGGATACAAAAGGAACTAAGGTAATTATGCTAGTACTTCAACAAATTCAGAAAACGAGAACTTGCTTATGATGTATGGTTCAATGAAAGAGTCAATTCAGATTTTACATGGTACATTGATAGTGGTTGTAGCAACCATATGAGTTGCAATAAAGATGTTTTCTTTAATTTACATTCACCCATCACTCAAGGGCATGTAGAGACAGGGGATGACACTGAGCACAAGATTACACATGTGGGAGATGTTGCATTGAATGGATCTCAAAGCTCCAAGGTGTTGAAGGATGTGTTGCATGTGCCAACCATCACAAAGAACTTGGTTTCAGTAGGTCAAATGGTTGAAAGAGGTTATGAGGTGAGGGTCAATGAGCAAGGATGTTTTGTTGAAGACCCCATGCAGGACTACAACCTTATAGCAAAAGGAAAGAAGCAAGGAAGACTCTTCACCATGGAGCTAAAGCCATGAACCCCTCACACTATCTACTTGTCAATGGGCAATAAACAGATTGCAAAAATCGACTTATGGCATAAAAGAATTGGGCACATAAACTTACAAAGGATGAAGGACATGCAAAGGAAGGGTTTGGTGAGTGGTCTACCTGATCTTACATCTCAGAATATGCAACATTTGTGCCATGCCTATGAATTAGGAAAACAAAGCAGATTGCCATTCAAGAAGGGAGCACATGTGAGCAATGAAGTGTTGAATCTCATACACACAGATGTATGGGGACCTACAAGGGAGCCATCCATTGGAGGTAATAGATATTTTGTCACATTTATAGATGATCATTCAAGGTTTGTTTGGATGTATTGCATGAATTCAAAGTCAGAGGTGTTTTACCACACAAGAGGTTCAAAAACCTAGTGGAGAAGGAAACAGGGAAGTATATAAAGACTCTCAGATCGGATGGAGGGGGAGAGTATTTTTCAGATGAATTTTCAGATTTTCTACATGACCATTGCATCAAAAGGAAATTCACTTGCAGGTATACACCTCAACAAAATGGGGTGCTAGAAAGGAAGAATAGATACATCACAGAAGTGGCTAGATCTTTGTTAAATGAAATGAATGTTCCTAACTCTTATTGGGCTGATGCAACAAATACAGCCATATACATTATGAATAGGTGTCCAACCTCAAGAGTACATGGAGTTACACCTTATGAAGCTTCGTGTGGTAATAAACCCAACCTTTCATATCTCAAAGTATTTGGTTGTGTGTGTTATGTTCACATACCTCAAGAATTGAGACACAAGTTAGACCCGAAGGCAGATAGGTGTATTTGTTTTTGGATATTCTTTAGAGAAAAAGGGTTTTAGATGCTATAAACCTTGCACCAAAGAGCTTAAGGTATCTAGGGATGTAATATTTGATGAGTTGCTGCCTTGGTATGGTATCAAAGATGTGTTAGAGGTTGATGATGCATATGAAGCCAAGAAGAAGTTCAAAGAGCAACAACAAAGCATGGAGATAAGTGGTCCAACCACTTCAAGCACACCATCAGAGGAGAGTATTGCATCAACTTGGCATGGAAGGACAAGGAATGAAGCTCATTCAAGTGAAGGAAGTAGCAAAGGAAAGGAAAAGGAAAATGACGAAGACCATCAATGGGTAGACATGAAATGTACAGATGATGAAGATAAGGAAAAATTAGAAACTCCAAGATTTAAAGCAACTAAACCAAGGAGGAGGAGATTCCTACCACCTAATGGTGAGGTAAGGTCATCCAATAGGGTTAAATACCCTATTCAAAGGTTAACTTATGACTCATTCATTGAAAGAAACTATGCCTACATGAGTCAAGTTATAGCTTGTGAAGAACCTAACTTTTTTGAAGAAGCAAATAAACATAGGGAATGGATTGAAGCCATGGAGGAAGAATTCAAAGCACTTTAAGAAAATGATACTTGGTCATTGGTGCCAAGAACAAAGGACATGAAAGTCATTGGCAACAAATGGGTATACAAGGTAAAGAGGCATGCAGATGGGAGCATCTCTAGGTATAAAGCAAGGCTGATTGCCAAAGGTTTTGCTCAAACGTATGGCGTAGAATTTGAGGAAACATTTAGCCCAGTAGCTAAGATTTCCACCATCAGAAGTTTGATTGCAATTTCAGCCTCAAAAGGTTGGAAGATGTACCAGTTGGATGTGAAGAATGCTTTCCTAAATGGAGAGCCAGCCCCAAGGCTTTGAAAATGAGAGGTTTCCACATCATGTATGCAGGCTAAAGAAGGCTCTTTATGGACTCAAGCAAGCCCGAAGAGCTTGGAACCAAAGACTTGTGGACTACTTAGTAAAATGTGGATACAATCAGATTCATGTAGACCCATCACTCTTTGTGAGGAAGGAAGGTAGCAAATTGTTTTCATTTGTATATATGTTGATGATTTGATCATTACAGGGGATGATGAAGCCAATATCAAGGACATAAAGAGGAAGCTTGGATGTGAATTTAAAATCTCAGATTTAGGGATCTGAAGGTACTTCCTTGGGATTGAAGTACTATATAAAGAGGAAGGTATATACTTGATGCAAAGGAAATACATTTTTTATCTTTTGAAGAAGTTTGGCTTGTGTGTTTGCAAGCCCATTTCAAATCCATTAGAAGTAAATGTTAAATTAAGTGCTCATGAAGGTGAAGAATTGAAGGTTGTGACCATGTAAAGGTCAATAATCGGTTTGCTCTTGTATGCTACTATGACAAGACCTGATATTGCACATGTAGTTGGAGTGTTATCTCAATTTTTGCAAGCACCAAGAGTACCTCATCTTGTTGCAGCCAAAAGGGTACTTAGGTACCTCAAAGGATCATTGAATGAAGGTCTATATTATCCATTTGATGATGAATTAAATGTACAAGCTTATTCTGATGTTGATTGGGCAGGTTCCAAAGATGACAGGAGGAGCACTAGTGTATATGTTATCATGCTAGGGAAGAAGACCATCTCATGGATGTCAAAGAAACAACCAACCGTGGCTCTTTCATCGATCGAAGATGAGTATAGAGGCTTAGCACAAGTCTCATGTGAGCTTACATGGCTCAAGAAGTTGTTTGTTGATCTTGATTTGCAAGTTAAGCAAGTACCTATTTTTTGTGACAACATAAGTAGCATATGCTTGGCTCAAAATCCGGTGTTCCATGCAAGATCGAAGCATATAGAAGTGCATTACCACTTTATTCAAGAGAAGATCATGTCAAAGGATGTCAAGGTGGAGCATGTCAATACAAAGCACCAATATGCAGATATGTTTATCATAGCATTGGATGGAGTAAAGCTACAAAACTTCAAGGCATGCATTGGAATGAAGGACCTAGGCATTGAGACTTAAGGGGGAGTGTTGAAAATCCAGTCTCAATCATGCAAAAAGGCTCAACCACGAGTTTTGCAAGTGGACCAATAAAAAAGGAGGACCCAAAGTCATGGAATAAAGTTAGAAGCTCCACCAAACTCAATCAAATTCAAATCTCATCAAATCAGCCACCAAAAAGTGCACCTTAACTGATTGGTGGGTGGTTAGCTAGATTGTAGGAAAAGTAAAAGTCCATATAAGCATCATCCCGCCTTTGTTTCTTGAGTTGTATGCATTCCATGAGTTTCTCACTTAGTTTAGTGAAGTAATAAAGTCCAGCAAGCAGCCCCCTTGCTTGCTTACCTCATTTTCTCATGATTTTGCTCCGCTCTATCTAGAGGTGTAGTTAGGCTTTTTCCAATCAGCAATTGCCAACTTTGTGAAGGTATATCTCTACACATAGGCAGAGAGTGTTGCAAACCGGTAGCCTATTTTGCAGAGGGTGTTTCTCCCAGCTAGAATATCCGATTTGGATGATTTAAAGCTTGTTGGGTAGCTCTTATAGTCTACTACAAGTTTAAAAATTCTAATTTTAAGTCTCTGTACTGGTGTAGAGAAAAGTTCAGAACAGTGAGCATATATCACTGCTTGTGGACCTAGTGGAGGGCAACCATCTTCCATTTTGGCATTGGGGTGTTAGAATCATCCCCCATCAATCACTATAACCAACAAATATACATTTCTTTGCCTTGTAATGAAGTTTGTGACGTTGTTGTGATGGCACAAAAGCATATGCCAAACAACCAAACACACGCATATGACTAATCATAGGCTTATGAACATTCCAAGCCTCATAAGGAGTGATGACTCTCAATGCTTTTGTAGGGCAATGATTCAACACATAGTTTGCACACATGACTGCTTCCATCCAAAACTTATCAGGAAGATGCTTTCCTTTAACCATACATCGTGCCATTTCAAGTAGAGTTCTATTTTTATGCTCAACAACACCATCTTGCTGAGGTGTATATGGCACCGTACATCGGTGTGAAATACCTCTTTCACAAAGAAAAGCATTAAACTCATGCGACATGTATTCACCACCACGATCCATGCGTAGAGTCAAAAGCTTTTGTGAATAAATTTTTTTAGCCATAGCTAAAAATGCTTTGAAGCAAGAAAATACCTCATTCTTTCCTTTCATAGGATACACCCACGTATGGCGAGTAGCATCATCAATGAAGGTAAAAAAATATACATGCTTCCCAAAAGATGGAGTCTTGATGGGACCACATGCATCACTATGAACAAACTACAATTTTCTTGTAGTATGTGTATGACTATCTTTTGGAAAAGAAGCATGATGCATTTTTCCAAGAATGCAACCTTCACATGCATGCTTTTCAATGGACTCAAGTGTAGGCAAGCCGATAACCATGTCCTTCTTTTGCAAGTAAAGCAAACTATTGTAGTTCAAGTGACCAAAACAAGCATGCAAAAGCTCCATTTCAGCCATGGAAGAAGTATGAGAAACCAAGGCATTCGAGGCAGCCCTCTTGTATGTATCCATGCGATACAAACCATTACATAATGTACCGAACATCACGATAACATCGCCATTGCCGAAATCATGAACCATACACTTATCATCAACAAAGTGTCCATGAACTCCAGCTTTGGCAATGAACGAAACTGAAATTAAGTTCTTCTTGATACCAGGCACATAGAATGCATTTTTCAAGAGAATCACACCTCCATTTGCAGCCGTAAGCTCAATTTCTCCTACTCCAATGATAGGATAAGAGGCACTGTTTGCACATACCACATGCCCTCCTTTGGGTGCATCTTTCAAAGAGGCAAAAAATCTTTTGCATGAAGTATGTGCTTTGAAGCACCACTATCAAAGAACCAATCCGTATCAGCCTCACTCACAACCATAAATTTAGAATGCAAAGAAGCATCATAATGACATGTAACAACACATGCCCAAAAATATTGGGCCACGTTAGCTTCATCATTCTTTACATTTGCTAAATTTCCAGCAATAGACATGCCGGATTCCTTCTTCTTTTCATTGTATTTAGCAAGCTTTCTACACTCATCAATAGTATGACCAGCCTTTCAACAATATTTGCATCTCTTCTTCTTTTGCAAATCACCATCATTAGAGTAATGCGTGGAGGAGGAAGATTGAGGCTTTGGTTTTGATGAACCCAAAGTTGAACCATACTTGCTTTTCCCCCTTTGTGAGATAGCAAGTGCTTGTGTTCCCTCAATCAAAACACTCCTATTCACTTTAGATTGCTCTTCTTGCAAAAGAAGAGACACAACATCATCAAATGCATACATATTAGGATTTCCTTTTGCAACCAAATAGAGTGTGGTAGCAAAGCTTTGAAAAGATTCTGGTAATCCTTTCAACAATGTAGAAATGAATGATGCATCCAGAATGATCTCATCTATGTTTGCCAATTGCTCTTTCAAGTCCTTGATGCGATTCATATACACATCCACAGACTCATTTTCAGCCATACATACATCCTCAAGTTGCTTCCTCAAGTATGCAACACGTGCTTCATTACGCACGGCATACAAAGAAGCAAGAGTGTCCCATGCCTGTCACGATGTAGAACATGAATGAAAATGTGGAACTATATGACGCTTCACTGAAAGCGCAATCAAAGCATGAGCTTGAGCATCTTTTCCATCCCATCTAAGCTGCTCCTGTGTAGGTGGAAAAGGAGAAACCACTATACTCAAAGAAGAAGCTCCATCTGTGATAGTAGACTGTGAAGTAGAAGAACCTGCGGGTCTTCGATCTACATTTGCCACTATGTTCCAAAGTTGTTTAGCAACAAGAACATGCTTCATCATGTAAGACCACATTGGATAGTTGGTCCCATCAAGCTTAGCCTCAGCTTGAAGCATGCCAAACAAGTCACTGCTACCCGCCATTTCACAAAAGAACAAGAATGTGACAAAATCTTCACTTCGACGAAAGTTGAAATGAATGCTGAAATTTCAGCTCAGAAATCGTCACTCTGATTGCAATTTTGACTGCATGAATGACTTCAAAATGGGGGTAAAACCCTAGGGCACCTGATGGAAATGTTTCTTGGCTTTTAAAATTCATTGTTCTATGCTCTGAAGTCAATTTGCACTGTTAAAAGTGAGCGCGCACCACGACGCGAAAAACCAAAACTTGAGAAGGGGCAACCTACTTTGATACCACTATTGGGTGTGTGACGAAGTGCAAGGCACACACGAGAAGCACACACAAGGAGCACAAATGCAGCAAGACACACGGAGAAGACGATGGCTGGAATAGGTCTCTCTATTGACGATGAACTAAAACTGAAGTAAGAGCTGAAATAATATCCCTAAGTACAAAGTACCACCACATATGAGAGTATCAAGTATGTGGTAACATGGGGAAAAAACCTCTAGTCATCACTAGAGTAAAAAGTGCCCATGTATAGGGAAAAGGTTCACATCAAAGCTACTTGAGGAACACATAAGTGTAACATATGTGTGTATGTGTAAATGTGTATATGTGAATATGTGTGTATCTGTAAATATGTATATGTGAATGTTTATGTATGTAAATAATCAGATTGTTAATATCAAATACCATTATTTATAAATTCCGATCAATCAGATGGAACTCCACCAACATCTCTTAATTGTGCAAGGACTATATACTCTAAGTATATCAAACTTTTAATTTTAAATATATTTGATAGATACATAATTGATATATTTTTTTTGTTTCTTGTTAAAATCAGATTTTGATCAATCAAAGTGCACTCCACCACCTCCTACCCATGCAACGACTTCACATGTGTCCTCCGATAGGGATTATGATGAATTTTACTATCAAGAGCATATTATATGTTGGTGTAACTCTTGCTATGGAACATATCGAAGACCGTGATTGGAATGTATTGAACATGAGGTAGAGTATGGTACTTTTGAACATTCACCACCACTTGGTCAACGTGATAATGCTTGGGTATGTATTTTTTCTATAAATTAATGGAGCAAGTATTCCTATATATCAAGAGTAATTTGATTTTCTATACACGATGATGATGATGATGATAATAATTCTCATACTCATACATGTCATGGACTTGGTGCTCATCAATTACAAGCAGAGGTTTCTAGAAATCCTCTACCTCCTGGTTTAGAGATTAAAACGGTTGGAGATTATCTATTGCCAGCTCCTGATCATTCTCTAGTACAAAAATATGATAGAAGAAGATATGGAGGATGGAATAGAGGACCACTTCCTTTAGATGGAGAGGTTTTGAACTTTTGGGGTAATTGTTATATGATTTTTCAATCCACTATTAATAATGTTGGTCATGGTCTCTTTATTGTAGAGGATTTGTATGTACCTCCGTACTCTGAAGTCACCCTTATGTCATTTTTTGGTCTTATATATGGATGGGGAGATTGGCATTGACTTGCACGCTATGTTCAAAGGATGAGTGTTGGCAGCAGTCAAGGAACCGAAGGAGCCACAAGACAAAGAGGGTCGGAACGAAGAGATAGCACAAGCAGACACAGTAGCCAAAGAAGATCTGGCAAGTAGGCCATCTAAATTTTTAAGACATCAAGGAGTTGAGCACACAAGAAGAAAGAGCAAGTAGGGAGCTCAAAGATGTGTATGACAAATCAACAGAGAAAATCCCTACACAAATAGTGATTTTAATCACTAAACACCATTGTAAATACCATTTCGTATTTTTGTAGCTCCATTTTGTGCAAGCCAAGGAGTCCTTGAGCTTGAGGAGCTTTAGAAGTATCTACCTGCCAATTTTCATATTCTTTAGATCTCGTTTGAGCCCTCAAATAAGCCCTGGAACCTAATTTTTAACTAGGCCGGACACTAGGTCTGGACAGGGCCAAAGCTAGTCAAAAACTATAAAAGGAGCTAGAGAGCTCATTTTTGAGGTTAGCTTGTAATAGTTTTTAACTTGTATGAACTTTCTGAAAGTAATCTAAGAACTCCATTGCTCCTCACTCTTTTTCTTGCCGTGTGTGCGCGTGTGTGTGTATGTGTGTGCATGTTTGTGTGCTTCTCACTCACGCACTTGTGCCTTCACTTGCTCGAGGTCTTCATACCATCCTCACGTCTTCCCCGATTGACATTAAAGGAAGTGCTACTCATCACTGAGCTACACCAAATTTTGGCACCGTTGCCGGGGAACGAGCTTTGAGGACGAGCGTGTGATGGTAAGACGTAGAGTTGAAGCGTTGGAGTTATAGGTATTTTCTTCACTTTTATCTATTTCCTTTTGTTTTCTTCATCACCATCATCATCATCACCATCTCCCACCTCCATCTCCATCATCGCAAAAATTTCAGTTTTTTTGACTATATTTCCTTCCTCCTTCCATTTCCCTCATTCCACTTGTGAGAGAGAGCGAGAGAGCAATATTGTGTGTGCAGTTTTTGCATGTCTCTTGAGTTGTCTTGCAAGTACATGCTGCATCATCTTCTCTAGCACTCCGCGCAGGTAAAAAATGTCACGAAGCTGTCTCTGTGTCGCCGACCTCTGTCAATCGCGACCGACAAAAAAAATGTTCCATTTGCCAAACAAAGTACAAAACCATGATCTACAGGCCTAGAGCTTCCCAAAACTGTGTTTAGATTTTTGAAATTCATCAGATTTCTGTCAATCGCGATCGCTCTGTCAATCGCGATCGACAAACCACGACGGACAGACCTGTCAATCGCGATCGACCAGTCAATCGCGACTGACAGCCCACGACGGCTCTGTCAATCGCGACCGACAGAGTCAACGACCAATTGACCATGACTGACAGATCATATGCGTGACACGTGTCAATCGCGATCGAGTCATCAATCACGATCGACCCATCAATCGCGACTGACAACCCACGACGGCTCTGTCAATCGCGACCGACACAGTCAACGATTGTTTGACCACGACGGACAGACCCTCGCGACCGACCTGTCAATCGCGATCGACCCATAAATCACGACTGACAGAGTCAACGACCTTTTGACCACGACTGATTGACTTTTCGAGCCACGTGTCAATCGCGATTGACCCATCAATCGCGACTGACAGCCACGACGGACCTGTCAATCGCGATCGACACATCAATCGCGATTGACCTATCAATCGTGACTGACAGAACTTGCGAACGCGATAGAAGGGCAAATTTGGCCAATTTTTAAGGGAAAAAAAAAAATAGTGGTCTAATTTTTGGGGAACTTTTAAGGGTTTAGCATTGCATTGTGAGGCCGCAACCCAAGTAGTTCAAGGATTCCTGTCTGCCTGAGTAAACTGTTTTGAACCCTGTGAAAATTAGGATCAGGATCATTAGATAGGGTTTTTTTGAAGTTAACCATACCCCGAGGTAGAAAAAACTAAGGGATCCTTGGGATTGTTTTTCATAAAGGCAAAGGACAATTTGGTCTGTGAGTTACATGCATGAAAGTGGTCTCGTGTATCATTTGAATTTAAGTCTGCAGCTAATCTTGGGACTGATGCAGGTCTATTGAGAAGCAATTGAGAGCATCCAAGCAAGGGCTTTGTGCAAGCTTGAGAATCAACTTCTCGAGCACTAAAGAACAAGGATCAGCAAGAAAGGTCGGAATATTCTCAACTCCCCTTCGTCAATTCCTAGCTTAGGCTAAGAACGACTAGAGGTAGGAGTAAGTTAGGGCGACGATAGGCAATTATCAAGTTGAAGAATACCTAAACTTTCAAGTTCAAGCTAAGGACATAATCTTTGTACTGTTGAGAACTTTAAAGGAAAAGAACTTAACGTGGAACGATCAGCTTTAAGTGCAGAACTACACTCAAATATACCTTACGACGTGATATCAGAAAAGAATGTTAACACGGTAATCAACTAAAAAGAATCAAGTAACTGATACAAAAGGACTCCGCAACGAGCTTGTACTTGGGCAAATTTGGGCTATTCAATTAGGCTTATGAACCTTAGATCAGGGCGACATCTAGGGAGAGATAGACAAAGTCTGAGGTCTTCAGAGGCCAGTGTCAAACACACTGCTAGGTCTTGGGCCCAGCAGTTGAGCCACCACTCATACTACCCTAGCTCTGAGACTAGTGAATCAGAGATGTCTCAAGGCATGGACAGACCTACGGGAAGTTCAGGAGTGCCATACTTGCACAGGGTAGAAGGCCCATACAAAACGCAGCTGGAATACCTTAGGACCAACCGATTAGGTGCTAGCATCTATGAGGACGGCCTAGGAAGGTCTGTGGTCCAGATTAAAAATCTTGACCAATCCATTGGACTAGAACACCCAGCTGTAAAATTTGAAGATGGAGCGTACTTAGATAAGGAAGGGACAATATATGTAGTCACCAGTTGTCACTCTAGCACAATGGTGAGTACCAACGTGAGGAGATACACCTCATAAATGTCAATCCGTGGAGACGTGAGGACCGGTATGAAGACCGCGAGCAAGTGATGGCACAAGTGCGTGAGTGAAAGCACACAAGCATGCACACACATACACACACACGCGCACAAGGTAAGAACAAAGAGTGGAACAATGGAAAGCTTCGATTACCAAAGAGCTCTCTTACAAAACTGAAATCTACAACAAGCTACCTCAAAAATGAGCTCTCCAGCCCTTTTTATAGTTTTTGAGTGGTTTTGGCCCTGTCCAGACCTAGTGTCCGGCCTAGTTAAAAAATAGGTTCCAGGGCTTATTTGGGGCTCAAACGGAGTCTAAAAATTATGAAAATTGGTAGGATGGTAGATCTAATACTCCTCAAGCTCGAGGACTCCTCGGCTTGAACAAAATGGAGTTACAAAAATGGAAAATGGTATTTACAATGGTTTTTAGTGATAAAAATCACTATTTTTGTAGGGATTTCTTCTGAAAATTTGACAGGTGCTTCTTGGAGCTCCCTACTTGCTCCTTCTTCTTGTGTGTCCACTTCCTTGATGCACTTCCATGCTTTGTCCTTGACCTTGAGCTTCAACACTCCCCCCCCTCTTGAGTCTGTCGTCCCTAACAGACCCTTGTTGTCGTGGTTGTTCCATGTAGTACATTGAGAGGTAGTGTCCGTTACGTGCAACAAGAGCGATCCCTCTTCCCAATGTATCCTGGTCGTTTGTCTGGTTCTTCACTTTGCCACTGTTATCTCTTGCAGTTTGTAGTCCCTTTGTACGTGCCTCTGCCTTGTATTCCATCTGGATGGTGCATTTGTAAGTTTTCCAAAACTACTAGTTGCTCAGAGGAGGTGTTCAATGTTGATTATGAGCAACTCTCAATGGTGGATGGCGCCCTTGTTCTTGTAGTGGTCACCGTGATGTCCTCTGATTCTTCCAAAGATGGCTTTCATAGTTTTCGTGCCAAGTACTTGTAACCCATAATGGATGATGGTTAAGTGCATTAGTGCATGGGTTGAACAAATTATGTGCCTTGTGCATGGCCTTGTAATGGGGCCCTACGTATGCGTACTTGGAAAATGCATGGCAAGAAGTATGGTGCAAGAGATTGGGTCTTGAGCTAAGTGCTCAAGGGTATGCTGACGAAGAGGTTTCCTAATCTATGATGGTTATAGTGTTGTTGAAACATACACGTCTTACCATGGTGAAGGGTCCGTTGATCTTCATCTCTTCGTGTTGTGGTTCCACTTGGTGTCTGACCATCGGCTTGTCCTTTTTGTTGAGGGATGTTCTTGCTGGAAGTTCGCTGATGAGCATTTTCAAGCACAATCCTCTTCTTTGTCCCTTTTTTTTTTTTTTTTTGGAACAATGGAATCAACCAAGAAGAAAGATATTAGTATCAATAACATATTTTGCATGTGAAAATTGTGTTGTGTCTCATGTGCCTGGGATTTCTCAATTGTGTCTATGCACGGCCATGTAAGGTGGTCCTATATTGATGCATACTTTGGAAATGCATGACCTGAATGGTGCAAAAGACAAGGTTATGCCAAAGGCACATGGTTGCTGCACGTCGAGGCTTTTGATGTTACTCGCGTAGTTGATGCATTCTTTGTTTGGAGGTGTCGATTGGATCTCGAAATGATGTAATCCTCCTAATGGGGACCCATTTCCGGATAGTATTTGGCCCTGTAGAGATCACCTCAGGCCGGTTCTTCTTTGGATGCTGTCCAAACTTTGGTATCCAGTGTGGTTGGCCCCTTGGTTCTGTGGATGTTGCTTGTGAGTGCCTACCTTTTTTTGTAGAAGGGTTGAGTTTAGCGTCTTTTGGTCTTTGTGCTCTGTTCTTACCCTTTGCTTTTCTTGGCTTCTTTGTTGAGGCCTTTCGCATGGTGGGGAGCATAGGTCTTTGTACGTGTAAGAGCTTCCTGGGTACCCACATCTGTAATCGCCCTTGTTGAGCTGTAGCTAATTTTTTAGGCACCCAAATTTGTACCTGATTGTGGTCGGCCTTCATTGATAGCTTCGGTACCCAAATTTGATGGATTCTTCGTGCTTGACCCTGTCGTAGGTGCTTGGTTCTTCTTTTTTCATGGTCGATCTGGTTGGGTGGGAATCTTTGAGGCAACGTCGATGGTTGCACTCCTTTCTTTGCCCAGATCTGCTTCATGCCCCTAACTTCTTTCTGCTTGAAGGCTCTTTGTTTATTTGATAGACTGGCTATCCTGCACTGTTTTGTTTGCTTCTGAGGTTGGACTAACGTGGATGCTTTACTCTTTGAAAAAGAAGAAGGTTCTTCTTGCCTTTGCGACTGTCCTTCCATGATTGTGTCCGCCTGGATCATAGATCTTTTGACATTTACAACATCTTGTTCGAGAAGATTAGCCTTAGAGGAAAGAAGAGAGCGTGCGGTGTCTTGGTCAGTGACCATGCAATTCTCCAATTCTAATGTAATGCATTGATTATGTACCCAAACTTGAAGAAGTTGACTTCTTAGGTTCAAGTTGACAGCATGGTCGTAAATCCAATCTTGACCCAAGACAAGTGGTTCTGTGAGGTCCTCATCATGACACACTAGCATTTTGACTTTTATTGGAACATCTTGAAGGTAGATGGGAAGTTCCACCTCGCCCAAACAGGGTGTTTCCACGCCTCCTAATCCTATGAGATAGGCTTCTATGGGCTTGATGTCCAAATGCAGGTCTTGGCAGTATGAAAGTCTAACTGCACTAGTTGCTGCTCCTGAGTCAACCAATGCTCTCACAGTCCTTACACTCTTTCCTTGTCCTACCTCTATAGTCACAAAGGGCCGTCGATCAATTATTCGAGAAGTAGTTATGCCCGATTTTTGGCACATGTCCATGTGATATTTTGGAGCGTTTGTGTTGACATCTAGGCCTAGCCGCCGTAACTTATTTCCTCTGATGCGCTCTCTCGCCTCTGCTTGTGCTTCTTCTCTAACCCTTAACTCCTCTTCTTTTCGCTTCTTAGCAGTGTTGAGTCTCGTGAGCATTTCCTTTGTAAGAGGTTCTTGATATAACTTGACTCGGCATCCACTAATATAGTTGGGTAGGACATCACCTTCTAAAGTGGCCAATTGAACTGCACCGCTAGTGGAGAGTCTATTAATGATCATGGGTCCATATCCTCGTTTCTCTAATTTGCGGGCATGTTGCTTTAGCGTATAAACCAGCACTAGATCTCCTTCCTTCAATCCTTTATCCTTTACATGGGCATCAAAGTATGCCTTTTGCCTTTTCTTTGCAGCATAAATGCCTGCTGCTGCCCGTAGCCTCGTCTCACCTAAGCGTTCTAGATCAAAGATCCTGGAAGACAACTCATGTCCATTCCACTCATGCTCTTGTGCTACTTTCAAGGCTGGGATTAGGAAGTCCAATGGTAGCACGACATTCTGTCCAAAGACCATCTGAAATGGGGTAGCATTGAGTACCGTTTTGTAGGCAACTCGGTATGCCCAAACAGCATGATGAAGCTATTTGTCCCAATCAGAGCGGTTATTATTCACCAGTTTTGTCAATACATTACATAGGATCTTATTCGTGCTCTCGGCCTGTCCGTTGGCTTGTGGGTGATAAGGTGCAGACTTCTTGTGTATCACCATGAATTCTTGAAGGAGATTTTCAATGACCTCATTCAAGAAGTGTGTACCTCTATCACTAACCAACTCTATTGGTAACCCATATCTAGTGAACACATTTTCGAATAAGAACTTAGCCGTCGTTTGAGCATCATTCTTTGTCGTGGCTTTTACTTCCACCCACTTTGTAAGGTAATCTGTGGCTACAATAATGTATTCTGCATGGGAGTTTCTAGCTGGGGGGTTAATAGGACCAACAAAGTCTATGCCCCACTTCGAGAATGCGCGTCCTCCCATCATTGGCCTTAAAGGCATCTCGCCTTTTCTTATCGGATATTGGGCACGTTGGCATGTGTCACATTTCTTCACATAAGTATGTGCATCCATATGAAGAGTGGGCCACCAAAGTCCTGAGAATAAAATGGTCTTAATTACTCGGTCAGGCCCAAAATGTCCACCTGCAACACTACTATGTGCAGTTTCTAAGACTTTCAAATAGTCTGATTCATGAACGCACAGTCTTAGGTAACCATCCTTGCCTCTTCGATATAGGTTGTCTCCTACTAAGGCATAGTCTTGAGCCTCTTGCTCCATGCTCCGTTTTCTTGCCAGACTAGCCTGATTGGGTAATGTTCCCGATCTCATGAACGCAACCAATGGAGCACTCCAATCTGGGGTTAATGACACATGATAAAGAGTGGCATGCTCCACTGGGGGTCTCTTCTGGCACACTGGACAATTTTGGATCCACTCCTGTATTTCTTTGTCCATGCTAGGCCAATACACTCCTAAACGTTTTAGATTCTGCAATGTTCGTTGTTTAGAGTAGTGATTTCCTAGCAGTCCCTCATGGGCTTGTTGCATCCAACTAGTATGTTCGTCGTCCTCAACACAACAAGCTAATACGCCCTCGGTATCTTGCTTGTACATACTTCCGGCCAATATTTGATACTTTTGTGATTTTACAATTTCTTCTTTGCTTGTTTTCACATTTTTATTTGCAGGCCCAAAGGTTAGGACTGGTACCAACTTATTTGCCCATTTAGGAACAACTTCTAAATTGAACAGATAAGCATTGGGCAATTCATCAGACACTCCTTGCGGTGGCTCTCCTGAAGTGATGCGAGAAAGATGGTCTGCCCTAAGATGGGTTCTACCTTTCCTGACAACAACTTCAAAGTCGTATTCCATTAGTAAGAGGAACCATCTTATCAAGCGGCCTGTATTGCAAGGTTTATTGACCAAATATAGTAAAGCTTGATGATCAGTGAAAAACTTGAACTTATTGGCCAATAGATAGTGTCTAAACTTCTTCACAGCATATACCATACCTAAACCTTCTCTCTCCGTTGTGGTATAATTTCGTTCAGCTGCATTTAATTGCCTACTAGCATATGCTATCGGCAAATCTAGGTTTCCTTCACCTGTGGGTTGTGCTAGCACACATCCTATTGCATGATTGGAGGCATCTACATGGACATGAAAGGGTTTGCTCCAATCCGGAGTAGTCAATATTGGTGTTGTGCACAAACGTCTTTTCAGCTCGTTGAAGGAATTCTCGCATTCCTCGTTCCACTCAAAATTTGTTAACAACCCATAAAGAGGTTTAGCTATGATGGCATACATGTGGATAAACCTACGGTAATATCCACAATGGCCCATAAAGGCCTGTACCTCTTTTAACATTCCTTGGTCTTGGCAACTCTGCTATCGCTCTTACCTTGTCTTCATCTGTTGAAATTCCATTCTTAGAAACAATGTGACCTAAGATCTTACCTTGTCGCACCATGAACACACACTTCTCTGGGTTCAGACACACTCGATAATCTCTACACTTGTTGAAGATTTGTCGGAGCTCAGGGATGTGGTATCTTCTTTGTTGGGAATGAGCACATAAGTCATCCACATATACTTCCAAGCTCTTCCGCAAGAACTCTTTGAAGACATGACACATGAGCCTTTGGAATGTTGCAGGTGCATTGGTGAGCCCAAATGGCATCACACAAAATGCAAAAATTCCCCATTCTGTGGCAAAGGCCGTTTTGTGTTGATCTTCAGGGGCAATGGCTACTTGGTTGTAACCTGAAAATCCATCAAGGAAGCTATAAACTTCCTTGCCTGCAACACGCTCCAATAGATGTTCGGTGATTGGAAGTGGATAACTATCTCTTATCGTTGCGGCATTAACTTTTTTAAGGTTAATGCACACTCGCAATTTCCCATTCTTCTTGGGCACCACCACAATGGGGGACACCCATTCAGTGTGCTCAATCTCATAGATGAATCCAGCTTCAATCAGCCTGTCAATTTCCTCCTTTATTTTGGCTGCATAATTGTCATTATATGTGTAGGGCTTTTGTTTGGTGGGCTTGGCATCAGCGGTCATCGGAATCGTATGAGAGCAAATCTTTGGATCTACTCCTTTCAAGTCTCTATAGTGCCATGCGAACACATCCCTATATTCCCTTAATAGAG
This sequence comes from Ceratopteris richardii, assembly GCA_020310875.1. Lineage (NCBI taxonomy): Eukaryota > Viridiplantae > Streptophyta > Polypodiopsida > Polypodiales > Pteridaceae > Ceratopteris > Ceratopteris richardii. The sequence continues at coordinate 89,019,339 of CM035431.1, read as the reverse complement.
CTACAAGCTCTGCTTCTTCTTTTGCATTTAGGTCATCTCCTATGTACGTACATCGTTCTTCGTTCCCTTCAATGGTCACTACAATTTTTTTGGTCTTTTCTTTATTGTCATATGCTTCTCCTACAATGGCCTCTCTCTTAGGCATTCGTACCAAAATTTTTCGGTCTTCCACTTCATATTTCTTGAAATTATCTGGTACTTCAAACAATGATTCTTCCTCTTCTTGTTTCATTGCTTTTCTTTTCTTTTTCTTTTGACCTCCCTCACTTCCTTCCTTTGAAGTTATCGTTTTAATACTCGTGAGGGGTTCTTCTTCTTTTTGGGTTAACACTCCTATGTCTTCTAAATAGTGTTCCTCTGAGTCAAAGTAAGTATCCATCACAATGGATTCTAGATCATCGTCATTCTCTTCTTCTTCTATGAACTCACTAGGATCACACTCTTCCAACAGGGGCTGACACATGAACACTGAAATATCATAACCCTCCTCATCACAATGAGGTGTCCATTGTTCTTCATTGACTGCTATGTCCATGGTAGCTAAGATTTCTGCCCAACCATGAGGTTCAAATTCCTCATCTGGAAATATCATTGGTGTATAGGCTGGGTCTTTTATTGGTCTATCTCCTGGGGAAGTTCCTTCTTCTCTCGCTTTTAGGCGCTTTTCCTCTTCCTCTGCGACCTTGCACATCCACAAGTGAGTATCTTCATGCAGCCAAGATGGATCAGGTGAACTTCCAGAATGCACAGAGATTGAATCTTCTTTTGCTTTGTGGATAGGATTCCACTGTAGGGGTGGTACATCTCTGAAGGTGTAATCCTTCAAATTGACCTTGGTGGTGACCCCTAAGTGCTGTAAGTACAAGGAGTTGGTTCCCCAATCCTGTACTATTTGCAATTGTCGTAGGAAGGGTCTTCCTAGGATCATCTCGTAGACATTATTTTTCTCAAAGTCACATATAGCAAATGTATGTTCAAACTCTACACCACAAGTGGTTAGAGTTATCCCTTCAAGCAATCCTAGAGGTCTTTCAAAATGACCATCTGCCATTTGAAGCTTCATTCTAGTTGGTCTTAATGTGGGTTTGCCCCATCGCTTCCACAAGGAGGTGGTCGCAATAGCAACACCGGCACCTGAATCTACGATTGCTTTGGTTGTGTAACCTTGATAGGTGATTGGAAGATAAGTGTTACCTTCTTCACCTTCGCTCATGTCTCCTATCTTGTCAAGAGGTATCTCTGGAACTTTTTGCTTAGAACCTACTTTGGGCATATTGGATTCAAGTTCTGGAACCTGATCTTTCACATGATTCCAGAGCTCAGGTTTTGCTTTGAGCAGCTCTTCCACAGTGAGATGACATTGAACCTTAGTGTTCTTCACAACATCAGTGTTTCTTGGAATCACTGAGTCTTCATTTCTTACCAATATTGTGGGAGCTCTGATCTGGAGAGATTCAGATTCCCATGGGCCTGTGTAATGAGGCAACTCTTGTAAAGAATTAGATTCAAAATCTAATCTTTCATCTTCTTGTTGCTCAGCTTGGTCTCCATAGATAGACGGAATGTCTTGGGGAAATTGATCATGTAGATCATCAATCTCAGGAATAGGAGGGGAATAACCCTTCTCCTTGGCCCATTTCTCTTCCTGTATTTCCCGCAAGAACTCTTGAGAGTATTGTTGAATTGAGGGAGGTATTCCAGCATCCGTGGAATTAGGAACATAAGCTCCCATTGGTGGTGAGCTTCCTCTTTCAATAACTGGTTGAGCCTGTGGAGGTAAAGAAACTTGTGGTTTGTTTACCAATTGCTCTAATCTTTCTAGTAAGCCTTGGAAATGCAAATCTAGTTTGATAGAGTTTGTCTGATTGAACTTTTGACTAGTCTCAAGTATAGCTTGAGCTTGTTCTACCATTTTCATGCACATTTTCATCCGTTCAATCTCTAAGTCTGCTCTAGGGTAACTCTTGTCTAGGTTTGCAGCTGTTGGCCCTTCTTGAAGACGAGCCTGGTAGGCCTTGAACATCATGTCCAAGCCTTCTGGGGTTGGATCTGCAAGAACAGACCCTGATTGCGGTCTATTTACAATGGGTGGTGGGGTGGAATGAGGTGGAATGGATGGAGCTTCGGCATGCGAGGGGCTTTGAGATGCAATGTCTTCTATTTTTGTTTTGGCATCTTTTAGACTTTCTTCTAGCTCGGATAGCTTTTTGTTCCACTTGCGATTAGCCTTCTCTCTGGTATCCTTCCATGTTCTTGGTTTCCTCTTACTAGGTTCTCCTGCCTCACTTGACTCCGATTGCTCAGATGATTTTGCTTGTTGTGCAGCCTGTGCCCTAGTAACTGCCTGTACAGGAGCCACGTTATTGCTACTTGAACTTGAATCTGCCACTAAGCCTACCACGTTGATGGGTGTGACCTTAGGTGCACTAGAGGGATTCCTGGGACACTCTCTAGGAAGATGTTCCTTGCCGCACTCAGGACAAAAGCCTTGTATTGTGATGTTTTGTCCTAGTCCGAGAGCTGGTTGGTGGGGACATTCACGAATGAAATGGTCGCCCTAACATCTAAAGCATGGTCCTCTAGGGGCTTGTGGTCTTACTTGTCTCAATTGGGGCCTAGGATTTGGATTCGTATACATGACATTGGAGTATTCTGGCTCCCAATTTTGTTCCATAGGTGGTGTCTCATATTGGCACTGAGAAATCTCACTTTGCTCAGGTGACTCTATATAGTAAGCATGTGGACTATCTTCATGGACGTAGTCTGAACCATGAGCGTGAAAATCATTTTCTGGTATCAATGGGGTTAGTGGCACCAATGCTTTATTATGGTTCTCCTCCGCCATCGTATATTTAACTGGGATCACATTGGCAGGAGCTGGCGGTTGGTTTCCTAGGACAGGTTGTGGCCTATATGGTGCTTGATATTGCTGCTCGTATTGCGGTTGATATTGTTGTGGCCTATAATATGGCTGTTGTACCTGATTCTGATACCTACCTTGCTGGTAAGGTTGCTGATAATTTTGTCTAACAGCCTGTCTGTTATAGGGACAATCTTGGGCCGTATGATTTGTGTATTTTCTCTCAATGGTGCAATACAGAGCATTAGGGTTTCCTTGGGGTTGAGTCATCATTGGGCAGACATTAGCCATGTGATCTCCTCCACACGTATAACATCGCTTCACTGAGGTGACCCTTGGCATTTGTCTATTTTGAACTCCTAACTTTTTGGCCACTTGCTCAGCTATCTCATCTATCTCAGTGGAGGCTCTAGAGGTATGACTTGTAGAACTATCAGAGTCCTTATAGAGTTTGGATAGTCCTAACTCCTCACCCAAGTTGTCTTCTATGTCAATGCATATCCGTATACACTCTTCTATGGATCTAGGCTCTTTCAAGTATACGTATGACCTTAGTTTTGTGCTCAATAGGCCATCTAAAAACAGTGCCACCTATTTGGCTGATGTGGGTAATTCTGGTACAGGGCATCTTTCCAGGTACTGTCTAAACCTTCTTCCTGCAAGTCGCACTGTTTCTTGGGGTGTCTGCTTGAAACTGTGGATCAAGGATGATGTGTTATGCCTGATGCCGCTTTTGGAAAATTCCACAATGAATTCTTCTAGCAGCTGACCTATCTCTCTATAGTTGCGACTGTTTAGAGGTTGAAACCAAGCTAAGGCAGTACCCTTAAGAGTCAAACCAAATGCCTCGAACTAGGTGAATAAGTCTTCAACCTGTTCAGCTCTTAGCACTTGTTTGAACTCCGCCACATGATCATAAGGATCTCCAAATCCATCAAAGTAGTTCTTCATTGTCTTAACCACTTGAGACGGTCTAAGGGTTCTTGAGTGCTCTCGTGGTCTAGGCAATGGGAAATCATGATCGTCTCTTTGATGCCTATACACTCTATGTCTCTCCCTTTCAAGTCTTTCCGTTCCGTATCCTGATCTGTCTCTGCCTATAGTGTCTGCAAAGCTTACCTCCGGTCTCTCTCTAGTTCTTTCTCTCTGGGTTTCATGAGCCTTGGATGATCCGGCTCCTTGGAGGCCCTGGGAAATATTAGATCTTGGTGGAGGGAAAATTGATTCACCTTGCCAAGTGTAAGCATGTCTGTCATGATCTGATACCAAGAATAATTTCTGAGATGTGTGATCTAGGTAGACAGCTTTCCCTGGTGTCTCTGGGTCCTTGAATTCGTAGATGGTGATTACTGGGCTGGGTTGATCCGGCCTAAATCTCCAAAAGGCTTCCTCCGTTTCTCTATTCACGAATAGTTCTATGCTTTTATTATCTTGAGGAATCCATTCTGGGGTGAGCACTCTGGTTAAGACTGACTTACCTCTAGGGGTCTTGGGTTCTCCTCCTAGGTCTCCTTGCTCTAGGTCTCCTATCTCATTCTCAGGAATGATATTTCCAAACTCATCTGTCCTATCTGGTAAGTTAGTAACCACATACATGGTTCCTTCCTTATCAATGTAAGCACCCTCTTCAAACTTGACCACTGGGTGTTCAAGTCCAAAGGGTTGGTCAGGATTTTTGAGTTGAACCACTGATCGTCTTAGACCATCCTCATAGATGCGAGCACCTAATTGGTTGGTCCTGATATACTCCAATTGGGTCTTATAGGGACCTTCTGGTGTCTGTAAATAGGCAATGCCTGAGCTACGTGTGGGTCTTTCCATGCTAAGAGACATTTCCGAGTCACTGGTTTTTGAACTTCGTGTGTAAGGATAACCACTAAGCTGTTGAGCCCAAGACTTGGCTGTATGGTTGACACTAGCCTCAGATGACCTAATGCTTTGTCTATCCTTGCCTAAGTGTCTGCCAGATCTCAGGTTCATAAGCCTTGGTTTCTAGTCCCAAAGTTCTCTTATATTGCTCAAAATCCTTTGGAACACCTTGGTTTTCCAATTTTCCTGAGGGTCAACTTCAAAATACCCTATTCCCCACGAGCTTTCCAACAAAACCAAAATCACGGCAAACGGATTTCGTATGAGAAAGTTATGCTAGTTCAGGGTTTTGGGGGTTGAAACAGGGAAACAGGGTCTCTCAGAAAATGCTTCAAATCAGGCGATACATGACATTTGTAGGACACGATACTTGATACTTGAGGAACTCGATACACGATCTTTGATAGGTATCGCGATCGCTGTATGACGATACACGATACTTACCTTGTCACGATACACGATAGTTGAGAAATGTCGCGATACTTGATGTCCACGATACTCGGGCAAAACGATACTTGGCTCAAGACGATACTCGATATTTGGAAGAAAACGATACTTGATACTTCCCCTAAACGATACACGATCTCTAGCCCCAAACGATACACGACAAAACGATATCTAAGCAAACGATCGCTGAACAAAACGATCTTTGTCAAAACGATCGATGGCAAACGATCGCTGACTCAAAATGATACACGATACTTGTGAGGTATCGCGATCTTTGACCAAACGATACTTCTCAAGTATCGCGATAGGCACGAAACGATACACGATCAACGATACTCAATAGACGATCGCTGGTAAACGATCTCTTACCAAGTATCGCGATCGGTATCAAACGATACACGATCGATGGGAAATATCGCGATACTCAACCTCAGGAGCAAAACGATACTTGTGAAGTATCGCGATACTCGACCGCGGGAGTAAAACGATACTTGACCCTTAGACAAGTTTTGGGAAAGATTTTTTCTAAGTTCTGTTTGTACACATGCTCTACTCTTTCCTCTCTCCTCTCCTCACTCTCTGTATCACCCCAAATCACTTCTTTTCACCTCTGTCAGTACCAAACGATACCTGACGCAGATCATTTCCCTTTCCACACTTAGTTTACTGAGAAAGTATAGATTAAATGGGTGTTTGCTCACCTTGAGAGCCTCTCTAGCTTCTTAGTCACTTCCCCTTGCTCTGTGTAACCCCAGTTTGCCCGATTTCTCACTCACGATCTCTGGCGCAGCTTCCACGATACTTGGTGCAGGTTCGTCTTGTCCGGGGCTATTCACTCAGATTTTTTGTTGTTTTTGGTACCACTTCTTCAGCGCCTCTGTTCTGCACCCTCTCTAAGCTTCTTGCTCACAACCACAAGTAAAAACAAGGTGAATGTACTCAAAAAAATGGAAAAAACTGAGAAGATGAAGGTGGGTGGAGATGGTGATGATGGTGAAGATGAAGAAGAAGGAAAATTCAAAAACTGAACTGAAAATGATGATTTTTTACCTTCAAACGTCGCTACTCTACGTCTTACCGTCACACGCTCGTCCTCCAAGCTCTCTCCCCGGCAACGGCGCCAAATTTGGTGTCACTCTAGCACAATGGTGAGTACCAACGTGAGGAGATACACCTCATAAATGTCAATCCGTGGAGACGTGAGGACCGGTATGAAGACCGCGAGCAAGTGATGGCACAAGTGCGTGAGTGAAAGCACACAAGCATGCACACACATACACACACACGCGCACAAGGTAAGAACAAAGAGTGGAACAATGGAAAGCTTCGATTACCAAAGAGCTCTCTTACAAAACTGAAATCTACAACAAGCTACCTCAAAAATGAGCTCTCCAGCCCTTTTTATAGTTTTTGAGTGGTTTTGGCCCTGTCCAGACCTAGTGTCCGGCCTAGTTAAAAAATAGGTTCCAGGGCTTATTTGGGGCTCAAACGGAGTCTAAAAATTATGAAAATTGGTAGGATGGTAGATCTAATACTCCTCAAGCTTGAGGACTCCTCGGCTTGAACAAAATGGAGTTACAAAAATGGAAAATGGTATTTACAATGGTTTTTAGTGATAAAAATCACTATTTTTGTAGGGATTTCTTCTGAAAATTTGACAGGTGCTTCTTGGAGCTCCCTACTTGCTCCTTCTTCTTGTGTGTCCACTTCCTTGATGCACTTCCATGCTTTGTCCTTGACCTTGAGCTTCAACACCAGTCATCCAGAAAGGACTGATGAATTTGGGAATGTAGTCCCAGAATCGGACTTAGGTGACCTAGAGCAGGGAAACATGGGTGTTATTTTCCCCCAACCAAGATCAAACGTGTCCTTTGGTCACCCAGGAGCTGGAACCTCCCACGCTCACGGAACTCAAAGAGACAGACATAGAGAAAGACCGGAGGTAAGCTTTGCCAACCCAGGGGGCAGAGAAAGAACGAGGACGGAAACAAATAGAGTAGAGCCTGAGGTACTTAGAGCTCACAGGAATCAAAGAAATGCGGATGAGTTCCCTCTACCACGACCTAGAGAGCACACAAGGACTTTGAGACTGACTCAGCTAGTTAAGTCCATGAAGAACTACTTCGATGGCACTGGAGATCCATACGATCATGTGGCAGAGTTTAGGCAAGTTTTGAGAGCTGAACAAGTGGAGGATTTATTCACGCAATATAATGCCTTTGGTCTAACCCTTAGGAACACAGCCCTTACGTGGTTTCAACCATTGAACGAGAGACAGTTCAGGAGCATAGACCAACTCCTAGAGGCTTTCATTATTGAATTTTCTAAGAGTGGCATTAGACATAATACCTCCTCATTGATTCACAATTTCAAGCAGACCCCTCAAGAGACCGTGAGACTTGCAGGAAGAAGATTTAGGCAATATCTTGAAAGGTGCCCTGTTTCGGAGCTACCCACACCAGCTAAGCAAGTGGCTCTATTCTTGGACGGACTGCTAAGTACCAAATTAAGATCATATGTGTACTTGAAGGACCCTAGGACCATAGAAGAGTGTGTACGCATGTGCATTGACATTGAGGATAACCTAGGGGAAGAACTAGAGCTTTCCAAAATCTACAAGGACTCAGATAGTGCTTCTAGCCTCTCTTCCTCGCAATCCACATCAATTGAGGAACTTGCAGAGAAAGTAGCTCAAAAACTAGGTGTCTCTAGTAAACAAATCCCAAGGTTTTCCCCTATGAAAAGATGCTATACTTATGGAGGCGACCATATGGCGAATGTCTGTCCCATTACGGCTCAACCCCAAGTAAATCCGAGTAGCCAATACTGTACCATAGAACGGAGATACACAAATCACACAGCACAAGACTGTCCATACAATAAGCAAGCAGTTAGGCAAACCTACCCTCAGCCATACCCTCAACAAGGCAGATATCAGAGTCAATATCCACCACAACAGTATACTAGGCCTCAGCAAAATTACCAACAGCCATATCAGGCCCAACCGAGACCCCAGCCAGTGCTAGCACAACAACCACCTGCTCCTACCAATGTGATCCTTGTAAAGTATGCAGCTGCAGAAGAAAACCTGAATAGAGCTATAGTCCCAGTAACACCATTAATTTCAGAAGGTGATCCCAGTGACCATAGCTTTGATTCTACACATGTTGATAGCCCCCAGGCCTACTACATGCAATCTCCTGAACATGGTGAGTCCTACTATAGTGAAGAGCCAAATGAACCTAGTTGGGAGCCTGATTACACAAACGTCATGTATGCAAACCCCAACCCTAGACCCCAACCTAGGCAGGTAAGACCCCCATTCCATTAGAGGACCATGCTACAGATGTCAGGGAGATCATCTCATTCGTGATTGTCCCTTGCCTCCACCTACACAACCCCAATCAGTGACGATCCAGGGCTTTTGCCAGGAGTGTGGAAAGGAGCATCTCTTACGAGACTGCCCTAAGAATCCTAATAATGTGCCAAAAATCACTCCTATTAACGTTATTGGGTTAGTGGTAGATTCCACAGGAAGTGTCACTTCCACTGCACCCGTACAGGTAGTCACTAGAGCTCAAGCATGGCAGCAAAACCAAGGGGTAGGCTAGGAAAAGAGCCTAGAGGCTAGTGAAACTGAGAGCATAACCAAGAAAAGGACTAGAGCTTGGAGAGATAGTCATGAAAGAATGAAAAGGCAATGGGCAAAAAAGATGAGTGAACTCGAGGAAAGCCTCAGAGAAACAAAGGCCAGGATAACTGAACTCACATCTCAAACTCCCTCTCACACTACCCCACCACCACCATTCCCATCTCCATCCGACCCACCACCTTCCAACCCGCCTCAACTAATACCACCACCCCCTAGAGTAGGATCAGTCCTAGCAGATCCAACTCCCGAGGACCTAAACATGATGCTTAGAGCATATCAGGCCAGAATCCAAGAAGGGCCAAACATAACTGATCATGAAAAGTGTTATCCTAGAGCAGAACTAGAGTTAGAACGAACCAAAATTTGTGCCAAAATGGTGGAATTGGCTCAGACCATGTTTGAATCCAGTCGCCTATTTAACATCTCTAGTTCAGCGAAGACACAGTTGCACTTTGAAGGACTGTTAGAAAGAATAGAGAAGCTAATTGCACAATCAGAAAAAGGAACCCGCCTCTCAACACAAGGACAAGGCAAGTGAAAGAGCAGGTCTTCCTGCCCAGGAAGCCTATGTGCCTAAAGCCTATGTGCCTAACTCTACGGAGCCAAACACATCATCTTCTATGAATCGATTCACCCCAGAATTCCTACAAGAGATCCAAGAAGACAAATGGGCTAAAGAAAGTGAAGTCCCTCCTCCCATTGAACTTGTGGATGATGCACATGGCCAATTCCCACAAGACATCCCATCCATTTACGAGGAGCAGGAGAGCACCCAATCTCAGGAAAGATTAGACTTTGAGTCTAACTCTTTACAAGAATTACCCCACTTCACGGGTCCATGGGAAGCTAAATCTACATATATGAGAGCTCCCACAGTCATGATAAGGAACGAAGATTCAGTCATACCTAGGAACACAGAGGTAGTGAAAAACACTAAAGTACAGTGCAACCTCACCTTAGAAGAGCTACTCAAAGTAAGGCCAGAGCTATGGAAACATGTAGCCAAACAAGTACCAGAAATAGCAAAACCTCGTTCCCAGGTAGGATCCCAGAGAACAGTGCCAGAAATACCATTGGACAAGATAGGAGACATAAGTGAGGGCGAAGAGGGAAACACATATCTTCCCATCACCCATCAAGGATACACGACCAAGGCCATTCTAGACTCAGGCGCAGGAGTTGCAATTGCTACCACTTCCCTATGGAAGCGTTGGGGCAAGCCAGCACTCAGGCCCACGAGGATGAAATTGCAAATGGCCAATGGTCATCTAGAGAGACCCTTAGGGCTGTTAGAAGGAGTAACTCTCACCACGTGTGGTGTCGAGTTTGAGCATACATTTGCTATATGTGATTTTAGCAAAAATCATGCCTATGAAATGATCTTGGGAAGACCCTTTATGCGCCAGTTGCAAGTGGTACAGGATTGGGGAACCAACTCCTTGTATTTGCAACACTTAGGTGTCACAACCAAAGTGAATCTCAAAGATTACTCTCATAGAGATGTCCCTCCTATCCAATGGAACCCCATCCATAGAGCCAAAGATGATACGGAATCGGTGCATTCCATAGGATCAGGATCCTCATGGATGCATGAAGACACCCACTTATGGATGTGTAAAGTAGCAGTAGAAGAAGAGAAGAGAGAAAAAGCCAGAGAGATAGGTACAAAAGAAACCCATAGATCAATTCAAGACCCAGCCTATGCACCTGTAGTCTTTCCGGACGAAGAATTTGAACCCCATGGCTGGGCAGAAATCCTAGCAACAATGGATGTAGCCATCAATGAAGAACAATGGACACCGCACTGTGACGAAGATGGCTATGACATTTCAGTCTTCTCCATAGAGCCGATCATGGGAGAGGCAGTGTTAGAAGAATGTGAACCTAGCCCTGATGCATTTGAGGATGCAAGTGACTCGGATCTAGAGTCAATCATTATGGACCCACCATTTGCATCAGAGGAAGAATACTTCTATGAAGTAGAATTTTAACCTCAGAGGCACGGAGAGCTTACAAATGATGTAAGGCTAGCCACGCATGTAACTCCTAAGGAAGAAGGAAAGAAAAGAAAGAAGAGAGAAGTCACACCAGAGGAGGAAGAATCTTTGTTTGAGGTCCCAGAAAATTTTAAGAAGTATGAAATAGATGACAGGAGAGTCATGATTAGAATGCCCAAACGGGAGGCGCAATCAGGGGAGGCCTATGATAACAAAGAGACCACGAAGAAAATAGTAGTAGCCATGGAAGAAGGAGAAGAAAGATGCACGTACATAGGCCATGACCTAACCGAAGAGGAAGAGCATGCGCTAATAGCCTTGCTAAGAGAATACAGAGATGTATTCGCTTGGAGTTACAAGGATTTAAAAGGAGTGGACCCTGACATATGCTCACACACCATCCCCATGACCGTAGATGCCAAACCCTCTAAGCAAAAGCCATACACATATAATGATAATTATGCTGCTAAGATCAAAGAAGAGATAGATAGACTGGTTGAAGCTGGATTCATCTATGAAATTGAGCACACAGAATGGGTATCCCCCATCGTAGTGGTGCCCAAGAAAAATGGAAAGCCGCGTGTATGCATTAACTTGAAGAAGGTCAATGCAGCCACAATTCGAGATAATTATCCGCTTCCTATCACAGAGCATCTCTTAGAAAGAGTGGCAGGCAAGGAAGTGTACAGCTTCCTTGATGGATTTTCGGGCTACAATCAAGTAGCCATAGCTCCAGAAGATCAGCATAAGACGGCTTTTGCCACTGAATGGGGCATTTTTGCCTTTAGAGTAATGCCATTTGGGCTTACCAACACACCAGCTACCTTCCAGAGGCTGATGTGCCATGTATTTAAAGAGTTCTTGAGGAAGAACTTATAAGTCTATGTTGATGACCTCTGTGCTCATTCCAACATTAGACAAACCCATATACCAGAACTCAGACAAATCTTTGACAAATGCAGAGAATATCAAGTCTGCTTGAACCCAGAGAAGTGTGTTTTCATGGTCAGGCAAGGCAAGATTCTAGGACACATAGTGTCAAAGAATGGCATATCCACTGATGAAGAGAAAGTGAGAGCCATAGCCGAGTTACCTAGGCCAAAGAATGTCAAGGAAGTGCAAGCTTTCATGGGGCATTGTGGCTATTACCGACGTTTCATCCACTTGTATGCTGTCATTGCAAAGCCCATGTACGGACTCTTGACTAACTTTGAGTGGACTGATGAATGTGAGAACTCCTTCAATGAGCTCAAACGACAATTGTGTTCAACACCAATCTTGACCACCCTGGATTGGAACAAGCCATTCCATGTTCACGTGGATGCATCCAATTATGCCATTGGGTGTGTACTCGCACAACCTATGGTTGAAGGTAATATGGATCTTCCAATTGCCTATGCTAGTAGACAATTGAATGCTGCTGAACGAAATTATACCACTACGGAGAGAGAGAAGGACTAGGCATGGTATATGCAGTTAAAAAGTTTAGACATTATTTGCTTGCAAATAAGTTTAAATTTTTTACTGATCATCAGGCATTGCTGTATTTGGTAAACAAACCATGCAACACAGGCCGATTGGTAAGATGGTTTCTCTTACTAATGGAATATGACTTTGAGGTGGTGGTAAGGAAAGGGAAGACTCATTTGAGAGCAGACCATCTCTCTAGGCTCACATCTGGGGAAGCCCCACAAGGAGTGTCAGATGACTTACCTGATGCTTACTTGTTTAATTTGGAAGTTGTACCACAGTGGGCTAAGCCATTGGTGCCAGTATTGACATACGGACCCAATCACCCAGTAATAAATACACAGGATAGAGAGGTAGTAAAAGCCCAAAAGTATCACATCATGGCAGGAAGTATGTACAAGCACACGGATCAAGGGATCCTGGCGTGTTGTGTAGAAGAGGACGAGTATGCTAAATGGTTGCAATTAGCACACGTGGGTGCATTAGAGCAACATTACTCAAAGCAACGAACCCTACAGACTCTAAGGAGACTCGGAGTGCATTGGCCAACTATGGAAGCCGATGTCCAGAAGTTGTGCAAGGAATGCTCAATCTGCTGCACTAAACCACCGGTGGAACATGCCACTCTTTATCAAGTGTCCATAGTGCCAGATTGGAGTGAACCACTAGTATCCTTCCGGAGGACGAAAACATTCCCTCTGGACATGACCCTGGTTAGGAAAAGGAGTTTAGATCAAGAAGCCCAGGATTACTCACTCATTGGTGATAATCTATACAAGCGTGGTAAGGATGGTTACCTGAGACTGTGTGTCCATGAAAGTGAATATCTCAAGATCTTGGAAACTGCTCACCAAGGTGTAGCGGGAGGACACTTTGGACCAGATCGGGTGATCAAAGCGATACTATTTGCGGGCTTCTGGTGGCCGACCCTTCACATGGATGCACATACCTATGTGAAACGGTGTGATGTGTATCAGCGAACTCAGTGTCCTATACGCAAAGATGAGATGCCACTGAAACCTATGATGGGCGGACGCACATTCTCTAAGTGGGGAATAGACTTTGTAGGTCCTATTAATCCCCCAGCCAAGGGTTCACATGCTGAATACATCATTGTTGCCACAGACTATCTAACAAAATGGGTAGAGGTAAAAGCTACAACGAAGAACGATGCTCAGACAACTGCTAAATTCTTGTTTGAGAATGTATTCACAAGATACGGGCTACCTATTGAGTTAGTCAGTGACAGAGGCACTCACTTCTTGAATGAAGTTATTGAAAATCTGCTCCAAGAATTTTTGGTAGTACATAAGAAGTCTGCCCCCTATCACCCTCAAGCCAATGGGCAAGCAGAAAGCACAAACAAGATTCTGTGCAATGTGTTGACAAAATTAGTGAACAATAAACGCTCTGATTGGGACAAACAGCTACACCATGCTGTTTGGGCATACCAAGTTGCCTACAAAACGGTACTCCAAGCCACCCCCTTTCAGATGGTGTTTGGCCAAAACGCAGTGCTACCGTTGGACTTCTTAATACCTACACTGAAAGTATCACAAGAACACGAATGGACGGGTCATGAACTATCCTCTAGACTTTTTGACCTTGAACGATTAGGAGAAACAAGACTGAGGGCAGTTGCAGGGATATATGCAGCTAAGAAACGATAGAAGGCATATTTTGATGCCCATATTAAGGATAAAGGCTTGAAAGCAGGAGATCTGGTACTAGTCTACACTTTGAAACAACATGCAAGGAAATTAGAGAAACGTGGCTATGGACCCATGATCATTAATAGGATCTCAACGAGTGGCGCAGTACAGCTAGCCACGTTAGAAGGTGATGTTCTCCCAAGCTACATTAGCGGATGCAGAGTCAAGTTGTATCAGGAACCTCTCACAGAGGAAATGCTAAGTCGACTCAATACTGCTAAGAAACGGAAAGAAGAAGAAAAGCGAATTCGAGAGGAAGTCCAAGCAGAAGCTTTAGAACATATACGGAGAATGAAACTAAGAAGACAAGGCAGAGAGCAACCTAGGCTAGATGCACATGCAAATCAGGGATATCATATGGCTATGTGTGAAGTTTCATGCATCAGCTCTCATAGGATAATTGATCGAAGTCCTTTTATAACCTTAGACATAGGACAAGGAAAGAGTGCAAGGACTGTAAGAGCCTTGATTGACTCAGGTGCAGCCACTAGTGCTGTTAAATTGTCTTACTGTCAAGAGTTGAAATTAACTGTCAATCTTATAGAAGCATATCTCATAGGATTGGGAGGCGTGGAAACCCCTTGCATGGGCGAGGTGGAACTTCCCCTCTATATTCATGACGAGGCAATGACAATCAAAGTACTAGTATGTCAAGATGAGGACCTCACTGAACCTCTTGTCTTGGGTCAAGACTGGATCTATGACCAAGCAGTCAACTTAAACCTAAGAAGTGGACTTCTTCAGGTATGGGTGAATCAGAGTAGAATTACAGTTGAGTTAGATAATGGAGCACTCCAGGAACTAGGAAATGCATAGACTCCTGGTCCCTCCAGGGGTACACATGAAGTTGACCATGTTGTTCTTGTCCAAAGCTATGTGATGCAGAGGAATGGAGATCTCAATCGAAAAGTCAAGGCGTCGGCGGAACTCCCTTCTTTTCCAAAGGCCAGAAGGAAGCAGCAACTAAGGGTAGATCAATTACTGAAGACTATCTATGCGGGAGACCAAGAGAACGTGCGAAGCAGAACAACTCAGCAAGTGAAACAAATGTGGGTGCGAAAAGGCGAGCTGCCGACTGTCACCAAGTCGCGACAACTGTCTCAACTTCTTATTAATAATCAACGACATGATTCTAATAAGAGGACTCCTAAAACCTCTGTTGAGAAAGTGAAATCTATCTGGGTGCCCAAGAAGTCGATGAAGGCTGACCCACAATCAAGACAAATTTGGGTGCCTAAGGCTTGCTTGCGGGCTCAACTAGTCCCACACGACTCACATCATACACGACCGAGTTCACTCACTCAAGGAGCCGCCACCCACTCTTGCCTGATACACTCGAACACACAGTCACTTAGAAGCACGCACAGACTCACTCGTAAATGGGTCCCAAAGACGCATCACCCCCGAGCATAATTACTCATGCAACCCTCCAGAGTCTCCACAAAACCAAAACCAAGAGCCACCCATTGCGTTTGGCAACCTAACACTTGTAATAAATCCCTCGACTCCAATTTGTAAATTCATCTCCACTTACTAACTGCATCAGTCAGACACTGCATCTTTTCATCTAGCTCCTAGGACTATCCATTCATTAACTACACACATTGTCATCGTGCACTCACTGACCCACTAACCCATTACTCACCTCACAATAATATTGTAACGGGGGCAAAACGTGTTCTATCTTGTCCATTACAATATTAACGCATGCTCTATATTCTCGACAGAACCAGCTAGCAAGCAATAACAATGGCAGAAGCTGGAGGCACCAGTTCCCAGGCAGGGTCCAGCGCACAGATTGTGGACATTGAAACCATTCTTCTGGAACCGCTACTCACCGAAAGGCCTCAAGAACTTCAAGCGGTGCATGTCCTTCCTATCCAGGACCCTCCTCAGGGACACACTTCTCAAGTGGGGAAACATGCTCATTGGTTTAGTGATGTAGCAGGGCCATTGGGTGATGGCACCTACTTCTAGGAAGCAGAAATTGAATTTAATGGCAAATGGGGACGCTACCACTTTTTCACTCGGGAATTCGAGAACTATCAGAATGCAGAGGTAATGCGATCAGTTTGGACCAAGGCAGGCCTGGATAGATATTTCAGGGCACACTTGCCTAAACCTGATTTTCTACGCTGCTCCTATTTTATCAGCACCATCACTCCCAGCAGGGCCAAGGGAGGCGATAGTACTTTTGTACTACCATCATTGTTGCCAGGACACGAACTCAAGAGATTCAAACTGACCCTCAATCTGGTACGGGAAGCATTGAACATGCAAGGTATGCACATTCCCACCGAGAAAGAAACAATGGTCCCGGGTAGGATGAAGCATAAGGATCTCAATAAATTGAAGGACATGGTGGCAATGACGCCTACCATTGCCCTCCACTTACGAACTGTTATGCAACATTTTGCTTTTCCCGCACAGGAACAATTCACTATGCCCCCTAAGAAAATATGGTTCAGCTTATACTTGGCAGAAACAGAGAACCTCACCCTCAACATACCGCACTCGGTCATCGATCAGATGCACCTAGCCCATCAGCGCTGGAATAAGAAGCAGAAAAATGTACTTCATGGCTGTTGTGCCCTAACAAGAATAATTTACAGGTGCCTAGCATATGACGTGCCCATTCAAAGAGCACTAGTGTGGTCCAGGGCCCAAGAATTCCAAAGGCGACTATCAACAGCGGGTCCTCCATCGAAGAAGATGAGAGGGGGCGTCCAATTACCATGTGCTCAACCAAGTGGAGCCACTATCACACCTGAGGTGACTCCTCCTCAAACTAGGCGTGTTCGACCATTCACCATTCGTCTTCCCAGACCAAGTACAGAAGGACCCAACTTGGTGTTTCCCCCCATTCCATCAGACTTGGAATTTCCACAGGGATTTACTCTCAATGACCTCACGGATGAAGAAGTTGCCAGGCTGATCTATGAATCTAATCTTGAAACAGAAGCAGACTAGACCCAGGAACCACATCCCACCACAACAACACCAGCCCCGACACAACCAGTCGTCGTAGAAGTCGAAGGAGATGAACAAGAGGCAGGAGGAGAAGAAGAAGAAGCCGACGAAGAACAACATCAAGAATATGATGAACTCTCAGAGCTAGCAAGTGCCCCAGCATATTCGGCACAAATAAAAAGATTGTACCAAACCATGAAGCGAGTTCAGGAACAACACAAAATGTCACTTGAATCAGGCAAGGTGCTCATGAGCCAACTATTGGCAGAGGAAGGCGTGGACGATATGTTTATCGAATCCATGAACCTACACGCAGAGGCAGTCGGCTTGGATGAGGCCATACATGAGGCCATGACATACATTAATCGATTTGAGAAACGTGTGCCTGCCCGCCCCAGGCGATCTGGAAAACAAATACACATCAATGTATCAGAACTGGAAGGCAACACACAAACAGAAGAACATCAGGAGGCACCACTCTCCCCACCCACCTCACCTCTCACTACACAAGTCACCTCACCACCTGGCACAACCACGCCCTTTTCTACCACTACCACCGTTGTCATGGGAATTCCTCTCTCTCCCGATATCCAATTCGGAGGAGTTTCCATGCCCACCTTCACAACACTCTTCACAAATATCACTTCCACCACACCCACTGTCCCCATTTTTACAGTCACACACACATTTGACACAATGGAGACATCACGCGCCACAGTACCACCCCCACCCACCACACAACCTCAATCTCCCATACCCCCTCCACCTACTTCACCACTTGACTCCACAGCATTCACAACTCCCTTCCCCTTCCCCATTCCCCCTGCATCTTCTTCTTTACCTGCATCTTTTAATGTAAATAGTATATTCTTGTCATTACATCATTGTGTATATCAACTTCAGCGCGAGTACAGGGATCTAGAAAGCCGCCATCATCAGCTGACAACAAACCATCAGCAACTACAAACACGACTCTTAAGGCTAGAAGAAGAAAATGCAGAACTCAACCAATGCCACACCACTCTCGATCAAGCCCATCAAACACTCCTGGAGACACCCCAACCATCAGCAGAACCCGGTGTCAAACAACTCGAAGCCTTGCTGGAGGTGTACCAAATAGATAACCTGAGAGTCCGGCGTAATTTAACTCTACTTCAAAAGCATATGGCTACAGCACTTGAAGAAAATAAACGGTTGCAGAAACAAAATGAAGAAAACCTGGAAGCAGCCATGGAAGGTTCCCCCCATGAGATCGATCCAGAACAGTTCAAAGCGGTTCCCACAGAAACAATGAAAACCATCTTGGAAAGTTATGCGGATTTATTAGAAGCACATGATGATTTGGAAAGGGAACGAGATGAGCTACGTAGCCAGCTCAGGGAACAAGAGGGTCCAACCAAGGTAATAGAAACGGCCTCGACTTCAGAGGAAGTAAAGGCATTGACAGAGCAAGTGGCTGAGCTCCAGAAAAAGTTACTAGAATATGAAAGGCAGCCCTCCCCAGTTGTAGAACCCGAACCGGAGGAATTAGTACCCATTGAGGTGGATGAAACATATGAGGAACCATACGTTCCTATGCCGATGCCAGGTGGTGCACAGACCTCAGAAGGAATGGACACACTAGAAGTTGAAGTACCTGAATGGCTCCAAACACTCGAGAAGACAGCAACAACCCATGAAGATAGAGTGGCCATTCAAATCCAATCTATGGCAAAGTTAGAAGACACCATCATCAAGTCTGAATACTTTCGAAGCATGTCTCATCATAGATGGATCGGCACCAACGATGATCAATATGTGCCATATTGTGTGCTCCTTGCGGATTACAATGCAGAGATTCAACGCAGTTGTGGCAAACCTCCAACTTTTGCCACACAATTTGGGCCAGAGGATATCCCAGAAAGTGCGAAGAAAGGCTCCATTCATCAACCAACCTAGAGAATCCGTCTTCTTGAAACCTACCCGGAAATGGTTCGTACCTGGACTAACATGCCCCTTTTTATTAAATACAATCCTTGTTATGTTCCAGTATTCCGCCGACGCACTTGGCCAGAGTTTACAATTGCTGTCAAGAACGTCAAGGGTTGCGCAAAGTGGTTAAATTATGTTTATCTAGCACCACCACAAGGCCCTCCCACTGTAAATTACATGATTTCTACCATCAGACACTGGAGCACTCGACTACGGAATACCCCCGATGTGATGGCACAAATGTGTATGAAAATCTTTGAACTAATGCTAATCACCTTCAGGACGTTCAAGAATATTAAAGACCCCCACTTCTCAGGTGTCGGATTTCTTACAGGAAACCAACATCTAGTATACGACATGAGCACAACCCCATCCATAGAGGTAATATATGCTTGGCACGCCAGAATAAAGTACCTCCCAGCTTGTTTTAAACAGACATTCGAGGAGATGTTCATAACGGGATTCTGGGAATATCACTCAGAAATATTTTTACCCAGGCCCTCACATCTCCTCCACTTATTCGCTGTGGAGAGAACCATCCATTCAGAACAACTACGGGTGCCACATCCGGACGTACCAGGACCAATGAATTGGGATGCATTATTAACAGATCTAGCACGGGGGCTCAGATTAGAAGAACATCACCTTGCTTCCGACGTTGTCCAATATTACATTCAACGAACATCTAGACAAGGGTCTGTCAGGGGTGACAGACGCGAGAGTGGGGGGTGTTGGCAGTAGTCAGGGAACCGAAGGAGCCACAAGACAAAGAGGGTCGGAACGAAGAGATAGCACAAGCAGACACAGTAGCCAAAGAAGATCTGGCAAGTAGGCCATCTAAATTTTTCAGACATCAAGGAGTTGAGCACACAAGAAGAAAGAGCAAGTAGGGAGCTCAAAGATGTGTATGACAAATCAACAGAGAAAATCCCTACACAAATAGTGATTTTAATCACTAAACACCATTGTAAATACCATTTCGTATTTTTGTAGCTCCATTTTGTGCAAGCCAAGGAGTCCTTGAGCTTGACGATCTTTAGAAGTATCTACCTGCCAATTTTCGTATTTTTTAGATCTCGTTTGAGCCCTCAAATAAGCCCTGGAACCTAATTTTTAACTAGGATGGACACTAGGTCTGGACAGGGCCAAAGCTAATCAAAAACTATAAAAGGAGCTAGAGAGCTCATTTTTGAGGTTAGCTTGTAATAGTTTTGAACTTGTATGAACTTTCTGAAAGTAATCTAAGAACTCCATTGCTCCTCACTCTTTGTCTTGTCGTGTGTGCGCGTGTGTGTGTATGTGTGTGCATGTTTGTGTGCTTCTCACTCACGCACTTGTGCCTTCACTTGCTCGAGGTCTTCATACCATCCTCATGTCTTCCCGGATTGACATTAAAGGAAGTGCTACTCATCACTGAGCTACAATGAGTACTTATGATATATGCTTGAATGCAACATCCCTTACCAGTAGAAGGATTTCACATGCAAAAAATGAAAGATTATATATTGATGGAAGACCTTACATGCATGAAAATATAACAAGTGTAATAAATAGTAGTCGAGGGTTACATAATAGTTCAAGGACTAATTGCACATTTGAGGAGCGTGAAAATAGTCATGAATCACCATACATGAGTAGAGATGTATCAAGATACATGGTTTTCAATGCTATTACTACATTACATGATGGTGATGAATTATTAGTGAATTATGGATGGCGTAGATCTCTAAAAGCACCTTTTAGCTAGAGAGAGAATGGAAATTTTCTATCCATATTTAATCCTGTGGAATAGGCAAGGTTGAAAGACCTATATTCAAAAGAAGATAAAGTACAAGATTTGTGCAACAATGATGAAGATGATGACATGGCAGATTTTATTGAGGATTGGTATCAAAATGACACTGAGTGTTTGACATGACTAAGTGCGTGTTGCTCTAGCACAATGGTGAGAACCACGTTAAGAAGCTTCACCTCCTTAATTGTCAATCCGCGGAAGAGATAGGAGTGATATGAAGATCGTGAATGTGAGATGATGTGAGAGTGAAGGTGAGAAGCACCAAGATGCACACACACATACACACACACAATGAAGAGACAAGCAAGACACAATGGAAGGTGGGAAATTAGCTCTATTACTCAAGAACACTATTACAAGCTCAAAAGAACTCTAACCTCAAACAAGCTAACCTCAAAAATGAGCTCTCTAGCTCTTTTTATAGTTTCTAGACTAGTTTTGACCGGTTTCACATCTAGTGACCGGCATAGTTAAAAATTAGGTCCTAGATGCTATTTGGAAGGGTAAACGATGTCTACAAATAACGAAAATTGGTACGCTTGTTCTACCTAAGCTCCTCAAGCTCGAGGACTCCTCGGCTTGCACAAAATGGAGCTATGGATTACAAAATGGGGTTTTCTATGTTACATATGTTACAGTAGTGATGAAAATCACTGTTGGAGGTTTTTGAAAAGTATTTTTAGAACATAATTCTTTGAAAAAAGATTCCACTGGCTCACTGCTCCGTCGTTACATGCTTCCGTGTCGTCTGTGCCTCTGGCTGCTTCCAACACCCCCCTCCCTCTTGCTTTTGTCGTCCCTGACAGAACCTTGTTGTGAGGTCTGCCGGATATAGTTCTGTAGGAGGTCTTGAGCGAGGGTGTGCTCGGAGATACGAATGCCTCGGGCCAGATCTGCCTCGAGTTTCTCCCAGTCGATTGGTTGCGGTTCTTCCGGTGGCAGGAGTTGATAGTGTGTGGAATAGACCATTCGTTCACAGGCAAATAATTGTAATAAATGTGTAGGCCTGCTTATGAATACCTCTGAATGGTATTCCCAGAAGCCGGTTGTGAACATCTCTTCGAATGTCTGCTTGTAGCACGCCGGTAGGTACTTTATTCTGCAGTGCCAGGCATAACACACCCGTAGCGATGGCGTTGTACTCATATCATATACCAGGTCAAAATTGCCATGCTCAAAGCCCGGGGTGTTGACATGGGGTGCCTTGACGTGTCGGAAGACTTTAAAAATCATTTGCATCATGTCAAAGATTTTGACAGTCATATGCGCCGCTATATCGTCCATGTGCTTTAATCTAGGGAGCCAATGGCGAATTGTAGCCATCATGTAGCCAACAATTGGTAACTCAATGGGTGGCTTAAAATAGGGGTAATTCAACCAGTCTTGGCACTGCTTATTGTTTTGTACCTTAATAGCAAAGGCAGTCCAGGAGCGGCGTCGTGGCACTGGTCCCCAACACGGGTTATACTTCAAATGCAAAGGTGCCTTTACCCATGTACTCATCATCTCTGGATACTGCTGTAGTAAATCTTTTCGCCACTCTGGTTGATAGATCCTTCCTTTCTGTGCATCTGGTGGTAGATCAGCCGCCTCGAATTGAGTTGCATGCGATGGTTTCGTACCCGTCTCTTTCTCAATGGCTAACTGGTATTCGGCCATTAACATGAAATACGGTTTATACTGTAGCTCATGCCCAGATATGTATCGTCGTGGGGCCAAATGAGCAAAGAATGGAGACTGTAAAATTCTTTCTTCTATCATCGCCATGGCATGTAATTGTGCCTCTACTCTAGCTGAGTGCGTTGTTCCAAGTTCCTCAATAGTCTTCATCCACGCGGGGGTCGGAAGTTCGTACGTCATCTGACCTTCGGCCGTGACGCGTCCGCCTGGGATGGGTTGTGGCTCGTATGCTTCTTCAAACGTTTCCTCCACCGGGATGGTGACCGTTTCTTCCTCAGCTGGAAGCTCAGGTGGGGAATCTGGCCTTGGTGGCGCTTCATATACTGCAATCCTTGATTCAAGGGTCGATACCTGGGCCCGTAATGAGTTGAGTTCCTCTAGGAGGTCAGGAGAGGGGTCCACAGGTGCTGGTATGTCTTGGTGTGCCGGTTCTCGTAACTGGAGTAATTTGTGATCTTCTTTGAGTTTCTGTAACTCCTCGTTCATGCAGTCATATTCATCTAGCAATCTCACATGATCGTCTAGCAGCATCCTCATCGAGTCTGAAGGAATGGCTTTGAACCTGCTAGGACTGAGTGGTTGGTCTGGGTGGTCGAGCGCTGCTTCTAAGTTTTCTCGGTTCTGATCCTGTAAGCGCTGGTTTTCTTCCTTGGCGGCTGCTAGGTGTCTTCGTAGTAAGCCCATGTTTCGTGTTAGCGTTGCATTGCGGACTGTCTGGGCTCTTAATAAGTTATCCAGGTCAGTAGTGGCTTCCTTGGTCTTTTCTTCGCTTTCTAGTTCCAATTTGTTATAAGCCTCGTGTAATTCCTGGTAGCGGGTGTTCAGAGAGGCATTCTCAATAGACAATAAATTAAGCTGCGACTGTAAGTCATTGGTTGTCCTCTGCAGCTGCTGATAATTATCACCAAGAGATGTGAACTCATCTCTTACTTGCGTCATACACATGAACATCTGTCGGAATGCATTATCTACAGTGGGTGATAGTATTAATGGGGTGCTAAATGAAGATGCAGTGGTTGTAGATGCGAAGGGAACGGAGAGTGGGGGTGGGAAGGTGGATGCTGTGGTGATTGTTGAAAATTGTGATGTGCCTAAAAATGTTTGTGCCGTGAGTGAAGTGAGTGATGGTGCTGTGGGTGGTGAGATGTCCATGTCAGTGGACGTGTCTAGTGCGGTGACCGTGAATATGGGTGTGACCGTGGGTGCTCGTGCTGGTGTAAATACGGGATTTACAAAGGTTGAGGAGTAATTTACAGGGGGGCTAGCTAGTGCAGCTTGGTGGAAAGGGGAAAGAGGGGTTACAGTGGGTCGGGGAGGTGAGACGGGGGAGAAGGTTAAGGGCGGTGGGAATGGGAAAAGGGGTCTTGGAGTTGTGGGGAAAGATGGAAAAGATGGATGGAGGAAAGGGTTGGATAGAAAGGTGGGTGTGGGAGGGGGTAGACTAGGGCTGATGGGTGCGGGAATTGTGGGGTGAGTGGTCGTAAAGACGATTTCTGCAACACCACCGGCGAATGAAGATGTTGATCTGGGGGAAGGAGGGTGAAGAGGGGAGGCTGGATGGACGGGCGGTGAGAGAGGAGCGGTGGGGATGGTCGGTACTTCAGTGACTACTGAGGTTTGTACAGCTGTAGCGCGGGGTGGGGAATCTACAAAGATGGTTTCTACAGCCAACAAACTTTCGGGGACGAGGCATGCCTCCCTGGCTTGTTCTGAAGATTGTGCTCCGGTTGGTACACGAATGTATTCGCCGGGCTTTGAAAGTAGTCGTACTCTGCGGGGGTCAAACTGTGGTAGTGGTTTTCGTTGCAAGTACCTGAGGGCTTCGTTGGAGCCTACTGATTTGACTAACTCTCTGAATCCTTTGATGTATGCGTCTTCGAATCCGCCGGTGATAAGTTCTTGTTCAATTACTGTTTGACTCTCTTCCTCTGTCAGCTTTTTGCGTGCCCAAACTTTTTCCATAGTTCTATACAACTTCTTGATAGCCAGTGTGTAAGCGGCTGCTTCGTAAGTTTCATCTTCATGGGTACTTGTATCACCATGTGTGTCTGTTTGTTGTCCTTGGGCATCTGTCTGTTCATGCTCTTGGGATTCCTGTGTTCCTTGGCTAGCTTCGTCGTCTCCTTCGTCGTCATCGGTTGCTGTTCTTTCGTCATCAGAGCTGGACATGATCTGTCCTTGTGGCTGATCCCTGGGTGTGGTAGGGTAGCTAGGCCTTTCAAATTCTTGAGAAAACAATTGTCCTTCTGAAAACTGGAACTCATTGGAGAATGCATCAGGCATCTCAAAATCAAAGGTTTGGTCCAGTGGCTCTGCTTGTCCTGCTTCTAAATGGGGTATTGGAAAAGAGAAAGCTTCCGCATTAATAGTGGTGGGAAGTTCAGCTGCTGTGGTGATAGGTTCTGTGGTGGTGGCTGCTTGGGGTGCAACAGTACTGGTGGTGCCCTCCGGTGTAACTGGTCTTGATAACCGTATATGAATTGGTGGTACCGTGGGAGTGGCTGCTATTGGTGACTGCTCTGGAGATGGTTGTGGCGAGGGTGATTCTGGGACTTGTAGGCATGGGATAGTACCTCCCATCCGCTTTCCGGCTCTGCCTTTGCTAGACTTTCTAGCCTTCCTAGTGGTGCCTTTAAATGCTTTCAGTTCCTCACTGGTCATGGCATGCTCAATTGGTAAGTCATACGCCAAGCACATATATATGATCCTGGTGAGGGCGCAGCATCCATTGATTACCTTCTTTCGCTCCCACTTATGTTGTGCCAAATAGAGCTGATCAATTATCCAGCTGGCTAGATCAACCGTTTGAGGTCCAGTACATGCTAAGTATAAACCAAACCAGATTCTCTTGTGGGGCATGGTAAAACGATCCTGAGCTGGGAAAGCAAAGTGTTGCATGCATATCCGTAATGGCTTAGAGAGCTCAGGGGTTATGGCTGAAATATCCTCCCACTTAGTTACGTCACCACGTTTCATCTGCTCTGGGACTAGCCGTTCTCTCTCCGTCGGAGTATGTGTTCCATGTATTTTCAGAGCTGCGCGAATTAAATCTTTAGACAAATAAAATCTTCTGAATGGAGGATCATTTACCAAGGATGGTAACATGAATGTTCCGGGTAGATCCTTGTTTTCTGAAGCTGTTAAGGTGGTTACCAAGTAAAAACATCTGTAAAAATCAGGTTTAGGTAGAGGGTCGCTAAAATACTCTGTAAATCCCGCTCGTGCCCAAACGTGCGTTAGATCTTGTGTATTTTGTAGTCCTTCAAATTCTCTTGACAAGAACTGGTACTTGGTCCATGTGCGAAGATCAAATGCCAAATTAGCCTCAAATATGAAATCAGCGTCTACTAATGGTCCTGCTAGGCCTTGAAACCAATGAGAATTACGATGAATCTTTTCAGTATATCCTCTAGGAGGATCATCGATTGGCATGGGTCCTGGAAAACCTTGAAACTCTGGTGGTTGCATAGTAGGATAAGATTCCGCGAGTAATTCTCCAATAGTGGCCATCAGTGCACTAGGGCCAGCTTCTGATGGTCCTGCTTCGGTTTGCATGATGACTGATGAGCTAATGGAAAAGATCTGCTACCAAAGATTAACACATTAGCATGGAAATTAATTATGATCCCATTAAGGTGAGACCGCAATCCCTTTCCATAACCGATGTGTAACCCGTGTAGCCAAGTGTCATGAAGTGATTGATGCAATGATCTTTTTGCAGAGCTAATGCAGGTCTCTAGACACCTACATGGTTCAGATTATGCCTACAATTCTTGATGAGCTTTTATTATGCATGATGTGGGGTTTGGGTGTATGAATTTATACAAAGTTTGGTTGAGGGTGAATTATTACAAGGGTGGAGTTTAAACGGGGTGGGAGAATTGTTAGATAAGGGGGTACAAGAAGACGTCTAGATACGTTTCGGTATCCATTTCCTAAGAGTCTTGGAGTGGGTGGTATGTTTCTGCTGAGGGACAAAAAGTGGTATCGGGTTTGGTGGTATTGAAGGATGAAAAGATTTCGGAGGGGTATATATTACATGGCTAGAGGGTTGGGCTATAATACATTGTTTGGGTACCCAAATCTGCATGGGTGTGGGTCTATGGGTAAGGTATTTCTTGGTGATCCAAATCTGTCGAGTATTGGTACTTGTAGAAGAAGATCGAGGGGACTTGGGATGCTCACTCTGCTTTTGTTGCAACTTTGTCCTGTTCTCGTCTGCAGTGTTGCCAATACCCTGTGGTTGCTGTCCTTTTGGCACCCATATTTGTCTCGTGCCACTTGTTCTGTGATGTTGATACTTCTGCTTTCTTTGCCTTGCCTGGTGGTGTTGTCGGTCTGGGTTCCTCTGTTGTGGTTGACTCGTTCGTGGTTGGGTTTGAGAGGTCCATTGGACGCTCTACTTTGGAAAAGAAGGGAGATCCAACACTTGCGTGACCTGCCCATTAGGAAGTGATTCGTTATTTATCTTTAATCTAGGCCAGTCCGCAGCAAGTTTGGAAGGATGAGCACCGCAGGGTGTTGTGCTCATTTGGCCGCTGATGCAACCCACCTGACCACTGATTGTGTTCATCTGCCCTAGCGGTTGGGTAGCTGCCCCTTCTAGTTTGCAGGAAGCCCCAGGGAAGATCTCCTGTCGTTCTTCTGATTGACAATTGTCCCTAGCCAAACCCGAGTGGGTTGGAGTAGACGTAACGTGACTGGTCTGACCCAAGATCTTCCGGTCTTCCGACGCATGCATTTCATAGGGTCTAGGGTTACAAACCTCAATCGGAATGCCATTAGGGAAGTCAAGCGGTATCACTCGCTTCTGTTCTAAGGTTCCAATCTGTAAGGAGCCTTGTCTAAGATTTAGGTCCACTGAGTGATCGTATAGCCAATCTTGGCCAAGGATTAGGGGTTCTATCAGGTCGTCATCATGGCACACTAGTAGCTTCACTGTCATGGTCACATCCTTGATGAGGATAGGAAGGTCCACCTCACCCATGCAAGGGGTTTCCATGCCTCCTAGGCCTATGAGGTATGCCTCAATTGGCCGCATTTCTATTCCTGAATCCTTATAGTGGGACCATCTAATCGCACTAGTCGCAGCACCTCAGTCAATTAAAGCCCTGAGCTCTTGGCAAGGGTTGCCGTGCTCTAGCCTAACTGTAATGAATGGTCTCCTGTCCACTATGCTAGGATGAGTGGTTGACTTTACTTGACACATGGACATGGGGTATCTGGGTGTAGTTTCCAGATGGTTATAATGTTCTCTCCCTAGTCCTTGTCTTCTTAACTTCATGCGTTTAATGCGTTCTATTGCTTCTGCCTGAGCTTCCGCTCGTATTCTATTTTCTTCCTCCTTACGCTTCTTGGCCAACGTGAGTCGTCTAAGCATATCCTCAGTAAGAGGTTCCTGATATAGCTTGACTCTACAGCCACTAATATAATTGGGCATTATATCTCCTTCTAGAGTGGCTAATTGTACTGCTCCACTTGTTGAGAGTCTGTTAATGATCATAGGTCCATAACCTCGCTTTTCTAACTTACGTGCGTGTTGCTTCAGCGTATATACTAGAACTAAATCTCCTTCTTTTAAGCCTTTATCTTTCACATGTGCATCAAAATATGCTTTCTGTCGCTTCTTCGCTGCATATATTCCTGCTGCTGCCTTTAGCCTGGTTTCTCCTAATCGCTCCAAGTCCATTATTCTCGCTGATAATTCATGGCCGGTCCACTGATGTTCTTGTGCAACCTTAAGGGTCGGTATCAAGAAGTCCAAAGGAAGCACAGCATTCTGACCAAAAACCATCTGAAAGGGAGTTGCATTGAGTACGGTCTTGTAGGCCACTCGATATGCCCAAACAGCGTGGTGTAACTGTTTGTCCCAATCTGAACGTTTGTTGTTCACGAGTTTCGTCAGTACGTTACAAAGGATCTTATTAGTGCTTTCAGCCTGACCATTGGCCTGAGGATGATATGGTGCGGATTTCTTGTGAATCACCATAAAATCCTGTAACAGATATTCAATGACTTGGTTTAGAAAGTGAGTTCCGCGATCACTCACTAACTCTATAGGCAATCCATATCTTGTAAAGACATTCTCAAATAAGAATTTTGCAGTTGTGTGTGCATCATTCTTTTTTGTGGCTTTTGCCTCTACCCATTTCGTAAGATAATGTGTGGCAACAATAATGTATTCGGCATGTGTACCTTTTGCACGGGGGTTAATGGGTCCTACAAAGTCTATACCCCACTTTGAAAATGCACATCCGCCCATCATGGGTTTCAATGGCATTTCATCTCTGCGAGTAGGAAACTGAGTTCTTTGGTACACATCACATCTCTTTACATAGGTATGAGCATCCATGTGAAGAGTGGGCCACCATAATCCTGCAAAGAGGATGGCTTTGATTATCCTATCGGGTCCAAAATGACCCCCTGCAACACCTTGGTGTGCAGTCTCTAGTATGCTCAGATAATCGCTCTCATGAACACATTGTCTTAGATATCCATCTCGTCCTCTTTTGTATAGGTTATCGCCAATAAGTGAATAGTCTTGAGCTTCCTGCTCTAGACTGCGTTGTCGAGCTAAGGTCATTCCTTGAGGGAATGTGTTCATCCTCAAGTATGTCACTAACTGTTCACTCCAGTCTGGTGTGAGAGACACGTGATACAATGTAGCATGCTCTACTGGTGGTCTTTCACAACACACATTGCATTCCTTACACAACCTGTAGACATCTGCTTCCATCGTAGGCCAATATACTCCTAGTCTATGCAGAGTCTGTAATGTTCGATGTTTTGAATGATGTTGCTTTAGTGCACCTATGTGTGCTAATTGCAACCAATTCGCATGTTCTGATTCATCTACACAAGCAAGAATCTTTTGATTATCCTGTTTATATATGCTTCCTGCCATTATTTGGTATCTCTGAGACTTGGTAATCTCTCCTTCTTTGATCTTTATCCTAGGATTCTTGGGTCCGTATGTCAGAATAGGGACTATTGGTTTAGCCCATTCTGGTGCTATCTCAAGATTAAACAAGTATGCATCTGGTAGATCATCCACTACTCCTTGAGGAGCTTCTCCTGAGGTTAATCTTGAAAGGTGGTCAGCTCTAAGATGTGTCTTTCCTTTCCTGACTACGACTTCAAAATCATACTCCATGAGTAGTAGAAACCAACGTATTAGTCATCCTGTGTTACATGGTTTGTTGACTAAGTACAATAGGGCTTGATGATCTGTAAAGAACTTGAACTTGTTGGCCAACAAGTAGTGCCTAAACTTCTTTACTGCGTAGATCATCCCTAATCCTTCTCGTTCCGTCGTGGTGTAATTTCTTTCTGCTGCGTTCAATTGTCTGCTCGCGTAAGCTATGGGGAGATCTATGTTACCTTCATTCGTGGGTTGTGCTAACACGCATCCTATGGCATAATTGGATGCATCCACATGTACATGGAATGGCTTACTCCAATCTGGGGTAGTCAATGTAGGTGCTGAGCACAAACGTCGTTTGAGTTCATTGAATGACTTTTCACATTCATTTGTCCATTCGAAATTGGTTAAAAGAGAGTACAAAGGCTTGGCTATGATTGCATACATGTGTATGAATCTCCTATAATATCCGCAATGGCCCATAAATGCTTGTACCTCTTTCACATTAGTTGGTCTAGGTAATTCTGCAATTACTTTCACCTTTTCTTCATCCGTAGAGATTCCATTTTTTGACACAATGTGTCCTAGAATTTTGCCTTGTCTGACCATGAAAACGCATTTTTCTGGGTTCAAACAAACCTGATATTCTCGACATTTTTCAAATATTTGTCTTAACTCTGGGATATGTGTCTGTCTTACATTTGAATGTGCACATAAGTCATCGACATAAACTTCCAAACTCTTGCGTAAGAATTCCTTAAAAATATGACACATGAGTCGCTGGAAAGTGGCGGGTGAATTTGTTAAGCCAAATGGCATCACACGAAATGCAAATATGCCCCATTCAGTGGCAAATGCCGTCTTGTGTTGATCTTCTGGAGCAATGGCTACTTGATTATAGCCTGAAAATCCATCAAGAAAGCTGTAAACTTCCTTGCCCGCAACTCTTTCCAATAGATGTTCCGTGATAGAAAGAGGATAATTGTCTCTAATCGTGGCGGCATTAACTTTTTTAAGGTTAATACACACACGCAATTTCCCATTCTTCTTGGGCACAACCACAATGGGGGATACCCATTCGGTATGCTCAATTTCGTAAATGAATCCTGCTTCTATCAAGCGATCTATCTCCTCTTTAATCTTCGAAGCGTAGTTATCATTGTACGTGTAAGGTTTCTGTTTTGTCGGTTTTGCATCTGGAGTCATAGGGATTCTATGAGAGCATATATCTAGATCTACTCCTTTCAAATCTTTGTAACTCCATGCAAAAACATCTCTATATTCGCGCAATAGGGCAACTAGCTCTTCTTCTTCTTCCTTCGTCAAATCATGCCCTATGTATGTACATTTTTCTTCTTCTCCTTCGATAGCAACTATTATTTTCTTGGTTTTCTCTCGGTTATCATATACTTGTCCGTCATTCGCCTTTCTATTAGGCATTCGTACCATGATTCTTCTATCTTCGATTTCATATTTCTTGAAGTTCTCGGGTACTTCAAACAAAGACTCTTCTTTTTCTGACATGGTTTCTTTCTTCTTTCTTTTCTTGCCTTCACTTTTGTTAGTCACTTCCGTGGCTAACCTCACCTCATTCGTAATTTCCTCGTGTCTCTGAGTGCGAGTCTCTACCTCGTGAAAGTATTCTTCCTCTGATGCAAAGGGAGAATCCATGATAATTGATTCTAAATCGAAATCGCTTGCATCCTCAAATGCATCAGTGTTAGGTTCACACTCTTCTAAAATTGCATCGCACATGATTGGCTCTATCGTGAAAACTGATATGTCATAGCCATCCTCGTCACAGTGGGGTGTCCATTATTCCTCATTGATGGCTACATCCATGGTTGCTAGGATTTCTGCCCAACCATGGGGTTCAAACTCTTCGTCTGGGAATACTACAGGTGCGTAGGCTGGATCTTGAAGGGTTCGTGGATGTTGTTCTGCGCCTAAGGTCCTGGCTTCTAACCTTTCTTCCTCTTGTTTTGCAACTTTACACATCCATAAGTGAGTATCCTCATGCAACCAAGAAGGATCTGATTCTAATGAGTGCACGGATTCCGTCTCTACTGGTGTCTTATGGATGGTATTCCATTGTATTGGGGGTACATCTCGATGTGAATAGTCTTTAAGATTGACTTTGGTAGTCACCCCTAAATGTTGCAAGTACAAAGAATTGGTTCCCCAATCTTGTACAATTTGCAACTGACGCATGAATGGTCGTCCCAATATCATCTCATAAGCATGGTTTTTTGCAAAGTCACAAATGGCGAAAGTATGCTCAAATTCTACACCACAAGTGGTGAGAGATATGCCTTCTAGTAAGCCTAATGGTTTTTCTATGTGTCCGTCAGCCATTTGTAGCTTCATCCTGGTGGGTCTCAATGCTGGCTTACCCCAACGTTTCCATAAAGCGGTGGTAGCTATGGCTACTCCGGCTCCTGAATCTAAGATGGCTTTCGTGGTGTAGCCCTGATGGGTTATTGGAAGATAAGTGTTACCTTCCTCTCCTTCACTTACATCTCCAATCTTTTCTACGGGTATCTCTGGTACCTTATTTTGTGATCCTATTTGTGAGGGAGTAGTAGCAAGCTCAGGGAATTGATTTGCTACATGTTTCCACAATTCTGGTTTTACCTTCAATAACTCCTCCATAGTAAGGTTACATTGTACTTTAGTATTCTTGATCACTTCCGTGTTTCTAGGGATTACTGATTCTTCATTCCTCACTATTATCGTGGGTGCTCTCATACTAATAGACTTTGCTTCCCAAGGTCCTGTGAACTGAGGTAATTCTTGTAAAGAATTAGATTCAAATCTTGTGTGTTCACTCAGTTGTTCTTCCTCTACATCATCGTAAATAGAGGGAATGCCTTGGGGAAATTGTTCCTGCAAGTCATCTATTTCTTGAATAGGAGGATGGGTTCCTTGTTCCTTTCTCCACTTCTCTTCTTGTATTTCTCTCAAAAATTCATGTGAATATTTATGTATGGAAGACAAATTGTCTTGACTATCTGTGTTGGGTACTTGAGACAGGGATGGCGCATTATTTTCCTGCGTCTCTGGGACAATAGCGTTCCTAGGCTGATCCTTTTTCTCTTTGCTCTCTATCAAGTATTCTAGCCTCTCCATTAGTCCTTGAAAGTGTAATTCCGGTTTTGCCATGTTATTCCAATTAAGATATCTAGAGGCTTCGAACAAAGCTTGTGCTAACTCTACCATCTTCATGCAAAGTTTAGTTCTCTCAATTTCTAGATCAGCCCGAGGGTAGTTTTTGCTCATTTCAACTACTTGAGGTCCCTCTTTTAATCTAGCCTGATATGCCCGAAACATCATGTCTAGATTTTCTGGTATGGGTTCCGCTAAAACTGATCCTGATTTCTGAGCTGGATTCCCTTGATTCAATTCCTGTGAAGTCAATTCTAGGATTTTGGCTCTAGATTCCTTCAAACTTCCTTCCAACTCACTTATCTTTTTACTCCATTTTCTCTTTATCTGTTCTCTAGAATCTTTCCAAGATTTTGTCTTTTTACTGCTAGATTCTGCAACTTCACTGGTTCCGGCTACTTTCTCTTGATTAAGCTGTTGGTTCTGTAAGAGCGCCTGGGCTCTTGTTATAGCTTGGATAGGCACGTATGTAGGGTTGGATCCATCTGCGTTATTTACGATACCTATCACATTGATCGGTGTCACATTCGAAGCGTTAACTGGATTTTTAGGACAATCTTTGATTATGTGCTCTTTGCCACAATCGGCACAAAAGCCTTGTATGTTATAGTACTGTGATTGCCCTGCTATTGGAGGATGTGGACAATCCTTTATGAAATGATCTCCTTGGCACCTAAAGCATGGTCCTCTAGGGCCCTGTGGTCTTTGTTGTCTCAATTGGGGCCGTGGATTTGGGTTTGTGTACATCACATGAGCGTAGTCGGGCTCCCAACTAGGTTCCACTGGTGGACTATCGTAATGATATGTCTCCACATGTTCTGGTGACTCCGTGTAATAAGCGGGTGGACTATCTACATGCGTAGAGTCAAAACTGTTTGAGTGTGGGTCACTTTCTGTGATCAAAGGTGAAGAAGGCACTAAGGCCCTACTTAGATTCTCTTCTGCAGCCGCGTATTTGACTGAGATGACATTCGCTGGTGGGGGTGGCTGCTGAGCTAAGACAGGTTGAGGTCTCTGTTGAGCCTGGTATGGGTAGTTCTGAGGAGGCCTATAGCAATAAGGCTGAGCATTGTATTGGCCTTGATACCTACCTGGCTGCGGGTATGCTTGCGGGTAGTTTTGTCTCACGGTCTGTTTGTTGTATGGGCAGTCCTGAGCCGTATGATTCGTGTATCTTCTCTCAATTGTACAGTATTGGCCACTAGGGTTGGCTTGAGCTTGTGGTGCATTGGGACACACATTTGCCATATGATCACCACCACAGGTGTAACAACGCTTGTTCATTAGTACCCTAGGTTTACTAGAAACTCCTAGTTTCTGGGCCACTTTTTCTGCAAGGTCTTCTATCGAGCTAGACAATTTTGTGGATGCTAGAGATGAACAGTCTGAGTCCTTATAGACCTTGGAGAGTTCCAACTCGTCTCCTAAGTTGTCCTCAATGTCTATACAAATTCTTACACATTGCTCTAGCGTTCTGGGTTCTTTTAGGCACACGTAGGAGCGTAGTTTAGAGCTCAACAAGCCATCTAGAAACAATGACACTTGCTTGGCTTGTGAAGGTAGCTCTTGCATTGGACATCGTTCCACATATTGTCTAAACCTACGTCCTGCCAGTCTTACTGTTTCTTGAGGAGTTTGTTTAAAGCTATGAATCAACGAAGATGTGTCATGTCTAATCCCACTTTTAGAGAATTCAGTGATGAATGACTCTAAAAAGTGATGCATGTCTCTAAATTGCCTCTGTTGCAATGGTTGGAACCAAGTTAAAGCGGTATTCTTTAACGTTAGTCCAAATGCATTGTATTGCATGAACATGTCTTCAACTTGTTCGGCTCTTAGTACTTGCTTGAATTCTGCAACATGGTCATAGGGATCTCCTGTCCCATCAAAGTAATTTTTCATGGATTTCACTAACTGAGTGGGTCTCAATATTCTTGCGTGTTCACGTGGTCTAGGTAGAGGAAAATCATCTCTACCCCCTGGTATTCCATGATCTCTTTGTCTATCCGCTCTATTAGTGTTCGTGGTTGTTCTATCTCTCCCTATGGGGTGATTAAAGCTTACTTCCGATCTTTCTTTATTTTTCTCTCTTTGATTTCCATGGGCTGAGGATGTTCCTGCCCCTTGTTGACTTGTATTCATGTTCCTTCTAGATGCACGGAATACCAATTCACCTCTCCATGTGTATGTGTTTTTAGCGCGGTCAGGTACCACAAAGACTCTTTCTGAAGTCTCATCCAGGTATACAACCTTTCCAGGTGTATCCGGGTCTTTGAACTCGTATATCGTGATGATACCTACCTCACTAAGTAGTTGTGTCTTGTATCTCCAAAAGGCTTCATCAGTTTCTTTATTTACAAACAACTCTATGCTTCTGTTGTCTTGAGGGATCCATTCCGAGATTAGTACTCGTGTCAGTACAGATTTCCCTCTAGGTGTTCTAGGTTCTTCTAATGGTTCTTTTCCTTGAGATTTTGTTTCCGTCTCTGGCTGAATCATGCCAAACTCGTTGGTATTGTTTGGTTGCGTACTTAAGATGTACATCGTTCCTTCCTTGTCTATGTACGCGTCTCTCTCGAATTTCACCACTGGACGTTCCAATCCAATGGGTTGATCGGGGTTGTGCATTTGCACCACTTGCCTTCGCAAACCATCCTCATAGATGCAAGCACCTAATCGGTTGGTTCGGAGAAACTCTAGTTGCGTTCTATAGGGTCCTTCTGGTTTTTCTAAGTAGGCTACATTCGACCCTCCTTCTGGTCTGTCTGTGCTAAATGCCCTACTTTCTGTGATCAAAGGTGAAGAAGGCACTAAGGCCCTACTTAGATTCTCTTCTGCAGCCGCGTATTTGACTGAGATGACATTCGCTGGTGGGGGTGGCTGCTGAGCTAAGACAGGTTGAGGTCTCTGTTGAGCCTGGTATGGGTAGTTCTGAGGAGGCCTATAGCAATAAGGCTGAGCATTGTATTGGCCTTGATACCTACCTGGCTGCGGGTATGCTTGCGGGTAGTTTTGTCTCACGGTCTGTTTGTTGTATGGGCAGTCCTGAGCCGTATGATTCGTGTATCTTCTCTCAATTGTACAGTATTGGCCACTAGGGTTGGCTTGAGCTTGTGGTGCATTGGGACACACATTTGCCATATGATCACCACCACAGGTGTAACAACGCTTGTTCATTAGTACCCTAGGTTTACTAGAAACTCCTAGTTTCTGGGCCACTTTTTCTGCAAGGTCTTCTATCGAGCTAGACAATTTTGTGGATGCTAGAGATGAACAGTCTGAGTCCTTATAGACCTTGGAGAGTTCCAACTCGTCTCCTAAGTTGTCCTCAATGTCTATACAAATTCTTACACATTGCTCTAGCGTTCTGGGTTCTTTTAGGCACACGTAGGAGCGTAGTTTAGAGCTCAACAAGCCATCTAGAAACAATGACACTTGCTTGGCTTGTGAAGGTAGCTCTTGCATTGGACATCGTTCCACATATTGTCTAAACCTACGTCCTGCCAGTCTTACTGTTTCTTGAGGAGTTTGTTTAAAGCTATGAATCAACGAAGATGTGTCATGTCTAATCCCACTTTTAGAGAATTCAGTGATGAATGACTCTAAAAAGTGATGCATGTCTCTAAATTGCCTCTGTTGCAATGGTTGGAACCAAGTTAAAGCGGTATTCTTTAACGTTAGTCCAAATGCATTGTATTGCATGAACATGTCTTCAACTTGTTCGGCTCTTAGTACTTGCTTGAATTCTGCAACATGGTCATAGGGATCTCCTGTCCCATCAAAGTAATTTTTCATGGATTTCACTAACTGAGTGGGTCTCAATATTCTTGCGTGTTCACGTGGTCTAGGTAGAGGAAAATCATCTCTACCCCCTGGTATTCCATGATCTCTTTGTCTATCCGCTCTATTAGTGTTCGTGGTTGTTCTATCTCTCCCTATGGGGTGATTAAAGCTTACTTCCGATCTTTCTTTATTTTTCTCTCTTTGATTTCCATGGGCTGAGGATGTTCCTGCCCCTTGTTGACTTGTATTCATGTTCCTTCTAGATGCACGGAATACCAATTCACCTCTCCATGTGTATGTGTTTTTAGCGCGGTCAGGTACCACAAAGACTCTTTCTGAAGTCTCATCCAGGTATACAACCTTTCCAGGTGTATCCGGGTCTTTGAACTCGTATATCGTGATGATACCTACCTCACTAAGTAGTTGTGTCTTGTATCTCCAAAAGGCTTCATCAGTTTCTTTATTTACAAACAACTCTATGCTTCTGTTGTCTTGAGGGATCCATTCCGAGATTAGTACTCGTGTCAGTACAGATTTCCCTCTAGGTGTTCTAGGTTCTTCTAATGGTTCTTTTCCTTGAGATTTTGTTTCCGTCTCTGGCTGAATCATGCCAAACTCGTTGGTATTGTTTGGTTGCGTACTTAAGATGTACATCGTTCCTTCCTTGTCTATGTACGCGTCTCTCTCGAATTTCACCACTGGACGTTCCAATCCAATGGGTTGATCGGGGTTGTGCATTTGCACCACTTGCCTTCGCAAACCATCCTCATAGATGCAAGCACCTAATCGGTTGGTTCGGAGAAACTCTAGTTGCGTTCTATAGGGTCCTTCTGGTTTTTCTAAGTAGGCTACATTCGACCCTCCTTCTGGTCTGTCTGTGCTAAATGCCATTTCTGATTCGCTTGTATCTGAGCTCTCGTAGGGATAACTAGTGTTCAATTGTTGAGCCCACGATCGTGCAGTAGTTCTTACACTTGCCTCTGATGATCTAAGGCTTCGTCGGTCTGACTTACCTATATGTTTGCCCGATCTAAGGTTCATTAATTTTGTTCCTTGCACACTCAGTACACGCTCAGATCGTCAATGATTCTTTGTTATTACTGTCTTGATTTTTTTTTAATTTCTTTAGATTCTTGTCTTAATGTATGCATCCGGAATTCGACTTTTCGTGGTACTTTGAGTTCTCGTTCCGTCAGACTTATGTTCTTTCCTTTAGGTTTTCGTGTCACACACCTTTACTTTAGTCTTGAACTTGATAAATTTAATTCTCTTGAACTTGAGGCGTTCCTATCGTCTTTAATCCACAATGCTAACATTTATCCTAAGCTAAGAATTGACTGAGGGGGTTGAGTAATCTTCCAACCTCGAGTCAGCTTTTCTGGTTGCTCTGATGCCCAAGAAGCCGCGCTTCCCAAGCTTTATGCCCTTCACTGCCTTGCCTTGGTTGCCTTTGATTGCCCTTGTTGGACCTGGAAAGATCCGATATTAGACCAATTCACAGTTGGATGATCAAGCACTTGAGTATATACACCTTTTAAGTCCCTTCCCTTTTGCCCAACTTTTCAATGTTTGCCCTCTGGCTTTCTAGTCCCAAACTAGGTCAACCTCAAAATAGCTTATCTAAAAATAGATGTATCCTTTAAGAAAAAAACAGTTGAGATCACGTAGTACTCGTCAAGTGCTTTCTAACGAGCTATTAAGCTCAAAAAACGGACTTCGGATGAAAAAGTTATGACCGTTCAGGCCCTGGGGGGTAAAAACAGACAAACAGGTTTTTCTCCAAATATGAGCTAAGGGGTCTCCTATGAGTCTAATCACCCAAAAATTTCCCAAAATTAGCTTCAAAATTGGCCAAAAAATGAAACCCTAAAATTTGCGATGGGGGTGCACAATCGCGATGGTGTGAGACAATCGCGATGGTCTGGGACCGTCGCGATGGCGTGAAAGTGAGCAATCGCGATGGTCTGAAGTGCACGGTCGCGATGGTCCAAAAGTGAGCAATCGCGATGGTCTGAAGTGCACGGTCGCGATGGTCCAAAAGTGAGCAATCGCGATGGCGTGAGTGTGAACCGTCGCGATGGCTCGATCAGGCGGACAATCGCAATGGCGTCAGTCAACGGTCAACGTGAACAATCGCGATGGTCCAAAGTGAACTGTCGCGATGGTCACAGCTGCGATGGCTTGAGCCAATCGCGATGGTCTGGGCGCGATGGCGTGAGCCAATCGCGATGGTCCGAATTTTTGAAGTGTCGCGATGGTGTGAGGGTGTCGTCGCGATGGTCCAAAAAATGAACCGTCGTGATGGTCTAGCTTGCCACGTGGCACCGTCGGCGCGATGGCGTGAGCCAATCGCGATGGTGTGGGGTCAACCGAACAGTCGCGATGGTCCGCGAACCGTCGCGATGGTCCAAATGAACCGTCACGATGGCGTGAGACCGTCGCGATGGTCCGGCCGAGCCGTCGCGATGGCGTGAGCCAATCGCGATGGTGTGACACAATCGCGATGGTCTGAGACCGTCGCGATGGTCCACCAAACTATGAATTTTTGAGATGCACCTGTGGATTCGTGCAAGCGCAAGGGTCGCCTACCTCGTGGTGTGGTCGCCTACCAAAAATACCGAAGGTTGCAGACCATCGCGATGGTCTGACACACTCGGAAATTTCTTACAAAAGGTGATTTTCTTACCTTTTTGCAGTCTTCCTGATGCTCTGGAGTACTGTTCCTGCAAGAAAACTCAAGAAAGCAAAAGCACACACAAGCACAAAAGCTCTCTCTCACTCTCTCGCATGCACAAATGAGGGGAAATGAGGAGAATGGGTGGATATGGTGAATTTTCTGATTTTTTTGGAGATGAAGATGATGATGCGGTGATGAAGATGGAGTGTGGGGGAGGTGAAAAACACTAAAAACTAAGTAAAAACAACAACAAAAACTGAAATTTTTACCTTCCAACGCCACTTCTTGCTATACTCTTACCATCACACATTCGT
The DNA here is from genome assembly GCA_020310875.1 of Ceratopteris richardii. Taxonomy (NCBI): domain Eukaryota; kingdom Viridiplantae; phylum Streptophyta; class Polypodiopsida; order Polypodiales; family Pteridaceae; genus Ceratopteris; species Ceratopteris richardii. The sequence continues at coordinate 88,979,836 of CM035431.1, read as the reverse complement.
CCTAGACTCGATCTCCGGCAACGGCGCCAAATTTCGTGTTGCTCTAGCACAATGGTGAGAACCACGTTAAGAAGCTTCACCTCCTTAATTGTCAATCCGCGGAAGAGATAGGAGTGATATGAAGATCGTGAATGTGAGATGATGTGAGAGTGAAGGTGAGAAGCACCAAGATGCACACACACATACACACACACAATGAAGAGACAAGCAAGACACAACGGAAGGTGGGAAATTAGCTCTATTACTCAAGAACACTATTACAAGCTCAAAAGAACTCTAACCTCAAACAAGCTAACCTCAAAAATGAGCTCTCTAGCTCTTTTTATAGTTTCTAGACTAGTTTTGACCGGTTTCACATCTAGTGACCGGCATAGTTAAAAATTAGGTCCTAGATGCTATTTGGAAGGGTAAACGATGTATACAAATAACGAAAATTGGTACGCTTGTTCTACCTAAGCTCCTCAAGCTCGAGGACTCCTCGGCTTGCACAAAATGGAGCTATGGATTACAAAATGGGGTTTTCTATGTTACATATGTTACAGTAGTGATGAAAATCACTGTTGGAGGTTTTTGAAAAGTATTTTTAGAACATAATTCTTTGAAAAAAGATTCCACTGGCTCACTGCTCCGTCGTTACATGCTTCCGTGTCATGTGTGCCTCTGGCTGCTTCCAACAGTGCGACCTTACGTATTCTCAATCTTCAAGATCGTTTTGGATGGAGTAATGTATCTATTTCGACACTATTGAGGTATAATTTTTAATTTTCTATCTATTTATATATATACATGCATAAATATATACATATAAATACATGCATACATAAACATACACATATATATACATGAATGTATACACACATATAAACATACACACACATATACGCACATACACATGTTATGAGAGTAAAGTCAAATTATACATACTTGTATCGAATGAAGATATTTTGTCTGCCCAACCTTTAGAATCTTCTTGACACATATGTTTCTCATATTCTAGTCGACCTAATACCTGCATTGCTAACTCTTTTATGAACTTTTCATACAAATATTAAGTATGAGTTAGCTATGGAGGTATTAAGCTGTTTGAAAAATAGGAGAAGTAAATTTACCTCGAAGATTTTGAAGTATGGAAGAATAATTTTAAAGGATGGGCAGACACAAAGTGTCCATTCAGTGCAGGTTTTTTTTTTTACCTTAGCTACGGTAAGAACAAGAACTTGCATTGAATGAACAATTTATGTCCATCCATACTTTAAAACTATTCATCCATCTTCCAAAACCATCGAGAGAAATTTGCTTGTCTTATTTTCCAAACGACCTAATACCTCCATAGTTAACTGATACTTAATCCTTGTAAACAAATATGTAAGCCTTAGTTAGCAAGACAGATAATATATTGACTATAAAATGGGAGACAACCAAACGATTTAGTGGTCTAGATATGAAAGTCAACAAACCACAATAAACAAAAAAAAAATAAAAACGAAATCAAATCTACACAGCATGCATACATACATACATACATACATACATATACATACATACATACACATTCATACATACATACACATACATACACATACATACATACATACATACACATATATAATACACACATACACATACATATATGCATACACATACACATACATATATATACATACATATACACACATACACACATATACACATACACATACGTATACACATGCACATGCATATACACATCCACATACACATACACATAAGCATACACATATATAAAATTATATGCATATATATATATATATATATATATATATATATATATATTTATTTATTTATTTATTTATTTATGTTTATTAATATGTCTTTTTTTCATGAACTTACAGGTTATTATCTGAAAAGTTTTTACCAAGTCAAAATATTCTTCCTACGTGACATGATGAAATGAAGAAGATAATCAATAATCTTGGTATAGATTATCAATGTATACATGCATGTCCTAACGATTGTATTTTATATAGAGGTGAATATGTAGACTCTTTGACATGTCCAAAATGGCAATCTCCTTGATGACGAAGAAGGTAAAATCCCAAAAAAAGTATTGAGACATTTTCCATTGGCTCCATGGATTCGACATTTGTTTCAATGCCCCAATTATCAAAGCTTTTCACATGGGTACATGATCATAAAAGTACTGATGGAATAATCTAAATTCATCATGATAGTGTTGCTTTTCAGCATATTGATTCTACATGGCCTGATTTTGCACAAAATTCACATAATCTAAAGTTAGGAGTTGCATTAGATGAGGTTAATCCATTCTCCATGAAATCCAGTAAATGGTCAACATGGCCACTGGTAGTCATAAACTACAATCTTTCGCCATATCTTAGCATTAAAAAGGAACATTTAATGCTTTCACTTTTAATCCCAAGAAAAAGACAAGTTAAAGATATGAATATATATCTTGCTCCTCTCATTGACGATCTCCAATAGTTATCATTGACGTATCGAAAAGCATCAATGAAAGATATATTACGGTTCGTGGTATTGTGACTTGGAATATTCACAATTTTCCAGGATATGGTGTTTGTGCAGGTATTGATGTAATTTTTTTATTCAATATGCATACAAATAAGTGTGAGTTAATCTAATTATATTTTTATCATTTTCATGATGCGGGAATATGTACTAAGGGTTATAAAGCTTGTCCATATTGTGGTGATTGGTTGAGATCAATCTATAGTAAGAATCTCAAAAAAAAATATTTATCTTCAACATCGACAATTCTTTCCTAATGAACATCCATTAAGATCCAAAAGAGTTTTTGAAACATATTTTACCTTTGGTTATTGATGGATGTATAACAAAAGGAATACGAGATGTGATCTATCATCTTGGATTGCTTATAAGGTAATTATGATACTTTTATATTTAATATATATGAATATTTGATATCTTTTATTGTTGAATTAACTTCTTTATAATTTTTTCAATGATATGTATAGGTGGATTACCTCAAAAGAGATTGACAAAAACTCGATCCCACAAAAAAAACGTGAGTATAAAGAGCTACTATGTTTGATGGAGAAAGAGCTTCCTACTTCATTTTTTGATATTCAGGTTCATTTATTAGTCCATCTTGTAGATGAAATAGAGATTGCAAGTGTTGTCAACACTCGATGGATGTTTTGGGTCGAGCAATTTATGGGAATATTAAAAGGTTATGTGTGACAAAGAGCAAAACCAGAAGGATCTGTTGGACAAACAATCACTAATTGGACATATATTTGAAGGCCAAATCTTAGGAAGAAAACCACATGCCTATGTGAAGGGACAAATTCACAAGTGTATTATATTTGTAAAGTTAGTTCACTTTAGTTCTAGAAGTTTTTTAAAAGTCATGAGATTGAGAAAAACTATATAAGTTAGTTTGTATCAACTGACGCGAAGGGGAAGACAATGAAAAAGTGAGTTAGTACTCATTTTGTATGACTGAGTATAGTCGGGCTTCTCTGAGTGAGAAAGCACTTGTAAGCTTGTGAGTTTCTCATAGCTATGATAAGAACTAGTTAAAGTTCTGTGTATAAGTCTTCTTCTTCCATCTCCAGGTTTTGTCTTCTATGAAATGTTTTTAAAAGTTGAAGTTTTTCGAGCAAGTCGATGCATGGCATCAAATGTATGTTGAAAGGTTTAGTTTTATGCGGGAAGTCGATGCCTGGCATCGAATCTTGGCTGATAAGTCATTGTTTTCATTCTCTGAGTGTTACCTATTGTTGAATCTTCTAAAAACATGAAGTTTGTCAAGCGACTCGATGCCTGGCATCGAGTTTCAACATAAAGTCGATGCCTAGCATCGACTTCTAGCATAAAAGTGCTTCATTCATATATTTGGTTACACGCGCCTATTTCATGAATGAAAAAGTGGCTAAAAAAGCTGAAAGTCGATGCCTGGCATCGACTTTTGGTAGCAAATCGATGGTAGGCATCGAATTCTCATTTTTGGACAGCCAGATTTACTAAAACAAGCAAAATTTCCATTTTTGGAAGTCATATAGGGTCATCTTGTGAAGGCTATATCTTGAGTTCTAGAGATCCATTTCTTGCATATGATAGCTTTTTGGAAATCTCTACTTTTCTACTTTCACCCACCAAAAAATCTTGGAGAAATAATATTTGAGCTAAGAGAAATTAGCAAAATGCTGAAGGTATGTCATTTCAGTGACTAGGAATTTCTGTAGAAGCAAAGTTCTCACTTTAGACTATCATTTCTCAAAGTTTGGAGTGGCAATGAGTTAATGGTGACCATAGAGGTGTTCTAGTGTCACATTAATTCATTTCTTGTGGTGTTTCATACATCAACAAGTGGTATCAGAGCAAAAAGGTCCTAAAGAGCAGAAGGCGGCAAAGGTACGAGAAGTTTTGAAAAGTTTTTCATTAAAGTTTGAAAGGTGAAGCATTTGAAGACACAAGGCATCAAAAGGTTACTTCAAAAGTATCCTCATACACAAAGAACTCCAAAAGGTATTATTCTTTATTCTTTAAGCTCACAAGTTGTAGTAGAAGGAAAGGAGTATGGCAAATCATATCTCTATTGACAAACTGGACATAGATAATTACCTTGCATGGGTAATGAGAATGGAAGCCTTACTTATGAGTAAGGATCTCATGATATATGTAACAGGTGAAGAAGAGAAGCCAATATTTGAAGATGAAAGCCGAACAAAGAAACAAGAACTTGATGCTTTAAAGCATTGGCAGAAGAAGGATGCAAGTGCAAAAGCCTACATCTACAATACAATCTATGATCATTTGCTACCACACATCAGAGGATTGGAATCATTTGAAGATATATGGAATGCATTGGAGTATCATTTCCAAAGCACTACTAAAGCAAGGAAAGCAAGTCTATGGTCAGAGTTTACAACATTCAAGAAGAAGCCAAGTCAAAGTATTAGTGATTATGTCACTAAGATGAAGGATCTAGCAGATACTCTTGGATCCATAGATGAAGATATTGAGGATCACAAGTTGATTGCTCAATTACTTACAGGTTTGAGAGGAGATGAAGGTGGAAACCTTTTGTCTTGTCAACAAAACTTTCTTTGAATCATTATGTTCCAGATTTGAACCAATTGCTTGGTTTGATGTTAACTTTTGAGCAAGACTTGAAAGGAGATGGAGATAAAGGACAAAGTTCTGCAATGTACATGAAGAATAAGAAGAAAGGAGATAAAGGTAAAGCAAAGGATGAAGAAGAGTCAACTTCTCAAGTTTATTATGCAAGAGGTAAAGGCACTGGCAGAGGAAGACCAAGAGGCTTTGGAAGAGGAAGAGGTAATCAGAATAACAATAAGAAGGCTTGTTGGATCTGTGGATTGAGTAATCATTTGGCTCATGACTGTTGGCACAACCAACAAGGATCAAACCAGAATCAAAACAACAATAGCAGAGGTCGAGGTGGAAGATATCAAAGTAATTTTCAAAGAGGTAGACAAAATCAAAGAGGAGGCTATGGTAGAGGTGGAGGAAGAAGTTGGGGACAGAATCAATCCTACAACACCACCTACTACAACTATGCAAATGACACACAGAATGAAAGTCATACATCATTGATGATGAATTCAATCAGCACATCAGATAAAGAAGATCTAAAGGTATTCAATTGTTAGGAAACATACAATTGATGTCAGAATTGGAAAAAGGTATTTCTAGTCACACAGTTCAAATAGGTGACAATACAAGACATAGTGTACATTCAGTTGGTAAAGTGAAATGCAAGAGTGGAGCAGATTTGCTAACCAATGTTTTGTATGTTCCTACAATACCTAAAAACTTGATTAGTGTGGGACAGATAGTTGAAAAAGGTTTTCAAGTTAGGTTTACAAATGAAGGAGTATTTGTCGAAGATCTAGAGAATGGATATAATCATATTGTCTCTGGTAAGAAAGAAGGTAGACTCTTTACTTTAAGAGTTCAAGGGAACATTGGTCAAGCTTTGCTCACACATGGTGAAGGAGTGATTACAGAACTTGATCTCTGGCATAAGAGATTAGGTCATTTCAATGAAAGAGGAATTAAAGCTATGATTGCTAATCAGTCTGTACTAGGATTACCAAATGTGTAGAAGTGTTTATGTGTGTATGCATGTAAGTATGTATGTATGCATATGCATTATGTGTGTATGTTTCTATGTGTCTCTGTGTGTGTGTGTGTCTATGTGTGTATGTGTGTGTAAATTTGTGTGTATATGTGTATGTATGTGTGTGTATGTGTCTATGTGTGTGTATGTGTCTATGTGTGTATGTGTATGCATGTATGTATGCATATGCATGTGTGTTATGTATGCATATGTCTGCATATGTGTGTGTATGCATGTAAGTATGTATGTATGCATATGCATATGCATTATGTATGCATTATGTATGCATATGTACGCATGTATGTGTATGTGTGTGTATGTCTCTCTATGTGTGTGTATGCATATGTGTGTGTATGCATGTGTGTGTGTGTCTATGTGTGTGTGTGTGTCTA